>OX456985.1:125910486-126463505 GCA_949752695.1 Melanostoma scalare
GAGAGAGAGTGAGAGAGGAAGAGAGAGTGAGAGAGGAAGAGAGAGTGAGGAGAGGAAGAGAGGAAGAGAGGAAGAGAGGAAGAGAGGAAGAGAGAGTGTGTGAGAGAGAGAGAGAGAGAGAAAGAGAGAGAGAGAGTGAGAGAAGAAGAGAGAGTGTGAGAGAGGAAGAGAGAGTGTGTGAGGCGAGAGGAAGAGAGTGTGAGAGAGAGAGAGAGAGAGAGAGGCAGTGAGATAGTCAGTGAGAGAGTGGGAGTGGGAGTATTAGTATTGAGTGTCCGACCGAAGGTCGATTTGTAGCCGAAGCCGAAGCCGAAGCGAAGCCGATTATTCGGCTTGACATTAACCTTCGGCCGAAGCCGAAGCCGAAGCCGAAACTTCAATAACTTGAAGAATTTACGTTCCAGGTCACTCTGTGGTCGCCACAAAGCGTTTTTTGAAAAACCTTAGTTTGCCCTGAATGTCAAACTGAGTGTTTTTTGAGCGTTGGAATTGACCAGGGTTTGGTACAAAAAGATTCGCCCTTGATTTCTTCTGGGGCGAGTTGAGGGCTGTTAAATGGCATGTATTTTTATTCAAATGACAAATATTTGTGGTGATTTGGTGGCTTAGTGTTTTTTGAGGACTCATAGAGTTCTCAAGGAAACCTGGGTAAAGCTCAAAACGAATCTAATGTGTGCATGCAGTAACCAAATTAACGGGATAAATTAAATTAACGTTTCAAAAATAATAACAATTTGAACTAGTATTAATATTTTATTGAAATTAAGGAAAAGAACAACAAATAACTCAACACTGTTTTACGTTCTACGAAAAACTGAATTTTTTTTCAGCCCCTACCACAACGCTCAAACACAACAGCCAAAAACTAAACCTTCTGCTTCGGCCAAAACTTCGGCATATTTTGGCCGAAGCCGAAGGTTTAGCCGATTGTAGATTTTTTTGCCGAATGTGGCCGAAGCCGAAGCTTCGGTCGGACACTATTAGTATTATTATTAGACTTAATTCTCCAGATTTTTGCGGACAAACAAAATATCATCTTTGCTTTATACAGGGTGATTTGCATAAGGTGTTACAAAAAGATAAGGTGTGTAGGTTGGACCTAGACAAGCAAAAAATCGTATGGGGGGGGGGTCCATTTTCCCCCGTTTAGGCGGGAGGGGCAATTTAAGAAAAAAATCACTAAAAATGGAAAAAATATTATTTAAAAATAACGGTAATACTTACAGAGTCGTGCTATAGCATTTTGAAAAGCCAAAAACCTATACATTAAAATTGAAAAATAAGTTGTTCATATGAATAGTTTTTGAAATATTAATTTTCAAAGTCAAAATTTTAAAAAAAAAAACTTAATTTTTTCAAAATTTTACGTTATTAAGTAGTATTTTTCTGGCTTATTTTCAATGCTCTTATTTATTTTTGATCAAACACAAAAAACTGGATGCCAAAATAACCTGTAGTTTTTGAGAAAACCAAAAATTACAAAAAAGACTTTTTAAATTTTTTTTTTTTTAATTTTTTTTTTTCGTTATTGGATTCTTAAGTGAATTTACGAAATAAAGGATGAATTTTCTCTTTACTTTTGTTCACTTAAGAATCACTTAAGAATCCAATAATAACCCGAATTCAGTGCTTATGACGCAGAGTTTCTTTGACTCGTTGTCCAGAGGAATCTGGAGATAAGCATCTGATAAATCAATTTTTGTGAAATATCGCCCGCCTTGTGGTTTTCTAAAAAGCTCTTCAATACGTGGTACGGGATGCCGATCTATTTCTAATTTAGGGTTAATGGTAATCTTGAAGTCACCACAAATGCGTAACTTTTCATTCGCCTTTTTTACCACGACAATAGGTGCAGCCCATTGACTTGATTCTACTGGGCGTATTATATCCGACTTACGCAGACGCTCAAGTTCCTGAAAAACGGGGTCCTTTTGAGCAAACGGTATCGGGCGGTATTTGGAATATTTAGGTTGCGCATTGGGTTGTAAAGTAAGATGTGCTTCATAAAACTTACTACATCCTAATTCGGATTTAAACACTGCTTCATATTTCTTGCATAGTGATTTCGCCTCAGCTAATAACTGGTTCCTTGAATAAGTTCCGATTTGCAGTACGGAATCTGAATTTGCCTCTTGAATCTGAAAACCAAATGCTGCAAACCAATCTAAACCCATAATATTTGCGCCTCGCGCAATATCACAAACTAACAGCTGCAAGGTTTGTTTTTGTGATTTACATTGCACATCTACCTTTAATAAACCTTTAACTGGTACCGATATCTCCCCATAAGCTTTAAGTGACCGCGAGGTTGGTTCGCAAGGGGGGCTGCCAAGACTGTTGTACCCCTCCAGACTTATTAGCGAGCATGTGGCACCGGTGTCTAACTGGAAAGTCAAAGGGCGCTGATTTACTTGAAGCGAAAAAAACGATAACGCTGTCGTCTACGATTTCATTAATCGAATGTGCAGATTCTGTCTGCCTTTGGTGGCCGCCAAACCGGTTGTGGTTTCGCTGATTAGATGTAGTATTGCGTGAATGTTTATTTTTACGATTCTTAGCTTGGTGGCGGGGATGTGATTGCGATGCGGGTGGACTGTCGTGCTGCTTAGCCGACAAACAGACACTTCGTATGTGACCACGGCGTTGGCAAAGGTCGCAAAGCGAGTCCAAATGTTTGCAAGAACTTCTTGGGTGTTGTGTGAAACAACTTGGGCATGATTTTCTTAAGTTAGAATTAATATCATAAGACTTACTTGAGGGCTTTCGGTAATTTGAGGTGTTTACCAGATTAACTTCTGAAGACATTGATGGATTTGATGTGCTGCTTCCCTTCAGTATGTTTGAAGCTTGTTGTGTTGATTCGTAAGCGGTGGTAAGTTCTTCTATTTCATCCAGTGATGGGTTCTTGTTCTACGTTGCGGCCGTCCGAACAGCGTCGTGAGGTGTATAAAAGACGATCATATCATCATATTGCTATCCATTCTGCATATGACTGCCCTGGGAGCATCTTTTGTTTAAGAAATTTGCACCTCGAAGCGAGAACGTGAAGTTTGGATTCAAAATGCTTGGTTAATTTCGCAGTGAGGTCTTTGAATGTGAGTCTACTTACCTCTTCTGTTCCTACCAGCTTATTTAGTATCTCGTTGGTTTTAATGCCACACGTTGATAGAAAATGGGTTTTACTTAGATTGTCGTCTTGTAGAGAGTTGGCAGTGAAATACTGTTGCAGTTGGAAGAGATAGCTTTCCCAAGATTCCTTTTCGCTATCAAATGAATGGAGCTGGGGAATTGTTGCTGTACCCTGCGATGGACATTGGGTCACCACCAATTTTTCAATAGAAGCTTTATTGTCAGCTAATATTTTATTGATCCATTCTTTTTGGGATCCAAGCATTTCTTTTAACGCTTCTTCCATGCTAAATCCTCTTCGCCACTTGATATATATTCATATATTTAATAAAAGAAGAAATTTATCTTACAATTTCTTAAAAGCTAATGATTCATTTTACAAATTGGGTTAACTTGAAGGTTCATATTGCGCGGGAAAGTTCTTCAGTTTCGCGCCATAATTCTTATGCCATTATGTAATGACACTGATAGATTATATCCGTAAGTTGTGGGTGCCGGTTTTCCATACGTAATTAATACAGGGTGTATCAGTTGCGTGATTTTCTTCTGATTTACTCAAGGTTCTGAATAAGAATGTGATTGGTTTATCTTCTTGAGAGAGGACTACACCAATTGCGTAGTCCGAAGCATCAGTTGTGATCTGGAAACTTTTTTTTAAAGTCTGGGTATTGAAGAACTACTTCCGGAGACACGAGATTTTTTTAACTTATTAAATGCTTCAACTGCTTCTTCATTTAATTTGATTAAAACTTTTTGAGATATGTTTTTGGACACGTGTCCGTCTTCCCCTCTTAAAAGGGATGTCAAGGGTTTCGCCAATTTCGCGTAGTCCTTAATGAAGCGGCGATAATAGCCTGACATTCCTAAAAAGGATCGCAAATCCTTAAGATTTGTGGGAATCGGTCGGTCGACTATTGCTTGGACTTTTTTAGGATTGGTTTTTATACCATCTCGTCCAATAATAAAACCTAGAAACTTGATTTCTGTTTTGAAAAATTCGCACTTATCTAGCTGAATTTTCATGTTTGCCTTTTCTAATGTATTGAAAACTTTTTCAAGATTTCGAAAGTGTTCATCTTCGGTTTTTCCGAAAATGACGATGTCGTCAATATAGACGTAACAACATTTTCCGATAAGGTCTCTAAGGATATCGTCTAAACATCTCTGAAAAATAGATGGAGCGTTTTTCAAACCAAATGGGAGGCGAGTAAATTCAAACTTGCCGTTGTTTACCGAAAAAGCAGTTTTTTCTATGTCGGATTTTTTGAGTGGAATTTGGTGAAATCCACTTTTTAAGTCCACTATAGAAAACCATTTGTTTTCACTGAGATTTGCAAGAATTTCGTGTATCTCGGGAATAGGATATTTGTCGGCAATAGTTAGGCATTAATTTTTCGGTAATCAATTACCATTCGAAACTTTTTTTCACCTGAGGCGTCCTTTTTTTTCGGGACGACCCAAACTGGCGAATTATATTAGGATTTTGATGGTCTTATAATTCCATCTTCTAAAAGCTTTTGAATTTCTTTCTCTACTTCGTTTTTTAGTGCCATGGGATAGGGATACGATTTAGAATAGACTGGATCCCTGGTGGTTGTTCGGATTTCTCCTTGAACAGTAGTTGTGTAGGTAAGCTTCTCATTTGGTTCAGAAAATAAGTTTGGGCATTTGTGAATAATGTTACCTAATTTTATTCGTTGGTCTTTTGACATACACTGCCGCTCATCTGAATAGGTTCGCTGTTTATTGTATCTTACTTTAAAACTCTCTGCGTACATATGACAATGACAGGTCTGTGTAATGTATGTAATGAAAGAGCATTATTATGCGCTTAATTTGGGAAAAATTTTTTTCTTAAAGCTTACCGTTACTCTCACACGCCTACTAAACTTAATTCATTAAAAAAAAATCAAGGTTTTTTTTGGGTCATCTGAATAGGTTCGACACCAAAAAATTAATTTCAATTGATGTGCGTGGGTGATGAGTAGCTAAAACTAAGTTTTGTTTGTAAATCGAACTTTTTAAAACCGTTTGGCAAGAAAAATGGACTGCCGAAAGGCCTTACCCGAGAAAGAAAAGGGCGAAATCAAAGCATTTCGCGAATTAGTACTGAGCCAAAGAAAAATCGCGAAAAAAATTAAAAGAAGTCAAAATATAGTGGGTCATTATTTGTGTAACATTGAAAACTACGGAAAAAACATGAAAGGTGGAACTTATAAGGCCACATCAATGGCCGATAGACGCGCAATCATCACAGCTGCTTTCAATTCGCATGATTCCGCGTCAAAAACTAGAATCAAAACTGGTGTTAAGCGTGGTGTGGCTACGGTGAAACGGATTATTAAGAGTGCTTAACATTTAAAAAGAATATAAATCTAAAAAGAACCACCTCTGAATAAAAAGCGAAAGGAAAATAGTCTCCAGTTTTGTAAAAAATACATGTCGTGGAAATCGGAGTGGCGGCAAGTAATATTTTCAGATGAAAAAAAGTTCTACTTGGAGCCTTGGAGGGCCCAACTACTATTTTCATGACCTTCGTAAAGCAGAGCATTATTTAAGCCGTTTGCATAGTTGTGAAAGCAGGGTCATAGTGTGGGGAGTGATTTCAGAATACGGAACTTTTGAGCTACAATTCCTTACGTCACGAATGAATGGCAATGTGTACAAAGGAGTACTGGAAAGGCCTTCCCGCAAATTTTTCATTTTTTTGGATCTATACCATGGTCATTCCAGCATGACAATGCACCAATCCATACAGCGAGGTCGGTAAAACAATGGATCCAGAACCAAAATGTAGAAGTGTTGGTATGGCCTCCACACTGACCTGACCTTAACATCATGTAGAACGCTTGGCGACTTCTTTCGCGTATGGTATATGAGTCGGAGAGACAGTATGATGGCAAGGAGTCTTTAATCAAGGTAATTAAGAAATCGTGGTAAGAGATTTCGCTAACATATCTAAAGAAACTCTATAAACTCATTCCAAATCGGATTTTCGAAACAATTTCAAAGAAAGGTGGCAATACGCACTATTAATATAAATAACTAAGTCGTGGAAAACAAAATATTTAATTATTTATGTAATTTTCTTGTTTTCTTCCATTTTTTGTTGTCGAACCTATTCAGATGAGCCAAAAACTACCTTAATTTTTTTTTTAACAAATTAAGTTTAGTAGGCGTGTGAGAGTAACGTTAAGCTTTAAGAAAAATTTTTTTTCCCAAACTAAGCGCATAATAATGCTCTTTCATTACATACATTACACAGACCTTTCATTGCCATATGTATGCAGAGAGTTTTAAAGTAAAATACGATAAACAGCGAACCTATTCAGATGAGCGGCAGTGTATGTTCATTTCTAATATCAATATTGTTAACATATTGTGACAGATGCTGTTTGAGTGCAATTAAGATTCTTGGGTTTTGAGGACTAGCTTGTATGGACATATAATTTTTCTTTGTGTTTATAATCGCATTTAGTTGTTTTAGGGTATCGTGTCCTATGATACCATCGAATGAGATAAGGCTAGGAAGGATAAAGAATTTTATTTTATCAGTTTGTGGTCCAAAGAGTTGGATAAGTGAATGATGAGTTATTTTAACGTTTCCTCAAACAGAGTTAGCGAAAAATTGTTTTTCATTAATAATCGGATTTCTTATGTGACGGGGTTGAATATAATTTTTATTTGACCCTGTATCAACTAAAAATTTAAGAGTTTCTCCGCTTCGGGAAATATGTTCAAAAAAAGGAAGCGAAGAAGACTTTAGTCTAAAAAATAAATGTCGATATTTTCGATTTGATAAAGGTTAACGTCTTCATCTTGGTTGCTGTATTCTTCTAGTGTGTCGTCATAATTTTGATCCTCTTCCATGATGTCAGCTTCATAATCTTCTATGGTCTTTTCTTCATTGTTATCTTGGGTAGTGTGAAAAAGACGTTGCATTTTCTGAGGAGGATGTATTTGCTGAGAATATCTTTGCTTTTGTCCAAATGGCTGTTGAGGATGGTCTCGTTTTTGAGCAAGTTGTTGATTTCACGGCCTGTTTTGATAGTCCACTTTCTGAGTTTGCATCGAGTAATCGATTGACATTGGCTTCGGTGGCAAATGTCTTTGATTTGGTGGGATTCTCGGCTGTTCAGGCTGTTGATATCTGGGTTGGTACTGGAAATTAGTATTAAACTGCGGGGCTTGAGGAGTCCGAGGGTTGTGCAATAAGTGAGGGTAAAACTCAGGTCTGGGAGCTGGTATTGGAGTAGGTTTTTTAAAGTTTTCTCTTTTAGGAGGGATTGGAGGTGGATGTTGAAAAATCTTTTTGTTAGAACTTTGAGTGGGGGGAGTGTTATACGATTCAAGTACCACATCGGCATGCCCTGTTATCTTATTTTTATATAACGGATAAGATACCATAGTATCTAGGGGTGCCCTTGATGTGTTCATAAATTTTTAAAATTCTATCGATGCTTTTCTTCCACGAATTAAATTCGTGTGTTTGACCTGAAAATTCACTTAGGCTTTTTACTACATCAGGTATTTTGTCTAAATCAACCAAATTATTACCTACTAGGTTGATAGGTTGATCTACCTCATTATTTATATCTGCTGCAGGGTTCATAATAGAGTTACAGATTTGTCTCCCTTGAGTTTGAAGTGATTCATTGACTAATCTACTAATTAAATTAATCAAATCATTTTGGCTAAGAACCTGAGCCTGGGGAGGGGGTGATGGATTGAGAATAGGTGGCCTGATTAGATTATTCGGGTTTGCCATTTTTTGTTTTTTTTTTTTTTATAAAAGAGTAAAATGAATATAAAAAAATAAAGTTTTCAAATTATCAAGAAAACAGGGTGGATACAGACTAAGGTACCCAAGAATTTATGTTTTAAAATTACAAACGGATAAGAATCTATTTCAAAATTTGTTTTAACATACGACTTTAAGTTTCACTATACTTGATATAAATTTTTTCTTCAAATAAATTCACTTCTTATTTTAAATAGAATAAATTCAATTTTTCATCTTATTTTTTCACAATAAAAATTCTTTCACTGACTTTAATTGATTCACAAAAAAATGTCTTTCTTAATTCTCTAATAAATTTTTTTTTGTTTGAATGATTCAATAAGTGGTTAAAAAGTGGTTGATTCATAGTTGCTTGCTGATTAACGAATTTTATTTTCCTTGTGGCTTTTGTTCCTGATCCTAGTGGCTGCGTTTACTGCTCCTTTTTGTCCTTTATCGGTTTACTGGGGGCCTCGTTCTTGGATTTACTTTTATCACTATCACTCTTCACGATGTTTAATGACTTTTAGCACAGGATTTAAAAAAATAACACCCGAGTTATTGGCAATGGTTAGGCTTTATAAAGCGCGAGTACTTATAGCCCCACGTTGGGCGCCAGTTAAACAAACAGTTGTTAATTATTTAAAAAAAATGTTTTCGGGTAAGAGCAGATTGCTCACCTTTATTGTTCGACTCTTGACTTAAGACTAACTACAAAGTGAATTTACAAGAATTGATTTCTTTATTGCCATAATATGATAATATGCTAACTGCAACCTAATTCAAGAATGCATTACTTTGCATTTCCCAATAATTTACCTGCGGTGGAAATGACCCAGACGCATCGTCAGCATTTCCGTTCGCTGTTGTTACTTTTTTCTTGTTAACTTATATTTGGTGAGAGATTCATTTAAGAAAATACTGTTTCTCTTAGTACTGCTGCTGCTGTTGTTATTGTTACTGCTACTGCTGCTACTGTTGCTGTTGCTGTTTCCCTTGACGCCGTCTCCAACAATCGAATTTCCGATGCCAACAAATTGTGTATTGAGGTTTTTTTTTGTGTCCTCTTTGATTGCATTATTCTTTGTTTGGTTGTTAAAGAAGGGAATTTAACGCTGATGACATTCTCGTTGGTATGAAGAGATGATGCTGACTTATTTTGGATTCGTTTTACGAAACACTTTTCAATGTCATTTCCAGAGACATCGATAGACAAAGCTTTGTTGAAGATTAACTTTGCCGTCTCAAATGCATTTTTTTCGTTTACATTAGGAGCACCAACGATTTCGATAAAATTCTCCATTTGTTTTTGTTGACTCCAGTTAATCCTGCTTTCCAGACTAACGACCTTCGATTTAAGCTCGTTATTTTCTACCCTTAGTTTTTTTACCTGCTGCAAGAAATGCTGGTTTGTTTCCTCTAAGCTTGCTAATTTTTGATAAATCATTTGAAGGGTATAGGTATTTTCACCCTCCTCAATACGGTCAGATGAAGAAGCAGATATTGCCGATGGGGAAGATTTAGTGCGTTTTGTTGAGTTTTGCAAATTCTTAGCAGCAAGTTTTTTTTATTTTTTTATTTTATTTATTTCACCTACGAGCAAACAGCTAAACAGATTACATATTACAACGACATAAAAGAAAAGCCTTCAAATTAGTTTTAAATGATATTATTTCAAGGATTCAATTTCTTAAAAGTAAGTAGTACAATTCATTTCGGAATTTATCTCTGGAGAAGGACAGATCAATATGACCACAAATCTGATTAATCTCCCTAATTGATCTTGAAATTGGTTCACTCATGCCATAGTTAGTTCTGTGCCTTGATTGAAAAAGAAGATTTCTATCCCTCAACGGCCTCTCCGGAGCATAAATACAAATTAAGAACAGCAAGACACACACTTTATATGATAACATAAAATATCTCGCACAAAAACTATGTCATAACTAGTTCTACGTGATTTGAGGGACTGCAAACCTAGAAGATTTGCCTAGCTATGGAATTTAGAATAACCGACCATCGCATTTTGTAAAATGCATACTTCGTAAATCTATTCTGAACTTTCTGAATTCTATCTGAAAAATATTGTTGGTGAGGGTTCCAGATGATGTCTGCATACTCTAGGTTGGGTCTTACTAGTGAGGTGTAAAGAGACACAAGGGTGTAGGGGTTAGAAAGTCTCTTGAGTTTCTTTTGACAAATTCTAACATTGAGTTGGCTTTTGATATAATAGTTTCGAAATGTGGTGTAAAAGAGAATTTGGAGTCAAAAATTACGCCTAAATCTTTGAATTTTTCAGTTCTCTGAAGAGGGTTGCAATCAAGATAATATGAAAAATCTTTCGTATGATGCTTTCTTGAGAGAGAAGTCACAAAACATTTCTTGGTGTTAAGATTTAAATGATTTAACATACACCATCGACATAGACTATCAAGATCCAATTGGAGTTTTTGACAATCACTTATAGAGGTTACTTTCAGAAAAAGTTTCAGATCGTCTACGTATATGAGGCATTTGCTGAAGTTTAGCACAGTTAACAATATCATCAATAAATATGATAAACAGTAGAGGACCTAGATGACTACCCTGTGGAACACCAGAGGTACATTCTAGGTGTGTTTCTTTACTTTGTGCACAGAAATTCACAATCTGTCACATTTCAAGGAGTGGGGGTAAAACTCTCTCACAAACTCTCTGAAAGAGCGTAATTGTCTCAAAAGTAAAGAAACGGTGTTTAACAAACATTCGCAGCAACGCTTGGAAAAATGTCTGTTTGACAGTTGTTGTATTTGTTTTGGCTGTCCACGTCCACGATTTCTGCCCACAGAAATTTAGGTGGCAGAAATTCGTAGGGTGGGGAAATATTTTACTCTCTCGTGAGCACGCTCTTTTGTGCACTGTTACGAAAAATCGCTGTGCTGGAACGGCATTAGACTGACTTTCGCCGGATTTCGGTGCATTTCGTGCGAATTTTCAGTAAAGAAACGCACCTTCTATCTGCCTTGAGGTAAACTCGTCAATTTTAACTTTTTGAACCCTTCTTATGAGGAAAGAACAGATCCATTGAAGGAGGCTTGAGTGGAAACCAAACGATTCCAATTTTTGAAGCAATATTTTGTGACAAACCGAATCAAATGCTTTGCTAAAATCGGTATAAATAACATCCACTTGATCTTTGTTTTCAATAGCGTCAACAACGAAAGAAGAGAAACATGTTAGATTAGTGATTGTCGATCTTCCTGAGATGAACCCATGTTGGGTATCACTTCACTAGGAAGTCAAGCTTTTTTTTGACAAGGCTTTCAAAAAACTTCGGAATTGCAGATAGTTTACAAATTCCTCTGTAGTTTTCTACATTGTTTTTAGATCCCGACTTAAAAATTGGAATCAAGAAAAAGGATTTCCAATCATCTAAAAACAGTCCCGATGACAGTGATGAATTGAAAATGATTAGTAATGGAAGTGAAAGGGAATTGGAACATCTTTTTAAAACAATTGCTGGGATACCATCAACGCCAGGCTTAGCGTTCGGCTTGAAATCTTGTAATCCTTCTAAGACATCGTTGAGATCTAATTGTAAGGACCCAATATTTACTTTAGGATTACAACCAGAAAGGTGAACTAGATTTT
Organism: Melanostoma scalare; assembly: GCA_949752695.1. Taxonomy (NCBI): domain Eukaryota; kingdom Metazoa; phylum Arthropoda; class Insecta; order Diptera; family Syrphidae; genus Melanostoma; species Melanostoma scalare. The sequence continues at coordinate 125,922,026 of OX456985.1, forward strand.
CATTTGAGTTGGAATAGACCGATTCAAAAAACTGAGCAAATAACTCAAGCGTGTTTTTAATTTCATCAGATTCCTGATTTTTAAAAAAACATAGAATTTGGAATCCCGATTGATTTTCGTTTAGAATTTATAAAAGACCAAAAACTTTTTGGGTAATTTTTTAAATTGAGTTCAACCTGCATAACATAATTTCTGTGCGAGAATCTACTTAAAACCATGAATTCCCTGCGAGGATTGCAAAACTGTATTTGGTCAGCCAAATCGTTTGATTTCTTAAACTTAGCAAAAGATTTATTTTTTAAATTTTTAAGGTGTGTTAGCCTGTACTTATACCATGGAGGTTTGGAAATATTCTTTTTCTTTTTATGTGGCAGTAATAGATTGAAAGCATTATTTAAAATGTTCGAAAAGCGATCAAACATATTTTGTAATTCAAGGTTTAAAAATTCAGTATTCCAGTCAACAGTTCCAAGATAATTATCAAGTTCAATAAAATTGGCTTTTAAAAAGTTAAATGATAATGAATCGTTACTATCAATTTTTAAATAAATGTACAGTTGAATTTCAATATATAGTTCCTTGTGATTGATAGAGTCATTTAATAATGAAAAAGGAAGCGTTTCATATACAGAACCCTTGAATTCATCATGTGGTATGAACACAAAATCAAGAATATTATTCAAATTATGGACAACGTTATTGACTTGACATAAGTTAAGAGCAAATAAACGGTCAATAAAAGTAATTTCGATAGCACTTTTTAAGTTACAGGGAATTAGCCTATTTTCATTAGAAGATTAAGACCATTTCACATCAGTTAAATTAAAATCACCAAGTACAAAAACCTTTTGCGGACAGTCATTTAAATTACTTACAAAATCAATGTTGGCAAGGTGCTTTTCATAGATATCCATGGGGCTTCTAGGATTGTGCTAAGTTGTGCCGGTACCTTGTTGTTGTTTAGTGTAGGTGAACTTGTGTTTGACAAATGCATTGAGCGTCGTCTTAGAACTGCACACTTATCACAGCGGAATGGATTGCCACTTGATTGAAAGAAATCACCGTCTTGTTCATTTATATTAACACACTTATAATGAAAAAAGTTTTTACAATCGACACAGTCAATTTTATTTGAAATAGATCTATCAATTTTTTGTAAGCAAACTGAGCAGTTCATTTTGGATATCAAAGTCTCTTTGACATGCGCACCCCACGACAATACAGAGAGAGAAAATGAAAAAAAAAAAAATTAAGATATCATAACGAAAAACTACAACCCATTAACAACTATTCACCAGGAGAAGTTATTTTTGTAAGAATAGACAAACGATTAAGATCCAAATTGACACCTAAATATAAGAAAAAAATTGTAAGGGACGACAGGAATACTACTATACTAACAGAGTCAGGCAAAAACAAAATTAAAAACTGGCAACTGACTTTTAAAGGAAAATAAAATTTTTCAGGCCCATACATATTCAAGCAGAGGTTCAAGTGTTGGATTATTCAAATTCCCAATTCATCACCGTCAAAACAGACCTCAGACTTACCAAAACTTAGTAGATGACTTAAACAGAACACTCACACTAAACGTGAGTACAGGAAACTATGCATATCATTTTATAGAGCACAAAATTATCCAAACCCAAAACCTTTTGAAAAAACTTACACCCAAAAGATCACCCCGTTCCCTTAACTTCGAGTTCCGATCTGCGACTCAACGCATCAACACGCTTCGCGATCAGTGTCCGTACCTTTGTTAAAGCCCATATACATAATAACAAAAAAAAAAAAACCCAACAATATACTTACATATATATATATATTCAGTGCTGCAATAAATAACTCACCTACCACAAATCTCGCGTAGTGCAAAAAAGAAAAAAAAAAAAAAAAAATCAAAAGTGCATAGTGTGCTGTGAAGTGTTTTTTTTTCCATTCACCGTGTTAATTCTGTGCATACCACCCATACCCAATCTAATTACTAACAACAAAAAAACCCACATAAAAAAAAAAAACAAAATTGCAATAAACTACACTCAATTGTGCGGTCCCATCGTTTGTCATCTCCTGTCCTACACCACTTTCATAGCCTCGGCATCTGCATACATTTCATCTGATCTGATTTTTTTCTAATCAGTGCAGTGTGTGCAGATGTAGAGTCTTTGAATTTGTCAAGCGGATAGTCAACCAACGGGTGGGGTTTCCGTTAGTGAACCGAAGTCAATTGCTAGCTGGGCATAACACCGCTAGTAATTTGCTTTGATTTACTAACTAGAGACTACACTTGTTGGTTTGACTTAGGTAGCGTTTGCGTTGATACTTTGTTTTTTTATGTTTGTGATTTGTAATGTTGGGTAAGTTTACGGTCGATTTTAGCAACATTAGGGGGTTGCGATCGAATTTCTTTGCTGTGTACGCACACACTGCAAAATGCAGGCCAGCTGTTTTGGCACTAAGTGAAACACAGGTGGGTGTTGATTCTGATCCCTCAGAGTTCAACCTGCCTGGATATAGCTTAGTGCCGTTATTCTTTTCTTCCCATGGCCTCGCCGTTTATGTTCGGAATGATATTGCTTACCAACTTCTACCACAATACGGTCTCTGTTCTAATACGAACTTTAATTTCATGTGGTTAAAATTCACCGTCCGTAAGCATATCATTCATTATTGTTTTATGTACAGAAGCCCCAATTAGGATAGTAATTCAACCTCTAACGAGTTTGATGCGCTTTCTGACTCCATAATAAGAATTGTTTCCCTTTATCCTCACACTGAAATCGCAATTGCGGGCGATTTCAATGTACACAATTCTGGTTGGCTTCGACATTCTGGCCAGACAACACCCGAAGGAAAATGTGTTGAGATCTTCGCTGAGTTCCACGAATTAACTCAACTTGTTGATGAGCCCACTCGGGTTCCTGATATTGAAGGCCATGCGGCCAACACTCTTGACTTATTTCTCACTTCTCACCCCGAAAAATAAAAAGTATCATCCCCATGTGAATAAAAAGTATCATCCCCATGGAAAATTCGTGGTTCGATTTATGCTGTAAAGAGGCGATTAGGGATCGAGAAAGTAGTTTTCGAAAATTTAAAGATAACCCTACTGTAGAAAACCGAAATTTGTTCAAACGGGCCAGAAATTCCTGTAATGCTCAAATACAAAGGGCTAAGTTTTTACATGACCAAAAAGTAAGGCAAAAAATACTATTGTGTCCAAAAGGAAGTAAAAACTTTTGGTCTTTTGTCAAGAACATTAAGAACTCAACCACGTCATCGGTCCCAACGCTCGTCTTCAATGACTCTCCGTATGTCAGCTCCATCGACAAAGCCAATTTGCTGGCAGCTCAATTTGCTGCCAACTCGACACTTCCTTATAGCATATTGGCTCCACCTGAGCTCGAGTCTGCAAATTCTTTGATGAAGCAGATATTTTTTCGAACTCGCTCGGTTGCGAGAGTCCTTAAAGATCTCAACATACATAAATCCGCTGGTCCAGATGGTATCCCCGCCGTTATTCTGAAGAGGTGTTCTTCTACGCTGGCAAAACCACTGCGTAAACTTTTCCATCTTTCCTATTCTGCTGGAATTTTTCCGAGCAGATGGAAAACTGCATTTGTCCAGCCGGTCCCTAAAAAAGGCGAATCCTCCTCCCCTTCCAATTACCGTCCAATTGCACTCACGTCCCTTCTTTCCAAGGTCATGGAAACGTTGATAAACCGTAGAAATATCTTGAAGAACGAAAGCTTCTTAATGACCGTCAGTACGGCTTTCGTAGCAAACGGTCCACTGGTGATTTGATGGCTTATCTCACCGAAAAGTGGAACCAATCTTTACATTGTTTTGGAGAAAGTAAGATTATTGCGCTTGATATTTCTAAAGCATTTGATAGAGTTTGGCATCAGGCTCTTTTATCGAAAATGCGTGCTTTTGGTATCGATGAGTCTCTTCTTCGTTGGATTAGAAATTACCTTTCCGACCGTTCAATACAAGTTGTGTTGGATGGCTTCAAGTCTGATACCCACTTAATAAATGCTGGTGTGCCCCAGGGCTCCGTTTTGTCTCCGACTCTCTTCCTCATTTTCATAAATGATCTCTTGTCTGAAACTTCTAATCCTCTCAACTGTTTTGCTGACGCCTAGACCCTCAGCTTTTCATATTCGTTTCCAAATTCACGTCCCTGCTCTTCGGATGTGGAACTGGAACGGTTGCGTATGATAAGCTCATTGAATTCTGACCTTGACAGCATTGTTGCATGGGGTCTTATGAACCGAGTAGAATTCAATGCTTCGAAAACTCAATGCTGTCTCTTGTCGTTGAAGCTTAACATTCCCCCATTGCCATTATCCATGAATGGTACCTGCATCGAAGAAACCGAAAAGCTGTCAGTACTTGGTATGTGTGTAAACGATGATCTTCGTTGGAATGACCACATATTTGAAGTCGCCAAAAACGCTGCTAAATGCTTAGGTTTCTTGAGACGATGCAGGAAATTCTTCACCCCTTCTGATCTGGCTACAATTTATAAGGCCTTCATCCGCCCAAAACTGGAGTATAACTCCCATATCTGGTCAGGTGCTTCTCAAACATCTTTGCGCCTACTTGATATGGTACAAAATAGAGCGTTAAAATTGATAGGTGATAGTTCAATCGTAGAATCGATTGATTCTCTTGAACATCGTCGAAAAACGTCACCTGTCTCTCTTTTTTATCGCTTTTTCCACTAACAGTGCTCTAGTGAAGTAGCCAGTTGCATTCCTCCCGTGAAACAATTTAGCCGCAATACCTGCCTCGCTAGGAATGCTCATCAGTTTTACCTTGAGCCCAACTTCGGACGTACGTCAAGTATAGAGATTCGTATTGCAGTCGCACGACCCGAATGTGGAATGCTTTACCAGGCTCTGTATTTCCCCTGCATTACGATTCACAAAAGTTCAAAAGCAACGTGCATCGGTGTCTCCTTTCAAATCCTCTCCAATTTTCCTAAATGCTCGCACTGTGTTCTATAACATTATAAGGGTAGTCATAACCCCTTGATGTGCGCGTTAATTATAATTATATAATAATAAAAAAAAAAAAAAAAAAAAAAAAAAAAAAAAAAAAAAAAAAAAAAAAAAAAAAAAAAAAACTTCATTGGAAGCGAATGGAAATGGATCAATAAGATTTCAATATCTAATCTAATATCATTAATTCTTATATTCTATCAGTAAATTAAATGAATAGCGTCAAAAATATTTTAAACAAAGAAAATGTACCATTCAGTAACTTGGATGAAGCACTCGAATATGCTGCTAAGTAGCTACTAATACAACTTCTTTAATTTATATAGTAAGCGTTAGTAAGCACACCAACCACTAAAGAAGAAATATGTGAAAATCATATAATTGAACCAATAAAAGTATCAAAATTATGTCTTAAATGAGAATACGAAAATTTACTGAAATGTGGACAAGAAACTTATGGTATCAAATTAGATTGTAAGAAATATCAAAACCTGTCTACTTGTAACAATAAAAATGTTATAAAATTAAGCGAAACATCATGTATTCCCAATTTCCTTAATAATTCCCCTTCTAATTGCACTACAACCAATAATCACCACATTCCTCGAAGAAATTTCTTCTAAAATACTTCTACTTAATCAATACAACGGAACAATCAAATTTGAAGAGCACGTCATGAACCTGCAAGGAACTTACCTCATCCGCGCACAAAATTCAACAAAAGAAGTAGGAAATTCAACCTACAAGTTTACCGAATCAGTCACACATGAACTCCTACCAGCAGCCGCTAATCCTTCAATCAATAAAAATCTATTCCAAGAACAACTGTTATTGAAAATGCTACATGAAATCAACCTAAAAAATACGGAAACCTCGGGACCATTGAGACAAAAACCAAAGTTAATACATTCATCACCTTAACACTATAACAGTTTTTATGGTCATAATCATTACATCCATAATAAAGGTCATCCATCATTCTCTACATCAAGAAAAGACCAATAGAAGTACATGAAGAAATAAATCTCAAAGTACAGCCAGTTCCAATTATTTCCACTCCGAAAAACACTACCGACCTAACCACAGCAAGAGTCAGCAAAATTCCTCTTTTCTAAGAGATCAAACGAGGACGTTTGGTTTTAAAAAGGGAAGAGATAAAGATAGATCATCATATTTCGCCTCGCAGATATAATTACAGAGCATGCAGCGCATGGCACATCCCACGTTATCCCGCATTCTCACATTATCCCACATTCCATCACGTACATGATGTGTCGTGTTAGAATTAGAATAAGCAATGTAGGTAATAAGGTAACTTAGAAATGAATATAAAATTAGTCTTAAGTTGATTTGCTGCACATAAAGGGGTTCGCTCCCTGAATTTTTTTTTTTTTTTTTTTTAATATTAAATATATTTTTTTAACTTACATAAACAAGCTGTTCGTTGAACCTTGCTTAGATTATCGCAGTAGGAACTTTTATCAAGAGCGGTCCACCATACCACTACTCCGTATGTGAGTATTGGTCTGATGACCGCAGTGTAGAGCCAGTGGGTGATTTGGGGGGAGAAACCCCGTTTAGTGCCAATGGATTTTTTGCAGAAAAATAGGGCTACGGTGGATTTACTGATTCTTTAATGTATGTTAGCTTTCCAGTTTAGCTTTTTGTCTAGGATAATACCTAGCTTCGTTGGAAAGTTGAAGTGGGACTCCATTTATTGATGGAGTTGTTAGTTGAGGAATTTTGTATTTCCTGGTGAAGAAAACGAGTTCGGTTTTCTGAAGGTTGACCCCTAGATCACTTTTTCCCGACCATTTTACTAGTTTGTTTAGAGCGGTTTGCATTAGATCCATAAATACGTGAGCATGAACATGTTTGCCGGATACCGCAATGGAGACGTCATCTGCATATACAATCACTTTGAATCCCTCAGCTTCTAGGTCAACTAGAAGTTCATTGACGACTATATTCCATAGAAGAGGATATGATTCCGCCTTGCAGTGTTCCTCTACTGACAGATCTCTTTGCAGAAAAATCTCCCAGTGTTGAATTGATTTTCCTGCTTTTCAGCGTAAGATTTATCAATTCCACTAGGGAGCTTTCTACTTTGAGCTTCGTCAGTGCCTTTGTAATTGCAGAGTTGCTGACGTTATTGAAGGCGCCCTCTATATCGAAGAAAGCGGCCAAAGTGTATTCTTTGTGATGGAGGGAATATTATGTATATAGTACGAACCACGGTGTGTAGGGCCGTTTCTACAGATTTTCCCTTGCAGTAGGCGTGTTGTGCTGTACATAGCAGTTTAGGATCTATAGCTATACGCTGGTAGATATCAATCAGTCGTTCTATAGTTTTTAGAAGGAAAGATGATAGACTTATTGGACGGAGATCTTTTGGGTTTTTTAAGGTGGTACAGCCGTTATAAAAAGCCTGGAATGAGAAAGACAAAATTTGCTGTTATTAGGAAGAAATCAATTGTAGATGGCGTTCTAGGGAATGTTGGTCAACGTTGGGATACAACTGTTAGTGAGGTTTGAGTGCTAAACGTATCCAGCCAGTCTGTAATCGGGTATGCCTTGCATTGAAATCGCCGCCGATTGGCCCGTAGGTGCTTTTGGAGATGACGTTGTCGAGGATGTGAAGATCGCTCTGGATGTTTCTTCGAGTTTACTATACACTTATTTATTATACACTGCAACTATGGCGAGGGACTCGTTTTAACATTTTAATGGTGACGCCTGTTGCTTCGCTGATCAGGAGGCATGTGACGAAGATTTTATTGGTGTTGGCACTTATGTTATTCCTAACATAAATTGCTGTTCCAACACCACCACTATGAGCACCATCGGACTTATTCTGTCGGTAGGTTTTGTAGCCCATGATGTCGATGTTGTTGCGCTTTGTCACATTTGTTTCACTGATGAGGGTGATGTCCGGGTTATGGTTCTTCATGAACATGTTGAATGACGTCCTTTTTTCCAGACTGTACAACGAATTTACGTTGTGCGTCATGATGCGAAGCCTCTTTAGTTGCATATGTGGAATATGAAGGTGGCTAAGGCCACGGACTTGCCGTCTTGCCTTTTTGCATCAGGGTAAGAAGGTCGCTCCCAAACATGTGCCTCGTTGTTGAGGTTGATAGGTGAGATGAGGTTGGTGTTGGTCTGGTGGGCCTGGCTGGTGTTGTGTTGGGAGTTTTGGCTGCAGTTGGTTGTTGCTTCATGGATGTGGCTGACTTGGGTTTAGGTCCGCTTCTAAACATTGAAGTGTAGCTGACAGTTGGGCGGGTTGCCATTGAGACGGATTTGGCGGCGAATGCCTGCTGGGCCTTCTTCTTGGCGATTTCCTTTTTCCTTTCAGTCAGCTTGGCCTCAAGGGTTGGGCACCCCTTGAAACTTGCCGGATGTCCTTCCTTTTGGCAGTTTGCATACCACACATCCAGTCCTATGTTTGTAGTCCACTTGCACTGGCCTGGCTCATGCACCTCCTTGTATTTCACGCAAACGTACTGATGCCCACAGTTGGTGGCAACATGTCCAAATCGTTGACAATTCCTGCATTGCACGATACCGTTGGACTTGAGTTTCTCCCAGTGAACCTTCTGGTTCATACCAAGTGTCCTGGTGTAAACCTCGCTGAGCTGGCAGGTCTTGTCGAGTTCCACGACTAAGTTGTTGTAGGACTTTCCTTGTGGGTCCATTGGACCCACGTCAGTGGATAAGTAACTTTTTTTTTTGGCTTGAACCCTCTGAAACGTCTCTAGCAACAGGCAATGACGCAAGCGCCAAGTTAAAGAAAAATAAAGAAAAAAGCAGCCTTATTGTGAGTTTCGCCCGAACAACATTCCACATGAAAAATTTGACATTTTATTTCCGCCTATTGTGAATTTCACCCGAAAAGTTGTTCATGTTCGAAAGATTCCCCTTATTGTGAACAATCATTTCGGGCGGAATGATGGGCCATTGACAGCTAATATTTTCACTTATTTTTATTTGGCGAACGAGAGCACAATAAGACGCAAAATGTAAGTTGTTTGTTGATTTTTTTTTGGATACGTAAAGTTAAAATTTTTGTTTTTTTGTTATAATACAGGAGCAAAACATTAAAAAGATCAAAGCGATATTCTGCTCAATAAAATGCTAGAGAGACCTGACATTGCCAAGGGATTCACCAAAGAAAATCGGGAGAAAGTGGAGTTGAACGTTGGAGTTGAATAGCGCAGGGCCCCCAGTGAAGAGTGAGTTTGAGTGGAAAAAAGTAAGGATCAAGTTTGTTGTACCCGTAACCGCTTAAAATGAAAACATGCATAATTTTAGGTTTGGACAGATCAGAAGCGCTACGTCCGAAAAAAGGCAGCAGCAAATAAAGTGCATCAGAAAGGTACAGGAGGTGGGCCAAACAAGACTCAAAAGTTTTCTCCTTCGGAAGAGACCATATTCCAACTTGTAGGAATGAAGGAGGCAATGGAGGGAGTAGGTCGTTCGCTGTCCTTTGGTTTGGCTCTTCGAAAGGATATACAATCTGAAATCAACGCTACATTGGACCTGAATGATGCACAGTACATTGAAGCTGCTGATGATTTTCCTTTTGCCACGGCACTCATACAGGAAGACATCAGTGTGCCGCATACTCCTACGATATCTCATGCTACAAGGAAAAGAAAAATGAATACGAACGATGTCATTGTGGAGGAGCTAGAGACACAGAAAGATCTTTGTGACAAAGTGACCGAGGGGGTTTCTGTAATGAGAGATCACAGCACTGAAGTCCAGAGCGGCATTAAAAAGACTTACAGATCGTTGGACCGCCTAGGTGATATCAATAAAGAATTGTTGAAAGAACAACAGAGGCATAACACAGAAATGGAAAATATTCGTAAATCTGAACTAAAAAACAAAATTGAGAAAGGCCAAAGGATGTTAGAGTTGGAAGAGCAGAAGATTGAAATAATGCGAAAAAGAGAGTGTAATGAACCCGTATTTTAAAAGTACGATTTTCATCCAAAAGCTTTAAAAATTACAATTACAATTACAAAATTACATATGTAGAAAGCAGTGAATTTTTTTATCTAGATATGTAAGTTGACTGAATTCAAAATGAAAACTGTGAAATTATTTTTTAACTAGACTTAGTAAAAACTGAATTTACGAGAACTGAACTTTTTTTTTTAAATAGCGTATAAGTTAATTTGATTATTTTTAATTAAAAAAATGCTTTCAAGTTATGAAAAATTTGTTTCATTTCAATTTAAGGATACTTCAAATTTGATACTAAAATAAATTAAAGAGAATTTGAAATGTCTGTGCGAATGAGCTGACTTATTGTCAGATAGCTTGAGTTCAATCTATCGGATTGCACGTTTTCAAATGAGTCCACCAAAAAGCTTTGTACATCAGGCATAGAGTTTAAACAGGCTAAGTCACTTTTATAGTATATGCATATGTTGTGAAGTGCTGCACAAACATTGATAATCTTGACAGCCTTTGTAGGAGCGTAGTAGAGTTCTCGCGCACTTAGTAAACATCTCCACCTGTTTTTGAGAACACCATTAGTTCTCTCAATTATATTTCGGCACCGCGAGTGAACCTCATTATATTTTTCTTCATTTGAACCACTATTTGGTGTCCTGTAAGGAGTTAAAAGCCACGGTTCCAAGGGATAACCAGCGTCTCCTTGGAAGGATTTAATTTAAATTCAAATTCAAACGAAACTATTTCGTTAGTTACCCAACAGCCAAACATTACTACGGGTTTGTAGATAATCATTCTCCATTTTCGCTCTGAAATCACTAACATTCCAAATGAATGAATCTTGGCAGGCCCCGGGATGCGTTGCATCAATGAAACGAATCTTTAGTTCACTGTCGCATACCTATATTAAATGATTTAAGTATGTATGTTTGTATATGGATACTTAACTAACTTAACTAAAGTTAACTTACAAGTAAAACATTCAAACTACAATGTCCCTTTCTGTTGTAGAATAGATGTTTGTTTGATGAAGGAGATATGATGTTCACATGCGTCCCATCAATACAGCCTATAACACCGGGTAACCTGTACTTGGTATAAAAATCTTGAGCAATTTTTCGTTGTTCCTCCTGCGTTGGCCATTTTATCCACTGCACACAGAGTACCTGTTCAAAAACCTCCAGGACTTCAGTGAGTACCATGCTAAAAGAAGATTGTGCCAAACCAACATGGTGATCTTTGCCAACTCCTTTTTGGTACCCACCCTCTGCAAAGAAACGAACACATGCAGCTAGTTTCACAATTGGTGGTATACCAAATTTTTGTTTCGCAGAGGGCAAGGAGCTAGTGAGCACATCCAACAAATACTTAAAGGCTGGTTTGTTAAGCCTGAAATACTGGTGAAATCTGGAAAAAGGATTAATTACTTTTCATACACTTTAAATTGAATTTTTATTCATACGAGGACTCACGCATCTCTAAAGGATTAGAGTGATCCCTCAGGTTCCTTCGAAGTGCTCGCTCCTCAATCATTTGTTCTTCCTCAGAAAAGATACGTAGCGCTATACTATGCATACTTAGGAATTATATGAGTTGACTACCCTTTATTTATTACAAAATGCCAATTTAATTGTATATCTTTGTTTTCTCATTCACAAATATTTTCAAAAGAAACATATGTTTGTTTCAGCTCACAATAAGGTCTGTTCATTTTCTGAAAGTGATAGAACCGCTGTCAAAAATAGGTGTGCAAATTACTCGTTTCAGATAATCTAATTAAGAATTGAGAGCCACAATGACTGGCCCTACAAGCGTAGCCAAAATTTTATCTCTGTTGCAAGTAATTTCGTCAAATATATGATTCACCAAATTTAATTATATCACTATTTTAGCAAACAGAGAATTGGTAGGTAGTATCTCATTCTCCGTTTCCATCACAGTGGAGTGATACTTTATTGTTTTCTGAACGAACCTTTTTTTCAAACTACCACTCCTGATTCGAAGTGAAATTCTTATTCGGGCGAAACTCATAATAGCTTTAAAAATTTCGGGGGAACAAAAATATTTTGGGGGAAATGTTTTCCGGGCGAAACTCACTATAAGGCTGAAGATGTTTTCATTGTCCACCGAATAAGAGAGCAAAGACTGTTCATTTATGTTCAAAATGCACACAGCCTATTTGCCTAACATAAAAAAAAAAATGCAAACTTGTCTATTTTTTATCGCTTTCAAAAAGCTGGGTCCAATGGACCCACCTCATTAGATAGGTAACTAAATTTCATCACATCCGTTAAGGGTTAAGCAGAAGCAGCTTCATCTATCCTCCCTCGGTGTGAAGGAATTAAACTGAATCTTCCTCTCCTTGAAGAATTTTTTAATTCCTTCAAAAGATTGGCGATTTCTGGCATTGATGATGGTCGTCTTAGTGTTCCGGTTTTTAAAGGTGACCGCCAATTTGTTCCCTATACAGAACCGGCTTATTCCAGCAAAGTTTCCTGAGAAACAGAAAATTGGCGGCATTCCGGGACCCTTGGCTGGCTCGCTTGTTTTTGGTGCTCCTGGTGTTGTGGAAGTTGATGGTAGGCTGTTTTTGGCTGTGATTGTCTTCTTTGAAGTTGCTGGCGGTGGTGGCTGAACGGTTGGTGCTACTGCTGGTGCTGTTTTGCAAAAAAATACTTTTTTTCGGTTTCATTAACTCGTTTGACCGGAAACAGCATTTGGGGCACAAATCAGTACATGTGCTGTCCTTTGAGACCAAAGTTCAAGTTTGTTATAGGTCTTAGTTTTAAAATTTTACTTAAAACTAATATACATATGTAATTAAAAAAATTTGTTTGAATAAAACAATAATATGGGCACTTTTAGTAGTTTTTTTATGTATTTTATAAAAATACAATTATAACAATTGCTCAAAGAGCGCTCCTTCGTTTTGAATGCATGCCAGAGCCCGTTTTTGAATTTCATTGTGGATGTTTCTTCTCGATAACTCTTGTCTTACTTGTAGTCTTGTAATCTTTGAAACTGTATTTAAATTGGATTCCTTTAGGCCTAGGGTTGCCAGATTTTCAGTTAGGATAAAGTTCCTGGTATCTTCGTTGTGCTCTTCTTGAATTTACATTGCAAAACTCATATAAGAAAAAAATGCCTGCGTAGGCACTTTGAGCACTTGTTATAATTGTATTTGTATAAAATACATAAAAAAACTACTAAAAGTGCCCATATTATTGTTTTATTCAAACAAACCTCAAATTTAAAAATCTTTTTTTTTAAGTTTACCCATTTTGTATTTTTTCAAATATCATAAAATGTATGGGTTTTTGAGTGCACTTATTATTGAGTTTTTTTTATTATCGCTTTGTTCATCTGTAAAAAATAAGGAAACTCTATGTTATCAGGCAATTTCTGCAAAAAAATTATCTCAAAGTCAAAACTTTGTTTCGGGATGAAAATTTGAACACCACTTAAAATTAAAAATCTATCAACCCTAAGCCTGTGGAAGCTAAACTTAAATACAGTCTTAAAGATTGTTATTTCTACAAAAAATTAAGTCTAAGATTAGGTCTCTATCGTTAGTATTGACAGAGATATCGAATTTAACATAGGTCAGGGTACACCAAAGTTAGCCTTTTTTAAATTGTCAAAAAGTGATGTCGAAGTTGAGAATCGAGCTTTACTGTAGTACATTTTTTTCTTAGAATATGACCAAGAATCACACCCCAAAGGATAATATACGAAGTACGGAACACCCTGTATATATTACACATGTCGTTTTTTTTTTTTAAATCGGAGAGTTGTTTTTCAAAAACCGGTTAGTTATGAAACTCCATAAATATGATTTCAGTGAAGCGATGATACATATTTTGTAAATTAAGACATGAAAATTCAGTTCGTCAATCATTATTGAAGAAGTAGTCATTAAGACCGGTAAAATTAGCTTTAGAGAAATTATACGATTTTAAATCCTGTTTTTCATTTTTTGATGCATATGTATAAAACTCTATTTCAAAGAACAATTTCGTGTGATGAATAGAATCATTCCGAAGGGAAAAGGGAATATTACATAAATTTACTTTTGGATCTTCACAACATATGAACACTATGCTTTTTAAGGTGATCGTTGTGTAGAACTACAGAAGTTGAAATGGTTTTTTTTTTCATAAGCTTTACTGCGTTCCAAAAATCCTTTGCGTTTTAGACCTTGTTTATTATTTCTATGTTTCTGAGGTCAAAGTTTTGTTTTTTAAGTTTACAAAGCTCTTTGTAGTTTTTGCTTGCAGATGCGTACAAGACTTTGAAGTTTATATTGTCTGGTGTTCTGGCGTTCTGAGGATAGTCAATAATGGAAAGGATCGTTTTCCTGCTGCCAAACATTCTTTGTCGAACATTTGCTCATTTGCATTGACTTTTCTTCTCAACGTTTGTTGAGCTGCGTTTTTGATGAAGATTATGAGACTGTTCAAGTCAAGGTTGCCTGGTACGCCCGAGACTAGATCCGTTTTATTATGTCCATTTTGATTGTGCTGAAAAATCTCTCTGTAACTGTTGTTCTAATGAAGTTAGGGGGGAAGGCAAGGGCCAGGTTCCATTGTCTCGTAAAGATATATTCTTTCTTTAAACGAGACCTCCAAAGCCATGTGGTCTGAAAATATTTTCACAGCTACTTGAAATTTATTAAAGAGGTCCAGTTTCCAGATAGAAAGCAATAGTCTATCACAGAACCTGATGTGCCACGGATACCGTCAAGAACGTGGCAATCCAAAGCTTCAGCTAGCTAAAGAATTTTGATTCCTCTCTGATCACACACCTCGTCTTTTGATTTTCGATCATAATAAATATAACGTGTATTCATTCCATCAAAGTCACCGAATGTCATCGAATTTGTCTCGTTCCCAATGAATGCAGTTCAAATAAATTGGATCGAAGTAATGGCTGTTGTCTTTGATTGCTACTCCGAATATTCGTAATTGCTCCATGTTTTTAAGTTTCACTGACATATCCTTAAGTGACTTTTTATAACCAAAAAGCTAACCATATCTTTCTCTACCGAATGTAGTAGTTTTTAAAGCTGATATGCATTCTATGTCAAAGTTCATTAAAATTTTTTTGAAATTAGTTTTATCATAATGAAATTAATCTTCTTCTTCTTCTTCTTCATTTCCGGCGTTACCAGTAGTGATCTTGAAGCGATCACAACTCTCCCACTTTTCTGCTTCACACTAGTGATCCGCCTGTGGGGTACGCCGCGTTGACCTCAGAAAGCGTCGGCAAGCCTCCCGGTTTTGGATTGTTCCATGTCTGAGGCCAACCAAATGCTGCTGTTTTTGCATTTGCTTGTACCAGGAGTGTTTTGGCCTGCCTTTTCTTTTTCTTCGCGAATTTGTTGAAACGTTGTACGATATTGCCTTTTGGACGGGGTTCTGCGGATCTCTCCTTTGAACATGACAATACCAACTGAGCCGGTCGTGCTGAATTTTGTCCAAGATGGTACTTTTGACATGAAGGCTTCCACGTATCTTAGTACTTCTAATTCGATCAAGCTTTGTTACTCCTGCTGTCATCCGAAGCATCTTCATTTCGGCTGCCGTCAATTTGCTCTCATACTTTTTGTACATTGTCCAACATTGTGAACCGTATGTCAGAGCTGGACGGACAACTGCTGTGTAGAGTCTTCCCTTCAGCTTAGGGGGCATTTTTCGATCACAGAAGATAGCGGAGTTTTCTCGCCACTTCATCCACCCTACGCTTACTCGATGATTGATGTCGTCATCACAAGTTGCTTCACTATTGATCATAGATCCCAGATATTTAAACTTTTCACACTTGGGAAGCACATTTCCATTCAAATAAATGTCTGGAATAGGCTTGTCTGGATCAGAAAAAGGGCAGCACAGGTATTCAGTCTTTTTTGCGCTAATACGGTACCCATTTCCTTCCAGAACATCAATCCAAACGTCAAGTGCTCGTTGCAGGGATGTAGGATCCTCGCTTATGATGGCTCCATCGTCAGCAAAGAATAATTGTTGTACTTTATTGTCCGTTACTTTTCCTTCGAGCAAATAATCCAGAACAGCAATAAAGAGCAGTGAACTCAAGACACTTCCCTGATGTACACCTACTGTTATTTGGAATTCTTCGGTGACTCCAGCTGGGCATCTCACTTTTGTAACTGCTCCATCGTACATGTCCATAATTATTCGCACATAGGCTTCAGGAACTCCTCGGTGTCTGAGGGCCACCCATATCAGATCTCGTGGTTGTCGATCGAATGCGTTTTCGAAGTCAACCAACACAATATGCAAATCCTCTAAGGCATCTCGGTGTTTTTCCATAATGATCCTTATACTTTGGATTGCGTCTGTAGTTGACTTACCCGCGACAAACCCGCATTGGTCATCAGACAGCCTTATTATTTTCCGCAGTCGGCTATCCAAAACCCGCTCAACGATCTTCATAGTGTGGGACATCAACTTGATCGAACGATAGTTGTCACAGCTTCTGGTATCTCCCTTTCCCTTGTACATTGGAAGAAGAAAACTTTCCCTCCATTGATTAGGCAAACTGTCACCTCTTATAAGTTTGGAGATGAGAATCGTGAGCCATCTCAACCCGATGTCTCCCATATTTTTCCAAAACTCATATGGTACCTCGTCTGGCCCAATCGCTTTGCCTTTTTTGGAGTTCTTAACTGCCTCCCTAACTTCTTCGACTGTGACGTCGGATACTTCCGTAAAGTTAGGTGCAGCTGTTGGAAAGTGGCGCCGAGGAAACTGTTCATTCAAAAGATCATCACAATACTGTCGCCACCTGTGAAGAATTTTGTCGTCATCCACAAGTAGCAGTCCTTGAGCATCATTTATGAACTTTGGCGAACGAATCTCCTGCGCATTTCTCCTTCTCTGAGCGGCTATTTTGAAAATGGTTGCTCCCTTATTCAAGTTACTTTGTCTTAGCTCTTGGATTGCCTGATTTGCTTCAGCAGCTGGGGCAGAAATCTCTTCCAGCTCTCGATACAGGCCCTCCGTGCTTCTTGCTTGAAGTTGGGCGCACTTTTTCTTCGCTTCTTTTCTGCAGCTCTTGTATTCCATTTTGAGACGCGCTTTTTCATTTGTATTTCTTGAGGGGCACTTCGACCAAGCTTGGAAAGCTGCTTTCTTCTTTCTAATCACTGCTTTAGCTTCATCATCCCACCACCAGGTCTCTTTAGCTTGTTGGTGGTGTCCTTTTGAGACTCCTAACAGTGATTTGGCTCTCTCTAAGCAGGTTCGTTGTAGGCGATCCCACATATTTTGTGCCGTCATTGTATTTGAAACTGCGTCGATGGTATTACACAGCTGACTTCGCATATACGAAATGAATTGCTGTCCTTTGGTTTTCTCCAGATTGTACCACTTGATTCTCCTAGGAGAATTTGTTTGTTTGATCATAATGAAATTAATCAACTATAAATAATTCAAGTATCATTTTAAAATAGTTCCGGTACTAAAGCTTATTTCTAAGTGACTAAAAATTTGCGTTTTCGTTTTACTTCATTGAGCCATCTCAAACAGAGCTTAATTCAGCTTTTAGAGGTTCCTTCTTTTTTAATTTCTATAAGTCACTTAGAGCATAAGGGATTTTGTTCCTCACAGGCGTACCACAACGTTTTTTTTGTTTGCATTTAAAGTTGTGTTAGTTGGCTGCTTAATTTATTCACAACTGTCTTTATGACTTTAAAAAATTTTTTTTTTTATTTTAGAATATAAAACAATTAGCCAATGCCTTGTGCCAGGAGAAACTTAGTGAAAACTCATTGGTGCGAATATTCTGGCCTCGCGAACGCTGTAATTTACTCCGAGACGATGTTGTCTTCATGGATTCACCTGGAGTTGATGTATCACCTAACCTGGACGATTGGATAGATAACCACTGCCTGAATGCAGACGTTTTTGTTTTGGTGCTGAATGCTGAATCTACAATGACGCTTGCTGAAAAATCATTCTTCCACACTGTTTCAAAGAAACTCTCCAAGCCTAATGTTTTCGTTTTGAATAATCGATGGGATGCTGCAGCAAGTGAACCTGAATCTGAAGAATCGGTAAGGACACTTTCTTATATCAAGAACTTAAAGCAAATTTACAATTTTTATATGTTTTTTTTTAAATATATCTTGGTTGATTGTAATATATATAGGGTCTTTTGCATACGTTGCGACAAATGCTCAGGACGAATGGGTTTGTCGCTCACCTTAAATGTTACACGTGCCTCCAATAAAAGCAATAAAAGCATAATTTAAAAGGTTCGTTGCACTTTGCACCGAACCTCAACTTCATTACCAATTACCTACCCACCAGAGATTAAAATGAACTAAGTCTGCTTGTGAACTATGAGTGTTTACTTAAAAAAAAAACGAGTTTGAACAAACTGAGTCAACCCACAAACAAGTAAATTTGAACAATCTTATTTGTGAACCAAGCAACTCTGAACAACCCCTATTTTCAAACGAACCTTGGCTTGCTTGTAAGTCAAAATGAGTTTGAATAACATTGAGTTAAAGTGCTTGTGAGCAAAGTGCTTGTGAATAAAAGTGATCACAAGCAATTTGATCGTAAGCAAGCAATAAGTTCATGAGCAAGCAGTGTGTTTGTGAATAAGCAGTGTGCTCATAAAGCAAGCAATGTGATCATACCAAAAAGGGTAGTTTGATGGTTTTAAGTAAAATAAAAATCTAGGTATAGGTGAGAAGTACGTTTATTTAATAGCTTGGGTTTTTCTTCTTTTCTTTTATATGAAGAAAATGGTTATTATACAGTAGATATGGACACAATTTATTGTATTCATTGACGTAGATAGTACAGGCTTGTAAGTATATAGAAACAAAAAATTTCAAGTAAACAGAAAACTCAACTAGAAGTTAAAAAAAGCAAAACATTAAATAAACATGTTTATAACTCTTCCTAATTCATTGATGACCTTTAATTTTTGTACCTACCTAAGCTTAAACCCAAACATTTGCATGCCATAAAACAAAAAGGATAAGCAATCACTTGTCATAAAAAAATGATAAGCAAAATCCATTTCCGCAATAAAGGCATATAAATTTATTATACTGTAAAAATTATTATTATATTGAAAAGGGAAATTTTGGAATCAGAAATTAAAATATTTGATCATCCAGCAATGCAACCAATCCGTTCTTTCTCATATCCAAAGCCAACCATTTGTATGCCTTTATTTGTTTTTCAATAGAATTATAGTTAGGTATAAATGTTCAGCGCATTGCTTACCGATGGACACACTGCCTGCTTATAAACACACTGCTTGCTTGTAAGCACGCTACCTGCTTGTGAACACACTGCCTGCTTGTGAACACACTACCTTCTTGTGAACATTGTGCGTGCTCATGAGTATTTGAATATATTCAAGTAAGTTCAAACAAGTCAATCTGCTTGCAAGTCATTTGCTTGTGAGTTCAATACAGAAAAAAATGACTTGTGAGCATCCTTACTGATTTAGTTTGTTCAGAAGAATTTTTGCTTGTGAGTAAATATGCTTGCGAGCTATTTGCTTGTGAATAAGGGTGGAAAATGATCAAGTCTGAGCGATCGTTGAGAAATTTTTGATGTGTTTGAACAGATTTGAACATACTCATTTTGATCTCTGCTACCCACCTTGCATTTTTTCACAAGAATCAGTTAACACATTTTTGTCACACACTTTTGTCAAGTTAAATTTCATTTTCTCGGAATTATTATTTTTACACAGAATGCAACTTTTGCAGTCTATTTATCCACAGAATGTAATTGTGCAATCGTGCACATTTCATGTATGTTGTGACAACAAATGCAAACGACCGAATTCCACACTACAAACCAAGTAAACAACAGCAGGTGAATGACCAACAGGTTAATGAACGACACCACCAGTTGGCGAATAAATATGACACCTCCTGCAACTATCAGCGTTCTCGTGCTCGGAGCCGTTGCATTGCATTGCATTGTATTGCTTGCATTGCATTTCTTTCCATTTCAATTATGTATATATTGTTTGTCTGTATCTCGAATTATTTATTGCCTAGTTAGCTGTTAAGTTGTATAAATATCTTGGATAGGAAATAAATAATTCACTTGCTAGTAAACCAGCGAGCCAAAAGACATTTAAGTTTTCTCTTCATTGACTTCCTCCCACCAGCGGCAAGGAGTTAATTAACAACTTATTCTGTCAACTATTCATGGTCCTTCGAGGAAATGAACAAGAAAGCGTAACCAGGGCTCAAACATTGGTTAGTGAAAAGCGTAGCCAGGGCTTCAAACATTGGCTAGTAAAAAGTGAGCGAATAAGCGTAACCAGGGCTTAGACATTGGTTAGTGAAAAGCGTAGCCAGGGCTTCAAACATTGACTAGTGAAAAGTAAAGTTACAAAACAACGCAATCAAAGTACGAAAAAACTACTGTCGCTATCTATAAGATTATCTACAATATAGAACAAGACAATTCAAACAAAAAACTAAGATGTTGGACGAAACAGATGTGTTTATTATAAGCTCGAAGCAAAAGGCCTTGAGAGAAGAAATCGAAAAGCAATGTCGAAACTTCGGCAAGGATAGTGCCTCCAGAAAAACACAGAAATACAAAGAAGAAAGGCTAGAACGCCTCGAAAAATGTTGGTCTGAATTTCACGCAAACCATATTAAAATAGTTCCCTTTGTAAAATTTGATACACCCTACATACAAAGGGATACGTACAACAGAGTAAAATCATTGTACGAAAGTTTTAAACAAGAATTGGAAAATATAGATCCAAGTGTCGCACAAGCTTCAAAGGAAATGGAAAGGCCTGAAGTCCCTCACGATGCTCCCACTGCAGAAACTTCAAAGAACATCGCACAAGCTTCGAAGGAAATGGAAAGGCCTGAAGTCCCTCACGATGCTACCACTGCAGAAACTTCAAAGAAAGTTGAAAAGACATCTAATGCCTCTGCCTACAAAGCCGACAGCGCAAAGCCGAACGAGAATTCAACTACCGTACAAGGTCAACGGTTGACAAAGCTAAAGCTAAGGATAACGGCCATTATCGAAAACATAGAAGAATTTGAACAAACATTCGATGAATATTCCAAGGACATTTACGACTTTCAACAAAAAATACTGCTGGAGCAGTTGCGAACATTCACTGAATTACATGAAGACTTCATCTGCAATTCATCTGATGAAGACCTTGAGAAACCTTATGTAACGAATAAGGAATATAAAAATGTCAAACAAGAGGTCAACAGATTTCTCAATACAATGGCATCAAAACTCTCCAGTAGTAACAACAAGCCGAAGGAACATAAGACTGAATCAATGCTTCCAAGACTAAAAATACCGACATTTAAGGGTAATTATTTGGAGTGGCAGCAGTTTTATGACCTGTTCCTCAATAAAATACGCGCCAAGGCCAATTTAACAACGACTGAAAAAATGGAGTATTTAAAAACTCATTTGGAAGGAGAGCCCCTGCAACTCATAGAGCATCTAACGTTTTCAAGTGAAAACTATAATAGCGCTTGGAAGATCTTAAAAAGTAGATACAACAATGAGCGAAAAATAGTGTCTATGCATTTAGAGAAGATGCTCAAATCTGGACACAATAGCGCTCCAACAACGTCTTCCATTAAAAACAGCTTGGATGCCATTAAAGAGGGACTAGCGGCACTAAAAAATTTGGGCTATGACACTTCTTCATGGGGTCCTATGATTGTTCATATGACTACAAAGTCACTTGACACAGAATCAAGAAATTTGTTTGAACAAGGTTTAGAGGAGCCAAATAAAATGCCGAAAATGAAGACTCTCCTCGACTTTCTGGAAAGACGTTACCAAGCTCTTGAAGTAATGTCAACAAACAAAAAACAAAAGAACTCATTTGAGGAACCAAGATCTGGAGTCCGTAACTTCATCATAGATGCAAAAGTTTTTCAGTGTCCAATATGCAAAGGAGACCATAAAATATACGCATGTCAAAAGTTTTTAAAATTATCGCCAAAAGAAGGATGGACACAGTGCAAGCAGGCAAAGCTTTGCCTGAACTGTTTGAGGCATAACAAACGGATCCAATGTTTTAGCAAGAAAAATTGCCGACATTGCAACAAGAAACATCATTCACTTCTTCACATGGAATGGACTGATAGGCCAAAACAAACAGAATTGATAGAAGCTGCAAGATCATCCGCACAAATAAATCATAGCGAACAGAACCAGAATGTTTTAATCGCAACGGCAATTCTAAAAGTTAATAATGACAAAGGACAGTACGTTACAGTCAGAGCACTTATCGATCCTGGATCCCAAGCCTCGCTAATCACCGAGTCGGTTGTACAAACACTGAAACTTAAGAAACAGGACGTTTGTGTTGAAGTCAGCGGACTAGGAGCAACAAAAGCAGGAATTGCCACCAATAAGGTAGATGTGACCATAATGCCACATTTTGCTTCGAGTTTTAAGCTAAAAATAGAAGCTCTGGTGCTGTCAAAATTGACAAAGCAGTTACCTTCGAAGCAAACAAACACTAAACAAGTTGAAAAGTTCGATCGTCTAGAGCTTGCTGATCCAACATTCAATATTCCTGGGCCAATTGATATGATAATTGGAGCTGATACATATGGCGACATCATGTTAAGTGGTATTAAACGAGTCGCTGCTAGATCACTAATCGCTCAAAGATCACAGTTAGGTTGGCTGATCTCTGGACGAACATCAAACGACATTCCCGACACATACAGGGTTACTGGACTAGTAGCACTTACATCAATTGATCAACAACTAGAAAAATTTTGGGAGATAGAAGAGGTTAATCAACCAAAACTCCAAAAGCCGGAAGATAAACGGTGCGAACAAATCTATAAGGATACACACTACCGAAAGGACAATGGGAGGTATGTTGTGAAGATCCCATTCGACGAAGAATTAATCCAAACAAATCCACTTGGTGAATCAAGAAATAGAGCTACAGCTAGATTTCGACAGCTGGAGTTGCAGCTTAACATGAATCCTACACTAAAAAACGATTATACACAAGTTATAAACGAGTTTCTCAACCTGGGGCACATGGTAGAAGTCAGTAACAACTCATCCAACAAAACAATATTTTCTATATGCCACATCATGCCGTTATTAAACCTACGAGTACAACAACCAAACTTCGTGTTGTTTTTGACGGGTCAGCAAAATCAACGACTGGAGTAAGCTTAAATCAATTAATGCTGATAGGCCCTAAGCTCCAAGACGACATAACTACAATTTTGACGCGTTGTAGAAAATATAAATATGTTTTTTCTTCAGACATTGAAAAAATGTACCGCCAAATTGAATTACACGAAGAACACCAAGATTACCAGAGGATATTATGGCGCAGTTCTAACAACCAACCTATTAATGGTCACGTATGGTACAGCATCAGCACCTTATCTGGCTATTAGGACTCTTCAACAACTAGCTAAGGACGAACAATCCAACTATCCGACCGCTGCAGAAATAATTAACAATGACTTCTATGTTGATGATGTTATGTCTGGAGGAGATACCATCGCGGAGTGCAGGGCAGCTCAGAAAGAACTTGACGAGATGCTTAAGGGAGCAGGCTTTCAGCTTCGAAAATGGGCTGCAAACAACAGAAAAATACTACAACATATACCGATTGAGTTACGCAATCAACAAAACAAAGACGTGATGAAAGACGAAACTATAAAAACTTTGGGTATACACTGGAATCCTTTAGGTGACACATTTCAATTCAAGGTGAACGTCGATACAAAAATAACTAAGGAAATACTTACCAAACGCAAAACATTGTCCGAAATAGCCAAGTTATTCGATCCTCTTGGATGGTTGGCTCCAGTAACTGTCAGTGCCAAAATTTTAATGCAACGTATTTGGCAAGCAGAGCTACAATGGGACGAACCACTTCCAACTGAACTGCAAAAACAGTGGAACAAACTAAAGATAAACCTGATTGCAGTGGAAGACATTCGAATTCCAAGGTGGATAAACTCCACAAAGGTGCAAGAATTTGAGCTTCACGGATTTTGTGATGCTTCAGAGGAAGCATATGCAGCAGTAGTTTATGCCAGGATAGCTCTACCAACGGGTTTCTTTGCTACAACAATTGTAGCTAATCACCGAGTCGGTTGTACAAACACTGAAACTTAAGAAACAGGACGTTTGTGTTGAAGTCAGCGGACTAGGAGCAACAAAAGCAGGAATTGCCACCAATAAGGTAGATGTGACCATAATGCCACATTTTGCTTCGAGTTTTAAGCTAAAAATAGAAGCTCTGGTGCTGTCAAAATTGACAAAGCAGTTACCTTCGAAGCAAACAAACACTAAACAAGTTGAAAAGTTCGATCGTCTAGAGCTTGCTGATCCAACATTCAATATTCCTGGGCCAATTGATATGATAATTGGAGCTGATACATATGGCGACATCATGTTAAGTGGTATTAAACGAGTCGCTGCTAGATCACTAATCGCTCAAAGATCACAGTTAGGTTGGCTGATCTCTGGACGAACATCAAACGACATTCCCGACACATACAGGGTTACTGGACTAGTAGCACTTACATCAATTGATCAACAACTAGAAAAATTTTGGGAGATAGAAGAGGTTAATCAACCAAAACTCCAAAAGCCGGAAGATAAACGGTGCGAACAAATCTATAAGGATACACACTACCGAAAGGACAATGGGAGGTATGTTGTGAAGATCCCATTCGACGAAGAATTAATCCAAACAAATCCACTTGGTGAATCAAGAAATAGAGCTACAGCTAGATTTCGACAGCTGGAGTTGCAGCTTAACATGAATCCTACACTAAAAAACGATTATACACAAGTTATAAACGAGTTTCTCAACCTGGGGCACATGGTAGAAGTCAGTAACAACTCATCCAACAAAACAATATTTTCTATATGCCACATCATGCCGTTATTAAACCTACGAGTACAACAACCAAACTTCGTGTTGTTTTTGACGGGTCAGCAAAATCAACGACTGGAGTAAGCTTAAATCAATTAATGCTGATAGGCCCTAAGCTCCAAGACGACATAACTACAATTTTGACGCGTTGTAGAAAATATAAATATGTTTTTTCTTCAGACATTGAAAAAATGTACCGCCAAATTGAATTACACGAAGAACACCAAGATTACCAGAGGATATTATGGCGCAGTTCTAACAACCAACCTATTAATGGTCACGTATGGTACAGCATCAGCACCTTATCTGGCTATTAGGACTCTTCAACAACTAGCTAAGGACGAACAATCCAACTATCCGACCGCTGCAGAAATAATTAACAATGACTTCTATGTTGATGATGTTATGTCTGGAGGAGATACCATCGCGGAGTGCAGGGCAGCTCAGAAAGAACTTGACGAGATGCTTAAGGGAGCAGGCTTTCAGCTTCGAAAATGGGCTGCAAACAACAGAAAAATACTACAACATATACCGATTGAGTTACGCAATCAACAAAACAAAGACGTGATGAAAGACGAAACTATAAAAACTTTGGGTATACACTGGAATCCTTTAGGTGACACATTTCAATTCAAGGTGAACGTCGATACAAAAATAACTAAGGAAATACTTACCAAACGCAAAACATTGTCCGAAATAGCCAAGTTATTCGATCCTCTTGGATGGTTGGCTCCAGTAACTGTCAGTGCCAAAATTTTAATGCAACGTATTTGGCAAGCAGAGCTACAATGGGACGAACCACTTCCAACCGAACTGCAAAAACAGTGGAACAAACTAAAGATAAACCTGATTGCAGTGGAAGACATTCGAATTCCAAGGTGGATAAACTCCACAAAGGTGCAAGAATTTGAGCTTCACGGATTTTGTGATGCTTCAGAGGAAGCATATGCAGCAGTAGTTTATGCCAGGATAGCTCTACCAACGGGTTTCTTTGCTACAACAATTGTAGCTGCAAAAACAAAGGTGGCCCCAATCCGGAAAAAAATATCTCTTCCGAAATTGGAACTATGTGGTGCTCACCTGTTATCAAAGCTGATGGCAGAAACATGAAAACATTTGGGTGCCAAGTTAAAAACATATTTGCTTGGACAGATTCGAGAATAACGTTGGCCTGGCTACAAAAATGTCCGTCGACCTGGAAAACATTTGTTGCGAACCGAGTCTCAGAAATACAAGAGGCAATAAACGTTAGCTGCTGGAGACATGTTCGGTCAACTGATATCCCAGCTGATGATGGTTCAAGAGGATGCCTTCCAGAACAGATGGCAACCAATGATTTATGGTGGAATAGACCTCATTGGCTGGAATTCGATTCTGAACAATGGCCGTTAAATAACCAACAGCCAATCGCAGTGATCGATATACCCGAAGCAAAAAGGGTTTTAACAATTAGAGTTGAAGAAATTGACGACCTGACTAAGAGATTTTCTTTATACACAAGCCTAATAAGAGTCGCTGCTTTTTGCAAACGATTCATATCGAACTGCAAAAACAAACTAAAGAAGAAACCATCGGAAACAGGTAACCTAACAACAAGGGAATTGAGCGATGGAAGTAAAGGAATCATACGGTATCTACAAGAGAAGGTGTATTCCAAGGAACTAGAATCTTTACGAGATGGGAAGGCGATCAACAAAAAGAGTAAGGTACTATCCTTGAACCCGTTTCTGAACAACGAGAACATCCTTGTTGTGGGCGGGCGGCTACAAAACGCGGATCTTTCTAGCTCAGAGAAACATCCTATCATTTTACCACATCAAGAGTGGTTCACAAAACTATTAGTAGAAGATGCCCATGAACGCACACTGCATGGTGGTATTCGACTTACAATGGCTAAATTGAGACAACGCTGCTGGATTATACAAGCAAAAAGATGTGTCCGACAAGTTATAAATAAATGTATAAGATGCTTTAGATTTGCTGCTCAACCAAATATTCAACAAATGGGGCTACTTCCAGCAGCAAGAGTGACACAATCAAGACCCTTTACACATACGGGTGTTGACTATGCTGGACCAATTCAAATACTGATCTCAAAAGGACGAGGAAACCGGTCAACTAAGGGCTACATCGCTATATTTGTCTGCTTTGCTACAAAAGCAGTTCACATCGAGCCTGTGAGTGACCTCCCTTCAGCAGCATTCATAGCAGCATTGAAGCGATTCACATCAAGAAGAGGGATATGTTCACATTTCTACAGTGACAATGGAACTACATTCATTGGAGCTAACAAGGAAATCCAACAACAAGTGAGAGCAGCCATTAAGTACGGTGTAGTAGACGCATCATCAATGCTTACGAAATATGAAATGCAATGGCATTTCATACCACCAGCAGCACCGCACTTTGGCGGTTTGTGGGAGTCAAGCGTTAAATCCACAAAATTTCACCTAAAACGAATAATTGGAGACACCATGTTAACATTTGAGGAACTTTCGACATTGTTGACTCAAATAGAAGCATGCCTAAACTCCCGACCACTTACGGCAATCGAAAACGATATTGACAACACTACGATACTTACTCCGGGACATTTCCTAATCGGAAGTTCTCTGAATGCTGTACGCGAACAACCCATTGATGAAAAGAAAACGTTCCGTTCACGCTGGCAACTAATACAAAAAATGACTCAAGACTTTTGGAAAGTCTGGTCATCAGAATATTTGTCACAGCTTCAACAATTGCCTAAATGGAAGCAAAAAGAAGACAACATTCAAACTGGCGATATAGTTCTTATCAAGGAAGACCGGCTACCACCGACCACCTGGATGATGGGAAGGATATCAGAAGTTCATCCTGGGAGTGACAACGGTGTTCGGGCTGCAACTGTATATAGTAACAACAAACATTTCAAGCGACCCATAACAAAGTTATGTAAATTACCAATAGAAAATGATGAAGAAGATAGGGAAGTGAGACAAGTCAATACATCCACAAATCGCTCACATAAAATTCTTTCTTTATGCACTTTGTTTGCCTTTCTCAACATAGTTGGTTCCACTCCAGTCCCCTACGATGTCGAGATAGTTCCATTTCAAACACACCCTGGAATATACTTCGAAGATGTGGGACAGGCAAATTTGATTTCAAGCTCATGGAAGACAATTGTTTTCTTTAATTTGACGAACTATTGGCTGGAATACGAAGCATACAAGGAAATTGTTTAAAAAATGGAGAGAGTATGTTCGTCATCGGGAATGGAGGAACTAGATTCTATTAAGTGCGAAGGAATACTGAATCAATTTGAATATCAACTTCAACAAATAGAGCTCAACAATGAAATTCTCTTACACGCAAACGACGATTCATTAAAAAGGCAAAGACGATCACCATTTGACTTTATTGGAACAGTCACTAATGAATTGTTCGGAATACTTGATCAAAGATTTGCTGAGAAATATGAGCAAACAATAGAAGCTGTTCAAGAAAATGAAAAACACTTGCTACAACTCATGAAAAATCAAACAACTATTGTTGATTCCACTGTCACTATTTTCAAGTAAGAACAATCGACAAATTTGAATCGAATTATGTTACTAAGTTCTATTGTCACGAATTTGGAAAACGAAACAAGTAAATTCGAGTACATGGAGAGTTTTTCAGCAACTGCTCTTAACGGGATACTTATTATGATCAATTATAAAGCAACCCAGAGCATATTGCTTGATATTCTGCTATCAACGCATGCTGGAAGAATACACCCTCTTATCCTTTCAGTCCGACAATTCAAGGATGAGTTGACTAAGATTCATGAGAATATCCCTAAGTCTTTAATGATTCCTGGCGAAAGACATCACGAATCCATACTGCAGCTGTATAAAATTGTAAGCCCAAGAGCTAGAGTAACGAACAACAATATCATAATTGAGATCAGTCTCCCGTTGTTGTATAATGAAGAATTCAAGCTATACAAAGTATTGTCAGTTCCAACAAATCAAAATGAACGCTTTACACGAATTGTTCCATCATCGGAATATTTAATGGCAAACTTACAAGGCAACCATGTTTATCCAATCAACAAAGATGAATTCTTACTTTGTAAAATAAGGCCTTCCGACATTTTCTGGTGCCCACTTCAGCATCCTCTGTATACAACCGGAGCGTCAACTAGTGTTTGTGAAACAAACATTATACAACACAAGAAAATTATGGACTCATGCACGATTGAGGACATATCACCAAGGCTGTACTGGATTGAGATGCATCAACCAAACGCATGGATATACAGCACTCCAAATTCAACCACAGTTAATATTAACTGTGATTACAATACTGAGCCCTTTACACTGCGAGGGAGTGGGCTGATTAAGCTACCAGCAAAATGTATAATTCATGACCAAACCACGACAATTGTTGGAAAGCAAACAATGTCAAGCCGACTAAAATCATCATTTTTACCATCATTCAATCTTTCTGAGACGTTAACTTCGTTTAACTTCAAAAGAGAGAAACAGTCGATGCTTCCATCAAACACTTCGATAGATTTTGCTACATTGGAAAATGCCATAAACCTTAAAAAAAATCAGGAATATATATTGAATGAAGTCAGTACCCATCGAGTTCACCAATATTCACTGTTTGGAGTCACTGGCTGTCTTACTATAATAGTTATCGTGGCTGTTATCATCTTCATCATCTTTCGAAAAAGAGATCAGCCACTTGCACCACCAACCATCACCACTATTCCAATGCGAAGTCTCAACAAGACGAAGTCTCAACAACGACGTAACACACAAACATCCTTTGACGACATCGACTTCTGTGTATCTTCATTTTGAGGGGCCCAGCATGTTGTGACAACAAATGCAAACGACCAAATTCTACACTACAAACCAAGTAAACAACAGCAGGTGAATGACCAACAGGTTAATGAACGACACCACCAGTTGGCGAATAAATATGACACCTCCTGCAACTATCAGCGTTCTCGTGCTCAGAGCCGTTGCATTGTATTGCATTGTATTGCTTGCATTGCATTTCTTTCCATTTCAATTATGTATATATTGTTTGTCTGTATCTCGAATTATTTATTGCCTAGTTAGCAGTTAAGTTGAATAAATAACTTGGATAGGAAATAAATAATTCACTTGCTAGTAAACCAGCGAGCCAAAAGACATTTAAGTTTTCTCTTCATTGACTTCCTCCCACCAGCGGCAAGGAGTTAATTAACAACTTATTCTGTCAACTATTCAATGTACGATTGCTAGGTGTAATGGTTTATGAAAAGATCTTGTATAAGTAGTCTTAAGAAAGATTCAAACCAATAAAGAATATTTTTTTTATTCAAAACGAGTTTTCCTCGTCGTAACTGGCGCAGTCGGTAGGATTTCGATATATTGACGCTTAAAGATAAACGCAATAGTACGTCTTAACGTTTTAATCGCGAACACAAAAAAAACTTACATTGATATTTAAAGATAAATACGGTAACGAATACAGTAGTCCGTCTCAGCGTTTCAACCGCAAACAAAAATAATGCAAGAAAACGAGTACTAAGTCTCTCATACTCCAAATCATACCCATTATTTGTGTCTTCATCGCTCATTAGTGTTTTAATATTTTCGACATAATTTAAAAGAAAGGAGCTCTCGTTCTTATTTCAACAAACGCAACAATTCAAAAAAAAAAAAAAAAAAAGAACAATCTTCTCAACAACTTTTAATCAATAAGCGAAACAATTTGAAAGAGAAAATCATCTCAACAAGTTGACTTTTAAAATGAGTTTACCATTTACTCTTTTAATTAACAAAAAAAAAAATATTAAAAACGAAACTAAGAATTCCGAAGTTAACTTAAATACTTTAAAATTGCAAAACAAAAATGGATTTAACTTCCTCTTTTGTCTAAAAAAAAACTAACTCAAATAAGGTCCCCACTTATCCCCCCTTTAGCATACTTATACACGTATAAACTTTAATAATAGATATCAAAATAACAGGGAAATGACTCACCAATTTGTAGAAGAATCCGGTTGTTGTGGCCACAGCATCCAATTCCTCCGCAGGTTCACCTGTTGTAGCACTAAATTGGTCGCGCTTTCCCGCGACTGATTATTAAAATTTACAATTAGATAAATATGCAAAACAAAAACATTTACTCTATGCACATTCGTTAAAGTATTTATCATTAAGCGCGCCCTTCCTTTACAATATTAAAAAAAAAACTCTATTCAAGGGTTTTACTTTATAACAAAAGAAAATTAAATACAAGAAACTCAATCTAAACTGATCACACAAAAGTAGCACGGTTATAATATCTGCTTCCGCTGCAACTCCAACCGGGAACCCAGGTTTATTAGCGTACGACGCTACTGTTACCCAACTGCTGAGGGTCAAATTTGATTTAGGACGTAAAAATGTCTTTTGAGACACTAAGAAAAATTCCCGCGGCTGGATGGGAACTTTGTACAGCTTTTCCCTTGCAATTCGCAGCGAATGGCTATATAACGAAAGCCCTACATGAAACAAAAGTTCAGACAAACGTTCAGTTGGAGATTTAAAAAGAATTACCTTGTTACAGATGAGCGATATATATATATATAGGTTTTCTCCATCCACAATTTTCAATCATGCACTTATTGTGTGTATTTATACTTTGCATTAAACTATTTTAACCGAGATTATAATTAATCATTTAAATAAAATTAAATATTTAAAACACCTACTTTTTCCAAAGTTAAACCTTTGTCACATATATATGAAACTTCCTAGAATAATTTAGAAACAACTGCACGGTTTAAATTTTCAAGAAACAATGAAATGTATCAGAAACATTCAGTCTCCCCTTCGCCGTTGTTTCAAATTACATAAACTCTAACGTTTTCTACATACACAACCTAACGTTCTTTTCTTTTTTCTGCAACGTTTAGAACATTAATTTTCTCCTACCCTAGCAACCTTTTAAAAGCTTAGATGGAAACAGGCCTTAGTTCATCCTGTGTCACAACCTAAATCCAAAACATAGAACTTCCCTATTGTGACCTTATCCTAATTCTTTCCAGGGAATTTTCATCCTGTCAAAAATGACACCAATAACCAATTGTCAGATAGACGCTGTTTGTTGATAGTCGTGAAAAATATTTCTCGTGCGCGATTCAAATTTTATTAAAATAAAGCTACATATTTTATTCATTTCGTTACAGGGCTTCGCTTATTTTGGATGAAAAGAACATCCAAAACATGCGAATGAACCCACGATCCGGGCGCGAAGTGAAAGTGTTTTCTATCCAAGTGTACAAAGAAAAAGGCCAAGACATCCATTTAGGAAATACACATGGCATTGGCTACTGATTAAAAGGTTAGCTATAGTGAAAAGTGGAATTGGTGTGAAGTAAAAATGAAAAGAAAACGAAAGCGTAGAAAAAAAATAAAGTGAGTGATGTTTAGAGCAACAAAAACATGCTTAAAGTACCAATTGGAATTTAAGGTACAGTGAGTGCAAAACCAATCGGGCAGATTTTTATACTGGATTTTTTTTAAATAAAAAAAAAATTTTTGTTTCAACAAAAAAATTTTTCTTCAAAACTGCACAAAGCAAAGCTGACGGAGAATTTTACAGATCTTGAAGCTAACGTGGGTGCCGAACCTACATATTTAGCCGGGCCATCTTTTAACGTCAGATAAGTACTTTTTATTATTTCTTTACATGATCTCGGTACTTTGTGGTGCTTTTGTTTTCCAATTACAGACTCCATCACTGTCGAATTTCCTTGGCATGATAAATGCCTATTAAGTTACCACCAAGGGTTTCCAGCTCATACATACAGCTGCCAATAACTCGACGAACTCGAGATTTTACAAACTTTGGAAGGAGTTTGGAATTTATACCCTTCTCAAAACTACTTTGACTGAAGTTTCTATGAAATACTTCTTGTCCAACCTTGAATGACACCGGATTAGAACGTAAGTTATATGTTTTTTTGGACTTAACGTGTGCCCTGAGTAAGTTCTCCGACAACTTTTGTCTGGCAATGGCTGTCTTAGCCGCGTTAGGGACAACCAATACTTCCGGATCAGTCAAGGAGTGTAATTCTCTAAGTAAACGGTAGGAAGAACCATGTGATATCATCGTCTGTCCAAATAGTGCAAAGTATGGCTGACATCCTATGGACTCATGCACATCGGATCGCAAAGCACAAGCTATACTAGACAGATGTATATCCCAATCGTTCTGCTCTTTGGATATGAGCACCCTTAGTTTACTTAGAAAGTTACGGTTGACTCTTTCGGAATTATTTGCTTGCGGCGAATATAAAGCTGTACGGACATGTGTAATGCCATAGTTTGCCAATAAGTTTTTAAACTCTAGAAACAAATTGACATCCGTTGTCGGAATGAACAAACTCAGGGGTGCCGAAAGTATGAAAAACCTCACATTCTAAATATTGTCCTATTCGGGTCGCGGTAGCTTTCGGTAAAGCTTTCAAGAACGTAAATTTTGTAAAATGGTCTAAAGCGATAAACGCATATACGTTTCCTCGTTTCGTTCGCGGGTATGGTCCTAAGAGGTCAATGAATAGGCGTTGCATCGGTCTTTCCGAAACAACCTGCTTGACAATAGGAGGACGAAGAATTGTATTAGGCGCCTTTACAGACTTGCACGTTTCACACTCACTCACAAATGTTTTGATATCTAGTACCATTTTCGGCCAATAATATTTTTCACGTATCCGGGCATAAGTTTTGGCGAAGCCACTATGACACGTCAACTTGGTATTGTGAGACATTTCAATGCATTTTTGTGTGAGTGTGTCCGGTACCCAAAGTCGCCACAACAAATCCTCATCGTTCACTTCGTCATTCCTGAACCTAACTCTTTTGTATATATATTTTCCCGATACAACTAGGTCCGGAAGTGCAGATTGTTCCGAATTGACTTTTTCTCTCAGCTGGGAATATTGCGCCGAATCGAACTGATCCGAATCGAGGTCCCCCTCTAAACCTAATGGTGTCAAAGAAAGCTCATCCATATCCATTCGCGATAGAGTGTCAATAACGACGTTTAGGGATCCCTTTCGGTGTTCGATTGAAAAATCAAAACCTTGGAGCTCCAAACTCCACCTTGCCAATCTACCACTCAA
This sequence comes from Melanostoma scalare, assembly GCA_949752695.1. Taxonomy (NCBI): domain Eukaryota; kingdom Metazoa; phylum Arthropoda; class Insecta; order Diptera; family Syrphidae; genus Melanostoma; species Melanostoma scalare. The sequence goes on from OX456985.1 coordinate 125,956,070, forward strand.
ATCCTTCATTGACATAAGCCACTTGAGACTTGAATGATCGGTGATGATTGTAAACCCGTCCACGTACGCTCTGAACTTCCTTACACTCAATATCGCAGCAAGACATTCCAATTCGGTTACAGTATAATTCTTTTGAGCCTTGTTAAGTTTCTTAGACATGTAGGCGATCGGTTTTTCATTCGAATTCTCATCCAACTGAAAGAGAACACCGCCCACTCCCTCCGAGGATGCATCACACTGAATTGTAAATGGCTTTGTGAAATCTGGTTGCGACAACACTGGAGCCGAGGAAAGTGCGTTTTTCAGTTTGTTAAACCCTTCTAAAGCTTCGGGTGTAAGCTCAAATTTACTTTTTTTCTTGAGGCAATCAGTAAGAGGAGCTGCTAGATCAGAGTAATTTTGAATAAACCGACGATACCAACCGGTTAAACCTATGAATCTACGAACTTGCCGTTGAGTTTTAGGAATGGGAAAATTAACCATTGCTTCGATCTTGGAAGGATCAGTCTTTAAGGTGCCTTGGCCGATAATGTATCCCAGATACTTAATCTCCCGCATGCAGAACTTGCTTTTATCGATGTTAATGGTAAGGTTCGCTTTGCGGAGACATGCAGCTACTTCAGTAAGGATTCGAATATGGGTTTCGAAATCCGCCGTACATATGAGGAGATCGTCCAAATAGACGAACACATTTTCTCTAAGGGACTGTGGAAGCATTTTATCAATGACTCGAGACATAGTGGATCCTGCATTGCTTAGACCAAATGGCATGACCTTAAATTGGTAATGCGGTCTTTTCCCTTGACTTCTCGTCTAAGGGGATTTGCCAATATGCGTCTTTTAAGTCGAGTCCAGTGATAAAGTGTGTGTCGCTTATTCTACTCAGCAATCCCTCAATAAGTGGTAACGGATACGCGTCTTTTACGGTTACTGCATTTACCTTCCTAAAGTCTAAACAGAGACGAACCTTACCGGGTTTTCTAACTAAAACCACTGGGCAACACCAAGGAGAGTTACTCACTTCGATGACACCAAGTTCCAACATGCGGTCCAATTCCTTGAAAGCCTCCTCTTGTCGCACTGGCGATAAGGGATAACGGCGAGATTTTATTGGAACTGCATTACCTGTGTCGATGGTGTGACCACCCAAAGTCGATTTTCCCAAACCTAAAACGACAGAATTCGGGAATAGTTTCTTAGTAGATTCTAACAGTGCGGATTGTTCTAGAGTCAACGCTATCAACTCGGCTTCATCCTTCAGATTCACGTCTCCCTCATTTGCCCAAGCATCGGTTTGGATTTCGCATATTTCCGGCATAAGATGGAACTCTCTCCAAAAATTCATCCCGAGGTAGACCTTTTGAGTAAGTTTCGGAATCAGATAGTAAGAAATGGGTTTATTGACGCCCTTGTACTTGGTCTGTATTTGGCAGTGACCAACAATGGCATGGGACTTCCCATCGGCTGTACGTACAACATTTTTGTACGACTTCACTTCAACTCCAATTCTTTTTACCAGATCCCAGCACTCACTACCTAGCACAGAGATAGAAGCTCCGCTGTCCAGTAAACCAAAAACTGACTCGTTGTTCAAATGAACGTTAGCGTACATTCTACCATCTGCGTCCGAAGAAATGATCGAGTCCAAAATTTCCTTGTGAATTTTTTTACGATTCCTATACCGATGACGACATTTTTGAATCTGAGAGCTAACTGCATTACTATCAGTTCCCATAATCCGAGAACGAACCTTATAATAATTAAGCTGGCGCTCGTGAAGAGATTTCAACAGAACCCGATCAGCCGCGTTAGATTCTTCAATTACAGGTTCTTTTCTTTTTAAAATTTCGGTTGGTAGGTTTTTTGCCGGTGTTAGTGTATTTATTGTGATTCGGGGTGATTCGAGGGTGCTTTCGACGGACGAAAGTCCCCGCTCTTCCTTTCGCCCCTCTGGAAGTTTCCCGAGTGTTTCGTGCACTCAGGAGTGCTTACTCCCTTAGCTCCACAAGTGAAACAAAACAATTTCCTTACGTGTGATGGGCAAAGATGGAAACTATGCCCTTTTTCATCACAGTTCCAGCAAACGAAAGTGGAGGCAGTATTAGGCCTTCTAAAGGTATTCATGGCCGCGATTTCCTCACCAGTCAGATCTACCGTATCTTGATCTTCCTCGACGGAGATCTCATGTACGGTCTTTTGGGAAGAATATCGCTTCGCCAGAAACCTCTCTGCTTCTCGAGCTTTGTTTCGCAATTGCTCTAGACTTTTGCAGTCAGCTGACAACAAGATTGACCCAAGCAAACGAAAAAAGGACAATGACCTCCGGATCTGCACGTGGAACGTAAGGTCTCTTTACGGACTAGGTGCAGCTGGAGAATTAGCGGACGCCCTGGACTGCTGCAAAGCAGACATAACCGCCATCCAAGAAGTGCGATGGAGTGGACCGGGCATAAAGAAGATGAGAAATTGTGACATCTATTATGGCGACTGCTACAGACAAAAGAAACAACGCTTATTTGGGTGCGGATTTGTCGTTAGAGGAAGACTCAGGGATAAGGTGATTAGCCAAAATCCAGTCAATGAGCGTATAATGACCATCCGCATCAGGGCTAAATTCGCCAACATTAGCCTTATATGCGCCCACGCCCCCACAGAAGAGAAAGACGACGATTCCAAAGACTGTTTCTACGAGCTCCTGGAACAAACGTATGAGCAGTGCCCTAGACACGACGTGAAAATCGTTCTTGGCGATTTTAACGCAAAGCTAGGGAAGGAGGACATCTTTGGAAACACAATCGGTAAGCATAGCCTCCATGACAAAACCTCCGAAAACGGACTGAGGCTAATCGATTTTGCTGCGGGGCTGAATCTTGTTGTAAGTAGTACGCGCTTCCCGCATCTCAAAATTCATAAAGGTACATGGCGATCCCCAGATCAATTAACCGTCAACCAAATTGACCATGTTGCGATCGACGCAAGGCACTCTTCCAGTGTTCTAGATGTCCGAACTTTCCGAGGGGCCAACTTTGACTCGGACCACTACCTTGTTGTAGCCAAGGTACGAATGAGGATATCTTGTTCACGACCAGCGCGAACTAACGCTGTGAAGAGATATGACGTCGGAAAGCTACAATCGCAAGAGATTGTCAATGCCTTTTCCAATCGAGTGTCCCTTCAATTATCCTTGAATCCCATGCCGCCAGCATTAAACATTGAAGACCAGTGGCAGCAATGCCAAGAAGCCATCAGAACCGCTGCCTCTGAGGTTCTGGGTTTCACTCGGCCACCAAAACGAAACCCATGGTTCGATGAAGAATGCAGGCAGGCAAATGCAGCCAAACAAAGAGCACGACAAATGCTTATGCAAACACGAACAAGGGCTGCTTACGATCAGTATAACGAGATTTACAAGGAGAGAAGAAGGGAAGAACACCGACTTCTCAAAAAGAAAAAGAAGCAGCATGAGAAGCGCTCGTTTGAGGAAATAGAGAGGTGCCATGACAGGAACGAGATTCGGAAGTTTTACCAAAAGGTAAAAAGATCCTGCCAGGGTGGCAAACCCCGAACTCAAGCCTGTAAAGACCAGCAGGGAAACATAATTGTAGAGTCACAGTCGCTACTGAGGATTTGGAAAGATCATTTCTGCAGACTGCTTAACGGCGATGAAGACACAAATTCCGCTGTCAGGCAGATTGCCCCATTCAGCTTGGACGATGATCAAGAATGCCGTCCTCCCGACCTAGAAGAGGTTAAGCTTGCCATATGCAAACTTAAATCAAATAAGACTGCAGGTGCAGATGGCCTTGATGCCGAACTTTTCAAGGCAGCTGGAGACCAGTTGGAAAGGAGCATGCACCAGCTGATCTGCATGATATGGTCGAAAGAAAGCATGCCCGATGAATGGAACCTCAGTATCGTATGCCCGATCCTAAAGAAAGGAGACCCTCACAATTGCGCCAATTACAGAGGGATAAGCCACCTTAACGTCGCTTATAAGATCTTGTCTGCTTGAATATGTGAACGTCTGAAACCCCACGTCAACAACTTGATAGGTCCTTATCAATGTGGTTTTAGACCAGAGAAGTCCACAATAGACCAAATTTTCACATTACGGCAGATCTTGGAAAAAACCCGAGAACATAATATCGATATTCACCACCTCTTTATCGATTTTAAGGCCGCGTATGACAGTATTTACAGAGACGAGCTGTACAGAGCCATGTCTAGTTTCGGCATCCCTGCAAAGCTCGTACGACTATGCAGGATGACTTTGGAGAATTCACGCTGCTCCGTCAAGGTCGGAAAAGAACTCACCGAGACCTTTGATGTCGAAAAAGGCTTTAGGCAAGGCGACAAACTGTCATGCGATTTCTTCAACATCATACTTGAACAGATTGTAAGAAACTCAAACGTCAACACCAGAGGAACAATCTTTCAAAAGTCTGTACAATTACTCGCCTATGCAGACGATATTGACGTAATGGGAAGAAAAAAGCGTGATGTCATAGGTGCTTTTGCGAGTATTGAAACAGAAGCGGCAAAAATGGGTTTGATGGTTAATGAGGGCAAAACGAAGTATATGCTGTCATCAAACAAGGACACAGAACATCGACGAATTGGACAAATGGTCACAATAGACAGACATAACTTCGAGGTAGTACAGGACTTCGTCTACCTAGGATCCGCTGTAGACACGGAAAACAACATCAGTGCGGAGATTAAACGGAGAATAACTCTTGCCAACCGTTGCTTCTTTGGGTTAAGAAGGCAATTGAGAAACAAAACCCTCTCTAGAAAAACCAAGGTGACCTTGTATAAGACCTTAATCATCCCAGTCCTGCTGTACGGCGCGGAAGCATGGACCTTATCGAAAGCGGATGAGGAAACTCTTGGTCGTTTCGAAAGAAAAATTCTCCGAATGATCTTTGGTCCCGTATGCGAAGACAATGTGTGGAGAAGAAGATACAACAACGAGCTGTATGAGCTGTACCGCGACATGGGCATAGCCAGAAGAGTACGCATCGCGAGGCTACGATGGTTGGGGCATGTAGAGCGGATGGACCCAAACGCTCCGGCTCGTCGGGTTTTCGAAAGCACATTGCAGGGAAATCGCGGAAGGGGAAGACCTCGTCTTAGGTGGCGCAATCAAGTGGATGAAGACCTCAACCGACTTGGAGTGCGAAACTGGAGAGAGCTCGCCCGAGATCGAAATCGTTATAGAAGGATGTTGGTTGAGGCCCAGGTTCACCCCGAACTGTAATGTCCACCTAAGTAAGTAAGTGACAACAAGATTTCTCCAAGTCTGTCCTTAGCATTGTTTCGTAAAACATCGACCAGTTTCTTCTCGTCAAACGGCTCCTTAAGACGGTCGTTAAGACCAACGACTGAATTGTAGGAATCGTCAAACGATTCCTTGCACCCCTGCCTACGAGTAAGTATGCGCATGTACACATCTACATCGTTCTCCAACCGCCCAAACTCCTTTTTCATTGCCCTCTTCACTTCCGCAAACTGAACTTCAGGGTTCCTTTTTAAATAGGCCCAAAACCAACTGTTGACTCTTCCATTTAACAGCGTATGGAAGTTTGAAGTCAGTTGCTCATCCTTGTAATCGCACGAAATTTGAAGGCGATCCACCTTAAATAGAAAATCGCTAACGTTTTCGGTGCCACCATACTTGATGTTCCAGCGGTCTAATCGACACTTATTCGTGGCACTGGAAAACGTATTCGACAATGAACTTCGGGGTCTGGGGGTAGGTTGGAGACCGCGAGATGTGCTAGCCTCTGCACCTGTGCAGGTCTGGCTACTTCTCGCAGCATCAAGGGCACTTGGAATCGAACCTGGTCTACTAACTTCTTCCATTTTACCAATAATGTTAACCATGAACTGGTCCATTTGTTGGAAAAAGCGTATTTGATTGGTCATCAAACTCCGGTCAATCTGAGATGCCAAACTAGCAATTGAAACTTGATCGTTTACACGAGATTGCTCTCCTACTCCCGCTACTTGATGATTTTCATCATTGCTGGTAGGATTTGCTTGTGGAGGATTATTGTCTTCCATCTCACTTGTTTGATCGGTCACTGTAGAATTTAAACTTGAAAAACTAAACGAGTTGTCTAAATTGAACCGATCAATAGTGGTGTGAAACCTCCGGTAAAATCTTTCAAACTCTTCGTTCGACTGCGCTTGGAAACCTTCAAAATCGTCTGTTATAGAAAATCTCCTATTTGAGTTCATAACTCGAAAGCACACACAAAAAAAATAAAACGCCGATGATCGCCAAACAAACGTCTAAAACCGATCAAAAATAAACTCAATCACGTCGCTTCAACAGACAAAAACTACTCCGAAAATCAACAAAAACAAAATCAATCAGCCAACCTGAACGTCTTCAATAAAAACAAAAAAAAAACAGATCTAAACCTATCAAACTACACAGCAAAACGACTTTCAAAACCAGAATTAAACTTTTCAAAATCAACCAAAACTCACTCAAAACTAAAATATAATATATGTAACACTCCAATGCTGAAACAGACAGAATTGTCTAAACTGAAATTTAAAGTTGTATATGTATATACTGTACGTCTAAGGATGAGGAAATCTATGGAAAGTAAATCACTTGTGTTGGCAGGTGGCAGGGAAGATGCCGTAGTCCTGCGAGTCTTAACAAAAGAAGGAAAAGAAAAGAAAAAAGATGATAGAAAAGAAAAAGAGTAAGTGAACTAAAATCTGAAACTAAATAACTAAATGACTTTATATTCCAGGACATGTGTCGCCAAATATTCAGCAATAAAGACTCTGGAATCGACTATTGCAAAAACGGACTTCAAAACGACGGCTTTTCCAACCATCGTCGAGTCTCTTTCCGCTGCTAACATAGGTGCGTGCCTAGAATTCCGGGCATTGTCTCACTCGGTACACAAATAAACCAATGGCTCGAAATCTGTACCACCTATAGACTGTTGGTTTGAATAACCCGGGTTATGTTTCCCTCATCGCAACGCGGTATCAGACGCTAAACATCAATATCCGGGACTTATGCGGGAAACCAACCAATATTCAGACCAAGAAAATAAACCATAAAAAAAAGAAAGAAAAGAAGAAAAAACTAAGTGATAGAGCTAAAAATGAGCTAAATGAATAGAATAAAAAAAAAAGATAGAAAGAAAATTAAAGGAAAATGAAAAAAAAAAGAAAACAGACTCATAAAAACTGCCACGCTATACTCTATAGCGGGCTCCACGTTGATGGGCGCCATTTGTAACGGGCTGGTTTTGGCTATGGGACCGATGCTGGCATGCATGTGCCTCTCCTTAGCTCGTCGGTGGGGTGGTTCTTGGTCCTTTACTTAACCCGGTTACAAAAAAAAACCATGCCAGACTTTGGCTACTTGGTGGTGTTAGCCTGCGAGATACGCTATCTCTACCCTCCCTACCTGACTACTTTACTCGCTTAAGTAGTCCCTTAAATGGCATCAATTCCCTACCTAAGTTATCATACTCACTTCCCTAGATTCCTCATCCTTTCAGACTACTCGATTTAAACACACATGTTGTTATATTTCAATAGTTCAATATAAATTCAGTTTATTATGCATGGTATTAATGTGTATATATATTTGTATTAATTTAGATTGTGTATATATATTTCTGTAGTTGATTTGTATGTTACTAAATGTATACATATGTAGTATTATCTATCAGTATCGTAACCTTCTAGTTAGTTCTAATTTTGTATATATGTATTTTAAGGTGCTTTGCAAGTAGATATCTTTCTGTTCAATTTAATTGACTTTTAAAATGAGTTTACCATTTACTCTTTTAATTAACAAAAAAAAAATATTAAAAACGAAACTAAGAATTCCGAAGTTAACTTAAATACTTTAAAATTGCAAAACAAAAATGGATTTAACTTCCTCTTTTGTCTAAAAAAAAACTAACTCAAACAAGGTCCCCACTTATCCCCCCTTTAGCATACTTATACACGTATAAACTTTAATAATAGATATCAAAATAACAGGGAAATGACTCACCAATTTGTAGAAGAATACGGTTGTTGTGGCCACAGCATCCAATTCCTCCGCAGGTTCACCTGTTGTAGCACTAAATTGGTCGCGCTTTCCCGCGACTGATTATTAAAATTTACAATTAGATAAATATGCAAAACAAAAACATTTACTCTATGCACATTCGTTAAAGTATTTATCATTAACCTCGCCCTTCCTTTACAATATTAAAAAAAAAACTCTATTCAAGGGTTTTACTTTATAACAAAAGAAAATTAAATACAAGAAACTCAATCTAAACTGATCACACAAAAGTAGCACGGTTATAATATCTGCTTCCGCTGCAACTCCAACCGGGAACCCAGGTTTATTAGCGTACGACGCTACTGTTACCCAACTGCTGAGGGTCAAATTTGATTTAGGACGTAAAAATGTCTTTTGAGACACTAAGAAAAATTCCCGTGGCTGGATGGGAACTTTTTACAGCTTTTCCCTTGCAATTCGCAGCGAATGGCTATATAACGAAAGCCCTACATGAAACAAAAGTTCAGACAAACGTTCAGTTGGAGATTTAAAAAGAATTACCTTGTTACAGATGAGCGATATATATATATATAGGTTTTCTCCATCCACAATTTTCAATCATGCACTTATTGTGTGTATTTATACTTTGCATTAAACTATTTTAACCGAGATTAAAATTAATCATTTAAATAAAATTAAATATTTAAAACACCTACTTTTTCCAAAGTTAAACCTTTGTCACATATATATGAAACTTCCTAGAATAATTTAGAAACAACTGCACGGTTTAAATTTTCAAGAAACAATGAAATGTATCAGAAACATTCAGTCTCCCCTTCGCCGTTGTTTCAAATTACATAAACTCTAACGTTTTCTACATACACAACCTAACGTTCTTTTCTTTTTTCTGCAACGTTTAGAACATTAATTTTCTCTTACCCTAGCAACCTTTTAAAAGCTTAGATGGAAACAGGCCTTAGTTCATCCTGTGTCACAACCTAAATCCAAAACATAGAACTTCCCTATTGTGACCTTATCCTAATTCTTTCCAGGGAATTTTCATCCTGTCAAAAATGACACCAATAACCAATTGTCAGATAGACGCTGTTTGTTGATAGTCGTGAAAAATATTTCTCGTGCGCGATTCAAATTTTATTAAAATAAAGCTACATATTTTATTCATTTCGTTACAAGTTACGACTTCACCGTAATGAGCTTTTTTGTAGAGCACACAATTCTAAAGAAAACCTACTAATGTCCTAGACTATACCATAAAATGCCTCTGAACTGTAGAGTTTTTAAGAAAATAAGTTTAAGTTTACGTGTATTTTATATGGGAAATCTTTGCATGCCTTGGTCGAGTACTAAATGTTAATATCAAGGGCTCAAATTTTTTGTGAATTTTTTTTTAGGTATTTTCCACAAAATTTCGGGATGGGAGTGAAAAAAAAAAATTAGTCCAAAAAAAAAAGCATTCTAATATATATATACATATTTTGTTCATTTTTTTTGCTCTCTTGTCCTTGCCGTATTGATAAATATATTATATTTTTTTATTTATTATTTTATGTACATTTACTAAGTTTGAAACAACGAATAAACCCTTGTGTATAATGCTATAATATGAATGAAAGTGGTTCAAGTGTAGACGACATTTCAAGACAGTTAGAACAGGCTCAGCAAAAAAGCGATCAGATCACTGAAATATAAGGAAACTTTTTTCAAGAAAGCAACCAAGAAAACAATATGTTGACCTTAAACATTGACCCCCTTAAGTATATTACGAAACTTCCAGACTTCAGTGGAGATTTTCGAGACCTACAAAATTTTATTGATTTAGTTAGTGGATAAACTTCACCCAATTTTGACTAAATACGACGAATTGGCCCAGAGTATATTTTCTGATTATTTAAAATCCAAACTTAAAGGGAAAGCCAGGGAAGTCATTGAAATCAATGTACACATAATTTCATGGCCCGAGATAAAAGCGGCTCTTATTAACAATTTAGGAGACAGATTAACTTTTGAGGAACTCTTCGATGAGTTGAGAGTAGTAAGATTCAAAATGAACAGCATAGATTTCTTTAACGACATAAAAACAATTTTAAGACGCCTCAATGTGAAAACTAAGCAAATTTTCGAAAGTTCGGAAAATACTTCGAGTCTAATTAACTCCAACATACAAAACAACAAGTTACCAGCTCTGGTTATTTTTAGAAATAAGATACCTGAGCCCATGCGCTCACTACTATATTGTAGGAACCCGACCGACCTAGAAGGAGCAATTAATATCCTATACGAATGTGGATACGCCCATTATAATCCATTTACTAAATCTACATACCCACAATTACATGCTGACATTAAGTCACACAATAATCGACCGATAAATTCAAATGCATTTCGGCAACCTAAGCCATTTGACAACCCGAGCGGTAGAACTTCATTCGATCAATATCTATCAAACAATACAAACACATCATGGCAATCAAGGCCACCTAACAACAACCGATATATCAAACCCCCGTTTGATCACTATAAATCAGACAACCCCAGTACATCATGGCAATCTAGACCATCTAATAATAATCAGTACATCAAACCCCCATTCTATCATTTTAGATTAACGAACACAAATAATAATAACAACAACTATAATAACCATAATAATTCGAACCATAATAGTAATCAAAATCCTTTTAAGAGTAGCAATAATTATGAACCTATGGAAATAGGATTAATACAGAAAAGAAATAAAAGAAACGTTAATAACAACTACTATAGAAATAATAACAATATTGCAAACAATAAACCGAAAGCTATTGTACAGAATCTGAAAATTTTCTCTCAGAAGCCTCGGATGCGAATTACCTTATATAATAGTAGCATCAAAGGGGAGACCTTTGAAATTTATAATCGACACGGGCGCCACCCACTCAATTATTAATCCAAACATATGTCATCCTAAATGGCATATTACTTTAACCAAACCAATTAAAACTCATACAAAAGGACGTGCCAGTGGTGGTTGTTTATACGGAATAAAAACATCACTACTTGAAACATACGCTTTTGAAGAGGTTGAAGGGACAACTGTTGTTAAGCTTCTACATACAAGTCAAATGTACATTATCCCATATTATATAAACTGCAATAGATGGAATGAAAATTTCGAACGTTTAAGTAACACAATGCTGCATTTAGCAAACAAGAGCATTTTAATTATAGGTGACCTTAATGCTAGAACCAAAAACTTACAAGTTACTATAGCCCACAGCAGGAATAACTCTTTGATTAATCACGAGAACAGAAGTTCAAAAGATAGTGAATGCAATCAAAACGACACCAATCTTCTAGAATTGTTTCAGATGTACGATTGCATAATTTTGAACGGTTGTACTAATGGAGATGCAGAAGGACACTATACTTTCATAGGAGGACAAGGCAGGTCTGTTATAGATTACTGCGCAGTGAATAATGAATGGACAGGCTTTATAAATAAATTTGAAGTACAATGCAAAAACTTTTCAGATAACATGCCTATTGTGGTTGAATGGTCAGGTGCAACAATGCCAATACAAAAAGATCTCCAACTTATTCCGCGCCTTAAATGGAAACAGGATGAATTATTAATATACCAAAGAAAACTAGACTTTAACATTTCAGCTATGAGTCCAACCTGTTTATCAGTTGAAGAGCGCTCAAACTAGATCGTATCCTGTATTAGAAATTCTTCAACAAGTTCATCGAAGAACTTTAATAAACTCTTCAAACAGAAATGGTTCGACAAAGAGTGTCTGGCGGCTAGAAAGAAGTCCTTCGCCCTTTTAAAAGCGCTCCGGAGTGCCGACTGCCCAAACTTGAAGTAATGGTACGTAGAGTCAAATAAACATTACAAAAATCTCTGCTTTAAAAAGAAAACAGATTTCGAAAACCACCAAGCGTATAAACTTGGTCAAATAAAAAACCCCAAAGAGTTTTGGAAGGTCACAAACCAAATGAACGGAACCAGGTCTAAAATAGGGCTAGGAGTATCTGCAAATTGTTTATCAATGCATTATAAAACAACATTATATGGGAAATCAGACGTAAGATTTATGTACGCTGAACCATTCGTTATAGACGATATTCTGAATAGCGAAATAACCTATTCTGAAGTTCAAGCTTCAAAAAATGAAAAAGCGCCTGGAGAAGATGGGATTCGATATGAGTTTTTCAAAAACGCAACTCCGACTTTTGTTCTCCAGCTTAAATCCTTTCACAACGAAGTCTTTTCAAGAGGTGATGTTCCTGCGTGAAGAAGTCAGTTATATTCCCGATATACAAAAAAGGAGACGTAGATAATGTTGAAAATTACAGAAGCATCTCTTTTATGAATGTAATTTCGAAACTTTTTTGTGGTGTTCTTGTTGATAGACTAGAAGCGTGGGTAGAGTCCAACAACATTCTCTCAAAATTCCAAGCTGGTTTCCGGAAAAATTTCTCGACAGTGGACCATATATTTACTCTTACCTCTATAGTCAAAGCATACCAAGCTAGAAGAAAGAAGGTATATGCTTTTTTCGTAGATTTTAAATCTGCCTTCGATCTTGTGAATCGAAATGCCCCTTTCTATAAACTTTCACAACTGGGTCTGTCTACGAAGTTCATCAGTATAGTCAAAGAAATGTATGCAGGTTCACGAGCAGTTGTTTGGGATGGATCAACATATTCAGACTGGTTTGAAACCGACACTGGAGTTAAGCAAGGGTGTCTTTTAAGTGCTCTACTTTTTGCACTTTTTATTAATGATGTAGAAGCTCACCTGACTGGAGGACTCCGAATTGCCGCTTTAACTAATGTACTTCTTTATGCAGATGATCTAGTGATACTGCCTGAGTCCCCAGAGAACCTACAACTGATGATAAACCGCTTATCAGACTACTGTAGTAAATGGGGCCTTGAAATTAATGCTGAAAAATCAAAGGTTATGGTCTTCTCAAGAATCGGAACCCAGAATCGCAATATGTACAATTGGCACTTCATTGAAAATCGTTTAAAAATAACGGACGAATACAAGTACTTGGGAGTTAATTTAAATAAAACCATGGACTTCAACAATCACGTTTCAATCAAAGCCAAATCTTCCCAAAGCCTATTAAATATGACATCGAGAAACATATTTTCAAATCAACGCACACTTCTGTCGGAGAAATACAAAATATTTGATGCAGTTGTTAAAAGTTCTCTATGCTATGCTGCCCAAGTATGGGTTAATAACGAATATGAGGTAATAGAAAAGCTTCACAGAAGTTTTTTAAAGAAACTCTTTTATCTCCCTTTGCAAATACCAAACTATGCCTTATATCTTGAAACCGGACTCCCTAAACTTTACACCAGCACACTAAAATTACATGCCGATTATATCATTAAGGTATTGTCCTACCCAGATGTCCGTCTGACAAAACAAATGGCACTGTATGAATTGAGAAATGAAGATTGGTGGGTGGCAAAGTGGAAGCAATTAGGGAACATATGTGGTGCAGAGGTTACGTTCAATCCCCTAAATTTGAACCATTTGAAGGAGCAGCTGTACAAGGTAATTCAAGTACATGAAAACTCCGTTCATAGTACATTCATGGAGGAAGCACGAAAGTCGGAGAGTAGAATTCTCTACTCCCAGCTGAGACTTAATCTGGAGGAAAGAAACTACTTCAATGATTCGCTATGCTACAAAGAAATTTCTTTGATATTCAAAACAAGATGCGAAGTTCTTGGCCTCAACGGAAATCCTTACAACGGCAGTTTCAACCAGTTCTGCACATTATGCAATTTAAAAGCCAAAGAAGACTGTTTCCATTTCATAAGTATATGTCCAATATTTGCTCCTTATCGAAATTCATATGTCAATAAGAAAACTGTGACGCTGCAAGAAACAATCACCGTACTTAATGATACTGACTGGAAGACGCTGTATATTTTTTTGAAAACCATATATCAATATAGGATGTTACTTATAATTGAATTTGTTTAATTATTTTACTTTCTGTTAAGAAAATTCTCATTAATTTGCTAACCGAGCTGACGGCAATGCCATAGCTATTTAAGTTCATAGAAAATTATAATCACTGTAACATACACTACACAATAAAATGAATTTTACTACTACTACTACTTTAACCAAATCTGTAAACTTAAAAACACTTATCAAATAATGTCACGATAAAAGAAAAAGTACAGATTCCTTTATTCAGTGAACTAGGTGATAATAAAGAAAGAATAGAATTGTTTATTTGTCAGTTTCACAACGAGTTCGACGCGACGGTTTGATGGGAAACAATATTCGTTCTCCCTTAAAAGCACACATAGATTATGAAAATAATTTGTTAAAAACTGGAGATAAAATAATAACACACCATTTTAACAGAAATAGTAGTTCCGAAGTTAAATTAATTGATGTAGATATACCCGTGCAACATAAACAAGGATTAGGATATATAAAAGAAACGATATTAGGAAACAGTTTGAGATTAGAGGAAGGAATCTACAACATAGACAATTATGTCATGTTTGCAAAAGCAGAAGTAGTTGGAAACAACACAGATTTCATCCTTTTTGAAGATAAAGTTGATATCGAAAGAGTAAATTTCAATAACTTCAATATAATAGAAGAACATCCCGAAAACTTATCGTTATCAGACCAAATAAGAACTAATCATCTTAATAGTGAAGAAAAAAGTGAGTTAATAAAATTGATCAAACAATACAATGATATTTTCTACAATGAAAACACCAAACTTTCATTTACAAGTGAAATAAAACATACAATAAGAACAACGGACAATGTTCCAATACAGAGCAAGAGCTATAGGTATCCGTTTATCCATAAAGAAGAGGTTAATAAACAGATAAAAGAAATATTAGACAATAATATCATTCGTCACAGAAATTCACTTTATTCGGCGCCTATATAGATTGTCCCTAAGAAGGTTGACGCCAGTGGGAAACCAAAATGGAGGTTGGTGATTGACTACAGAAAGCTCAATCAAGTGACAATCGATGATAAATACCCAATCCCGAACATTGACGACATACTAGACAAACTTGGCAGATGTCAACATTTTACTACACTCGATCTTGCAAAGGGATTTTATCAGATTGAAATTTACGAAGATGATGTACATAAAACCGCTTTTAGTATTGAGAATGGACATAGTTTTTACGAATGCCATTCGGACTAAAAACAGCACCAGCCACATTTCAGAGGCTTATGAACAATGTTTTAGGAGATTATATTAATAAAATCTGTCTCGTTTATGTCGATGACATAATCGTCTTTTCGACCTCGCTTCAGGAACACATAGTATCTCTGACAAAGATCTTTAAACGACTAAGAGAAGCTAACTTAAAAATACAACTGGACAAATCGGAATTTCTTAAGAAAGAAACCGAAATTCTTGGACACGTTGTTACTCCCTTGTTACTTTTTATGATCGTCAAAATATTTCGCGAATAATTATAGCACATTTACATATTGTTTGAATTAAATTAAAGTAATAGAAATAATATACGAAAGACAAAAGAGGAAACGGAATTCCCAAAACTTGTTAATAAAGTCGATGACGTAGGGATCGAACAAATTGAAATTTTTCTTGAATATTTTATGATTGCCATCTGAGTTAAAATTAAATTATAAATTAAATTAAGCAAAAAACATACACTTACAAATTGAAGTCAAAGTAAATGAATATTTTTCACATTAAATCATAAATTTTAACGTAATTTAAAATAAAATAAAGAATTTATTGTTATTATGAATGTTTATTTAAATGAGAATTTCAATGAAGCTAAGCACAATGAGCTTGGAATAAGATTTTTTATGAGAGGGTGAGAAGGATAACGAGGGGAGGATGATGATAGCATAAAACGATGAAGAGGTCGAATAAAGGGGTTGTCCTAGTGAGGGAGACAACCATGGTAGGGTGGGTAGAGGCGACAGTCTCGCGTGTCAATACCATCTCAGACGCTTTATCGGCTGGATTTTTTTTGTGGTCGTCTTAGGTTCAAGAACCCGCGGCTTGAGCTAGCCCATCCGGTATATATCCGGCCAAATCGAACCAAAGGCAAAAATGGCGGTTACAAAATGGCGCCCGCAACGTGGAGCCCTCTATCTTTTAGATAGAGTGGCTTGTTTTGTTAAGTTTTGAGCCAATTCAAATAATTTTTTTTAATTTTCAAGTTTTTTTTATTCATTTAAGTTTTTTTTACTTTTCATTTAAATTTTTTTTTCGTTTTCATTTAAATATAAATTCAAACTTCAACTGGCGTAGCGTTATTTTTGTGAGTACCGATGACTGGGAAATAGTTACTCGGTATCGGAGTAGTGGTATGGTGGACCGCTCTTGATAAAAGGACCTACTGCGACAATTTAAGCAAGGTCCAACGAACAGCCTGTCTGTGTATAAGCGGAGCACTGAGATCAACACCCTCAGCTGCACTAAATACACTCCTAAACCTCACACCACTAGATATCTTCAGCAAACAAATGGCCGCCAGTGCAGCCACTCGTATGAGAGCTATCTCCCAATGGACCGATAACAACATCGGTCATGCTGCAATCCTGAATTTATTCGGATCAATCCCCTGTCACTCCGACTACACCATCCCCCAATTGGTTTTTGATAATAAGTTCCAAGTCTCAATCCCACCGAGAACGACCTGGGAAGACGAAGAATTTTTGAGAGATGATTCAATTCATTTCTATACAGATGGTTCAAAAACCGAAGAAGGGGTAGGCTGTGGGGTGTACTCAAACCGACTTAACGTAAGTCTCTCGTTCCGCCTCCCAAACCATTGTAGCGTGTTCCAAGCGGAAATTCTGGCGATCAAAGAGGTCCTATCATGGCTAAAAGAAAACGTGATATCCTCAACGAATATCCGGATTTTCTCAGATAGTCAAGCAGCCCTCAAATCACTCGGCGCTGTTTCTACGAACTCAGTAACCGCCCTCAACTGTCGCTTGTCTCTTAAGGAGATGGCTGAACAGTTCAATATTCACCTTATTTGGGTGCCGGGGCACAGAGATATCGTGGGTAACTGCAAAGCCGATGAACTCGCCAGAGAAGGAACCGTTCTACCGATCTCAACCAGCAGGTTGAATATTGGTATACCAATCGCTACATGTAAACTTATGCTAAAGCAAGAGGCAATGGATAGAACAAATCATAGGTGGTACAATATCACCACGTGCGTGGGAACAAAACGGATATGGCCTGGTCTAGATCCAAAACGCACAAGACATTTGTTATCAATTGCCAGATTGCAAGTTAGCTCCGTAATCAATGTCATCACCGGACATTGTCTGATAGGAAGACACGCCATAAGACTTGGCGTTCCCTCAAATGATTTCTGCAGAAGTTGCTTAGATGAGGAGGAGGAGGAGACCATCCCACACCTCCTCTGCTCATGTCCTGCACTCTCTTTTAAAAGAAAGCGGCATCTAGGAAAATATTTTCTTGATGATCCAAGCGATCTGGCACACACAGATCCCCTGCATATCCTTCGCTTTATTAAAAGCTCCAAATGGTTTTGTTAAGTGAGGTACTCCCTCGCATAATACTTATGGTATCACAATGGACCTAATATTGGTCTAAGTGTGTCAGTTTGTTTTCCTGACAGCCATTTAAACCTAACCTACTTGGTATCGCGTTGCCACAGAAGAATGCACATCCTCCAATTCGAACATAATTTTGTGGAAGATTGTTTGAGTCTTTTGGTACCTTCATCAAAGGTACTCGAAAGTCCAAGCAGTCCTGCACAATGTAAAATATAATGCTGGAAGAGACTCGTCGATATTTAAGGCGTCTTCCGAGGTCCTTTCAGCAAGTCACCTAAAATTCTCCGAGGGTTACAGAGTCTTCCTTGAAGAAAGATTGTTCATGGATAGTCCTGAAACCTGAGGAGAATAACATTTTTTTTTCAAATCCTGTTTTTTAAACAGTCATTAGTTTATTTCACTTTTTTTTCTCGGCTCGTATTTATTTATTTCATTTCATTTATCTACAAGCAGTTTTACAGCTAACAGATATAGTGCTCCAAGAATAAAATATTAAAATATAAGTAAGTACAATAAATCAGTCTTAAATTTACTTCTACTAAGGATTGAAAAATCAATTTCTGAAGGCACTTCATTGAAATCAGCAATACATCTTGATAACGTTTCATTACATCCATAAACTGTTCTATGTATATTTTGAAATAGGAAAATCCTTGTTCTCGTGGACCTGGCAGGTACATGTATAGGTAATAGAGCAAGGAGTGTTGGACACTTTATGTGGTAGCATAGTAAGTCTCTTATGAGCATTACACCATGAAATTTTCTTCTTGTTTCTAAGGATTTTATTCCAAGCAATAGGCATCTAGCTTTGTAATCAGGACAGAAACCCCAGCTCATTTTGTTGAAAACATATTTCGTAAATCTTCTTTGAACCGATTCTACCCTATCAGAATTAACTTTAAACGCGGGACTCCAGATTACATCAGCGTATTCCAAAAGCGATCTGACAAGAGATGTATACAAAGTTAATAAAACATAAGGATCTCGAAAATCTTTGCCATTTCGTTTTATGAATCCAACTAACGAGTTAGCTTTTGGTACTAAGTAATTAATGTGGTTCCTAAAATTTAGTGAAGAATCAAGAATAACACCTAAGTCCTTAATGTTTGAGACACGATCTAAGACATTAGACTCAATTGTGTGATTGAACCGAAAACTGGTACATTTTCGAGTAAATGAAATAATGTTACACTTTTTTATATTAAGTTTCAAGAAATTTTCGTGACACCAGTGTGTAAGAGAATCAAGGTCAGATTGAATCAATTGACAATCACCTAAGCTGTTAACTGTCAAGAATAGCTTGAGATTATCCGCATATAACAAACACCTACAATATTTGAATGCAGATATAATGTCATTGATAAAAATAATGAAAAACAATGGACCGAGGTGGCTACCTTGGGGTACACCCGATGTACACTGAATTTCTCTTGAAAAAGAATTTTCAATTTTAACCTGTTGTTTTCTACAGGAAAGGTACGAGGATATCCAACGAAGGAGTTGAGAATGAAATCCAAACATCTCAAGTTTAGCAAGGAGAATCGAACGCCTTACTAAAGTCCGTGTATACCGCATCGACTTGAAAACCACTTTCCATAGCATTGGTTACAAAAGAAGTAAAATATGCCAGATTTGTTATAGTGGATCTACCAGATACAAAACCATGCTGTACTTCCGATAAATATTCGCTTGTGAAGAAATCTAGTTTATTTTTCAGGATACTTTCAAACAATTTGGGAATAGCGGAGAGTTTGCAAATACCCCTATAATTTTGAATATCACTTTTTGAGCCTGATTTATGGATCGGAACTAAATAAGAAAGTTTCCATTCTTCGATGAAGATTCCTTCTTGAAGAGACTTGTTAAATAACGTAAGTAAAGGAGTGCAAATAGAGTCACAACATTCCTTAAGCACTGTGGCAGGAATGCCGTCGGGACCAGAGCTAGAACTAGATTTGAGAGATAAAAGTGCTGTATTAACTTCTTCGAAACTAAACTGAATGGATCCAATATTAATGCTACTGTTCAATTGTGTGAGTGAACTTTTATTAAATCTAGATACGGAATAAACCGATTCAAAGAAGTTAGCAAATAATTCGACTGTGGAATCTAAGTCCGAGGATTCGACGCCACTATAATGCATAGTACTTGGAAACCCTACTGATTTTCTTTTGGAATTTATAAAAGACCAGAACGATTTCGAATTGCTTTTGATATTGCTTTCAATGTTTAGAATATAAGCTCTATAAAGAAACTTGCTAAGAACCACAAAATCTTTGCGTAACTTACTAAAGTGTTCGTAATCAGGTTGACTTTTAGATTTACTATATTTTACGTATGCTTTTCGTTTTTGTTTCTTTAAATCGCTGAGTTGTTTATTAATCCAAGGTGAATTCAAGGACTTCTTTTTTGCAAAAACCGGTATATAGTTATCAAAACCCAAAAACATGATTTCAGTGAAGCGATGATACATATTTTGTAGATCTAGACATACAAATTCAGTTCGCCAATCGATATTGCAGAAATTGTCATTTAGACCGGTAAAATTAGCTTTAGAGAAATTATAAGATTTTAAATCCTCCTTTACATTTTTTGATACATATGTATAAAACTCTATTTCAAAGAACAATTCCGTGTGATGAATAGAATCATTCAGCAAGGAAAAGGGAACATTATATAATTTAACTCTAAGATCTTCACAACATATGAACACTAAGTCCAATATCTTACCTAAAGAATTGGGGATATGATTAAATTGCATCAAATTTAAAGAATAAAGATAATCTATAAAAATAATTTCAAAATTTTGTTTCATGTTAAACAGCAGTAGCATTTTCTCAGATTCTGAATATTTCCACTTTAATTCAGATAAGTTAAAGTCACCTAAGACACAAATATTGTCTGAGTCAATGCAAATACTGTTGATAAAATCAATATTGGATATATGTTTTTCATACAATTCTATAGAGCTACTTGGAGGCACATAACTTACAATAAAGAATAGATTTGACTTATGTGGCATATTTACTTTGAGAGAGATGCAAACCTGTTCAATGTCTACAGATGGCAAGGTTACTTCTGTACAACACAAATGCAAGCGCACAGCAACAATTATCCCACCTCCTCTATCACTCGCTAATTGACAACGATCACGACGATAAGTATTGTAAAGTCTACAATCAAAGAGTTCTGTTGAAGCAATTCCATGGTACAGCCAGGACTCGACAATGAAGATTATATCATAATAGATATTGCTTGTGTTTTTAAAAAGATCAGATACTTTAGTTCTGAGACCACTAGCGTTATGGTAATAAATCTTTAATGATGAAAAACGAAGATTTTGAGGAGACGACGGTTTTAATGAAACCGCATGTAGAGCATCGTATGATTCCCCTTCAGTTAAGGTGGGGTCTTCGTTTCTTGCTACGAAAAAAATCGTGGACAACCGTATGTAAGAGCCAAAGCGAGCTGTCATTTAGCATATTATATAAGTCGAGATCCCTTCCAACTTTAATCTCGAAAGAATAATAATCCTTATCAGGAGACATATTAAACTTCCTTATGTTGATGTTTGATAAATTTGCTGGTGCTATTGCTGATGAATAAGCAGTTGTTGTTGTTGTTGCTGGTGCTGGTGTTGTTGTTCTTTTTGCTGCTGTTTTTGGTGTTGTTGTTGTTGTGGTTGCTGTTGTTGTGGTTGCAGTTGTTGTGGTTGCTGTTGTAGTGGTTGTTGTTGTTGTTGGTGCTCTTTTTGCTGTTGCTGTTGTTGTTGTTGGTGCTGTTGTTGTTGGTTCGGATGTTGTTTAAGCTTTTGAAACTGTGGTGAAGAAGTCAATTCATCCAAATCAGAAGGTGATGTCAAAATAATGAGAGGTTGTCCGACCGGCGGCGGCGGCAGTGGGTTTGGAGAAAATGTATTATTTTCAATACTTATATATCCCTTATTCAAGATGCTTTTCTCCATAACATCAAAATCTAACGTACTTTGCAGTTCGACGAAGATTGACGAGACAGATTTAAATAATTTCTGCAACTTCACAATTTTCCAGTGAAGATTATCCACTGACAGTTTTTCATGCTTGCTGCAATAAAAACGCAGACCGGAGATCGATGTTACTTTGTCTACATCCTTCCCTTTGATTCCAAGACATTTAGCATGAAATTGGAGAAAACACACTGCACACGACAAAGTTAACTCATTAGAGATTTCCTTATTGCAAATTGTGCAATCCATGATCCTTTTTTAATTTGGGCGTTTTACGTGAGCGACACAAAAAAAAATTTACTTAATTTACAAAAAAGCAAATAGGCAACTATAAAAGTTTAAGAATATTCACTCAATGAGCAAAAAGTGCAATACATATCTTCAAAAGTATGTGCTTCACAGGATTTTTTTACCCAGCTTTGGAAAGCTCACACTATTATCAATCAAATGCACGTAACACCAATCACAATTTCGATTAATTGGGGAAAAAATGTATTTTACCGTTTTATGGGTACAAATCAAATTATACACTAAGAAGAATTAGTCACTTAACGTCAAAATGTTGAGATGCCAATATAAGCTGAACTACACCAGTAATTGATCCAACATTTACAAGGAATCGACACTTGTTTGGTTACGAATCACTATTCAATGTTTTTAATACTCGATACGATCAAATTATATTGCAAAAAGAAAAAATATATAGAGCGATAAAAGACACTTGTTGTATACACTAGGGTTGCCAACTATTTTATAGAACTTCGGCTTCGTCATCGTCTTGCGTTGTCATCCTCCTATGTTAGAATTCTCATCCTCTTTCTTCATATGATAGAAAACTAAAATTTTTTTTTTCTCAAAATTTTTTTTCGAAAATTTTTTTTTTTTAAATAAAACATTTTTATACACTTTTTAAATATTATTTCATTATAAGAATTTATAATAAAATTACAAATTCAATTGAAATATTAAGAACTGGTAAGGTTTTCGACATCTGAGTTGGACTCCTGTTTTTTTTTTTGAATTGCACACAGGGTTCACAGTCGTTACATCGAAAATCAAGTCACGAAAGTCCCTGGATGTTTCAACTTTCGTTACATTCTTTTGTTTCGTTAAAATTAAGTTTTAATTCTATTTTGAAAAGCTGAAATCAGTTTTTTTTTTTTTTTTTTGAATTTCCTATTAAACATATAAATCTGTTCAAACAAACAAATTTGAATTTATACTACTTTTTAATTTTGAAGTTATATTCTGAATTTTGTTTCTGGATTGGATCCTTTTTATTCTTTTCTGGTTCCGTTTGGAATTGTTTTTTTTTTTTTTGGGACTTAGACAGAGTTGCCAAATAGTTTATATTTATACTTAGCGTTGAAAGACGTCGGTGTGGACGATTTTTTTTAGTGCGTTTGCTGAGGCATGAGCACTAGGAGACGGGTTTCCTTGCACGATAGCTTAAGAACTATTTACGCTCGTTCTGAGGCAAATTTCGAGGCTTTCTACCAAAGATTTTCAAATAGAATCGCTCATTTTAACCTGGATAATTCATTTAGTTATTCGGAAAACCTTAATTCCATAGTTTCGGAATCAACGGAAAGCATGCCGAACGAGATGGATGGGTCGACTCATGAGGGCGAAATTCAAGGTGAAAATGGTCAGCCAATTTCTGATGAAAGAAATGCTGGTCAAATCGACCAAACGGCTGAATTAGCTGCTCGAATAGAGCGAACCCTAATGACGAACCAAATTAAGTTGTTCGAAACATTCGACGTTTTTATGGGAAACGTCATTCAAAAGCTGGAGTCGTTAGGAATGCAACGCCAATCTCAACCCAATCCATCAGGCAGCAATCCGTTTAATGACGAAAGACAGCGTCAACAGAGTGAAGCTCATCAGTCAACACCCGATGCTAGGCTTTCCGTAGCCCCTTCAATTACTTCCAGCGGTTCAATCGTTTGCCGATTAGATCGCTGGAATATTGCTTAAAGTGGCAATGAAAATGTAAGCGATTTTCTTTTTAAAGTTGATCGGATGAGGGCATCTTCTCATTATACCGATAAGCAAATTGTTGACAACTTCCATGTCTTGTTGAAAGAGAGGCCATACAAATGGTATTGGTCCTATTTACACAGGAATCCTGATGTGTCCTTAACGGAACTTAAGACCGCGATGAAAAAGGAGTTTGGTAGATTAGAAAGCGACGTAGAGATCTACATGAGGGTACTTACCAGAAATCAAGGTGTTAAGGAATCGTTTGACGATTTTTATAATGCTATCGCGAACATGAACGACCGGTTGAAGGAACCTTTCGACGATAGAAAGTTAATTGATATTATCCGCAGTATTGCCAAGGACAAGATAGGCGAGATATTGTTAGCTGCGGACATAAAGAGCCTTGAACAAGCTCGAAATAAGGCCCGCGAAGCGGAACGGTTTTTGTCCAAGCGCACTTCTGCTCCAAAAACTGTCCACGAGATCGCAGCCGGTGAAGACCAAATTGCGGTTTTCCCGGATGGAGAAGAAGTCGCCGCTCTAGCTTTTAGCCGAAAACCAATTTCCACGGCTAACTTTATCTGTTGGAACTGTGGCCAGAAGGGTCACGCCTATCATTTTTGTCCGTCCAATATACGGACTCTTTTCTGTTTCCTGAGCGGGGAAAAAGGGGTCAACACCATTGATTGTGGCAAGCATTCGGGAAACCGACCGGGGAACGAAAGGAAGAGTGGCGAGATTCGTTCCACCAGGGATGTTCAAAACCACTCTCAAAATTAAATGATGATTGCCAAGCTATGCCCAATATTACCGACACAGTTGTTCCAACTAAGATTTTGGAACGAAAAGTAAATGTATGTCCGTTAGATGACCAGGTAGATCCAGTGAAAACTTACCCGTTAAAATCACTTCATGACCGAAAAATGATTTATTATAAAACCAGACAACGCATTTTCGAATCGAAACATAAGGTAGCCAGTCTGCATATTCAAAAGTGTCGACGTCGTTTTCGAAACCGAAGAAAATTTCGAAAACAAATCTTAGAGACGATCATTTCTTCGGATACAGACGGTAGGATGTACTCCAGCGTTCAATTGAAAGGCGAGTCTGTTTTCGGGTTGCTGGATAGTGGAGCTTCGATCTCCGTGTTGGGCAACAATCGTTGGGAATTATTCATCAGGATTGGTGTAGAAGTAAGGCCATATAGAAAACATTGTACGAACTGCCGATGGCAGCTCGCACGATATAGTAGGCCATTGCGACGTTGATGTACATATAATGGTCTTACCAAGCATCTTTCCTTTTACCTAATTCCCAACCTAACCCAGAAGGTCTATTTAGGGATGAATTTTTGGAGGAATTCAATCTTATGCCCCAAATTTCGGAACTTCAGGCCGACTTCAGATTGGAAGATGTAGTAAATGTAAAAGACGAGGCTGAGCAGATTGATCTATCACCAGAACAAAGTCGGGAATTAGATAAGATCAAGAACTTATTTCCGAACTTTGTAGTGTTAGGATTAGGAAAGACGACCTATGGATGTCATGTTGTTGACACCGGGGACGCAGCTCCGATAAAGTCTCGACACTATCCCTTGTCTCCAGTACGTCAAGATGAAGTTTACAAGGAGTTAGACCGCATGCTGGAGCTTGATGTTATCGAGGTTAGTAATTCTCCGTGGAGTTTTCCGGTGGTGTAAGTGAGGAAGCCAGGCAAGGTTCGTCTCTGCCTGGATTTCCGCAAGGTTAACGCGGTCACCGTTAAGGATGCGTATCCGCTCCTTCATGTGGAAGGGTTACTCAGTCGGATTAAGGATACAAAATTTATAACGGGTATAGATCTCAAGGATGCCTATTGGCAAATCTCCCTTGACGAAAAATCTCGTGACAAGACCGCATTCGCAGTGCCGGGTAGGCCACTTTATCATTTTAAAGTGATGCCATTTGGATTAAGCAATGCTGGTCAAACGATGTGTCGCGTTATAGACCAAGTCATACCCGGTTCGCTTCGCGAAAATGTTTTCGTCTATTTGGACGTCCTTTTGATTTGTACCTCCGATTTTGATTCCCATATGCGAATCCTTGGCGAAGTGGCTGCGTGTCTACGGCGAGCGAACCTCACTATTAATCTCGATAAGAGCAAGTTCTGCATGCGAGAAATCAAGTTTTTGGGCTTCATAGTTGGTCAGGGTACACTGCTAACCAACCCTGACAAAGTCGAGGCTATGATGAATTTTCCGGTGCCTACTGGCATACGGCAAGTAAGGAGATTTTTGGGAATGACCAGGTGGTATAGACGATTCATAAGGAATTATGCAGACTTGGCAGCTCCACTTTCGGACTGTTTGAAAAAGAAAGCCAAGTTTGAATTGACGCCTGAAGCCCTTGAAGGGTTTCACAAGTTGAAATCTACACTTTCGTCTGCCCCCGTGTTAGCACAACCCGATTTCAAGAAACCCTTTACAATCCAGTTTGATGCTTCTTCAGAAGGTGTGGTGGTGTTCTCTTTCAGTTGGATGAGAACGACAACGAAAAACCGATCGCATACATGTCGAAGAAGCTGAATAAATCTCAGAAAAACTATACGGTTACTGAGCAGGAATGTCTTGCAGCCGTTCTAAGTATTCGCAAATTCAGGCCCTATGTTGACGGATTACCTTTCACCGTTATCACAGACCATTCAAGTCTAAAATGATTAATGCCAATGAAAGAGCTGAACGGTCGGTTAGCTAGATGGAGTTTGGAACTCCAGGGTTACGACTTTAAAATCGAACACCGAAAGGGTTCCCTCAACGTAGTGCCTGATTCGCTGTCTAGGATGGATATGGAAGAGATTGCTGCAAAAGTAATCGTAAAAGAAAATGATATTGAGGGGGTTGCTTCGACAGTGATGTGTGGTGAGATCGACCTTAATTCAGTTGAGTTCGATTCGCAGCAATATTCCCAACTGAGGTAGAACATCAATTCTAATCAATCTGAACTTCCCGATTTAGTGGTATTCGGAAAATACATTTATAAAAGGGTTAGGTTTAGGACGGGTGAGGTAGGCGAAGAAGATTCGTTATGGCTACTTTGGGTACCCGAAGCACTAACTAGGCAATGTATCGAACTTTCACATGATACCAAGTTGAGTTGTCACAGTGGTTTTGCGAAAACTTACGCTCGCATCAAAGCTAAGTTCTACTGGCCAAAAATGGCCAAAGACATAAAAGCCTACGTGAAAGAATGCGATACTTGTAAAATGGTGAAAGTCCCAAACTCATCTCTTCGTCCTCCCATCACGACACAAACACTTACTGAACGACCTATGCAACGCTGGTATATTGATTTCTTGGGTCCTTATCCGCGTACCAAACGAGGTAATGTTTATGTGTTTATTGTAGTAGATCATTTTACTAAATTCATGTTTTTAAAAGCGATGCCAAAAGCGAATTCTTCCAGAGTTATCCAGTTCTTGGAAGCTGACATCTTTCATACTTTCGGCACCCTTGAAAAGATCCACTCCGACAACGGACGTCAGTTCGTCTCCAAAGAATTTAAACAGTTCTTGGCGAACTACGGCATACAGCATGTGCGAACGGCTTTGTATTCTCCACAGGCTAACATCTCCGAACGGGTAAACCGCAGCGTACTTAGTAAGCTTAGGGCTTTAATATCAGAAGAACAAAACGACTGGGATGTACACTTATCGAGTATAGCGTGTGCTCTCAGATCTGATGTCCATGACTCCTTAGGTTGCCAGCCATACTCCGCTCTTTTTGGTCAGAATATGGTGACACATGGCTCGTCTTACAAAATTATGCGAGAACTGCAAGCCTTAGGAGACCCGGAGATGTTAGTCCTGCCGAATGCACTTAAGACTACGCTTGCCAGACAGACGATGGCGGAGAATCTTTTCAGGGCACACGTTAAGTCTAAAAACACTTATAATGTTAGAGCAAAGCATGTTACTTACCGCGAAGGCCAAGAGGTTTTCCACAGAAACTTTGCCCAGAGCAAGTTCGCTGCAGGAATCAACGCCAAACTTCTTCCCAAATTTGTAAAATGCCGCGTCCGGAAAGTTATTGGCAATTGTATGTTCGAGTTGGAAAATCGCGCTGGAAAAGCCATAGGTATATTCCATGCGAAGAACATTCGTCAATAAATCTGAAAAGGGAAATAAAACATACCACAAAGCATCGTATTCGTTTAATTAATTTTTTTTTATTGTACTTATCTGACTAAATTCCATGTTTTTGTGCCCAGCTAGTCAGTCCTTAAGTGGGTTCGCGTCCCACGTTGGTTCAATGTTTTTGTAAAGAATGATTATGGATCTGCTTCTATTTTTGTTATATATTTTAACTAACTTCACTTTGATTTTATTTCAAACCTGACCACCAGATTTCGTGCAATATTATTTTATCTTCAGACAATTTTATTTATTATTTTATTAACACTTTTCTTTCAGTGCAATACTTTTTAAAATTAATTCACTTTTATTTACATTCGCGACACCAAAATCCCGACGGCAAAACACAATTTCAATTGGCTATTCGGAGGTTAATGACCGATTGTACTTTAATGTACTTGCATCTCCTTGCGATTTGTTTACCAAAAATCAACGGGTTTTGTTTTGTTTTGTTTTGCTGTTAACTCGCGTTATGTGACGATTTTTTTTGATAACTTAACGGCGCAACCATTAAGTTGTCTTCTTCTCATCGTCGTTATCCTGTTTTCACATAATTATGCACTTGTTTACTTTTTGACAGAGACTTTGATGTCCATTATTTTGGTAAAAACAAGCAATTTTCAACACAATTAGCACTTTAACATTCACTCGCTTTATTAATACGACGAACTATCGAATTACGTTTTTATATTTTTGATTTTCTTGGCCGACGAGTTCATATTTAAGCGCAGGTTTCGTTTATCGTTTGGACCACCGAATGTTTTTTTTTTACAATTGCAAGGCGCGTTTGTGGGTTCGTTTGCATATTTCTGATAATGCTATTACCAGAAAAAAGCAAAGCCCTGTTACCAATTTCTTACGGAACATATACGAAAACCCATCCGAATGCCATTCATGGCTATAATAATATAATATAAAAGAATAAAAATATGAAGCACGATGACCACGATCTGCAAAACAGAAAATTTGTTTATTTACACGAAAATGACGTTGGCCTGTCACACAATAACAGTCAGAAGTATCATCCATAGAGAGAGTCGCCTTTCGATGAAATCATAGGACGTCTGTAGGGTAGTATGCGATGTTCAAAAGGGAAGTGTTCACTGAGTAGGGATTTTTGGATTTCGGGAAATTTTAAGAGAGACGACGAGAGAAAATTGAGCGATCGGTTTTGAACAGCGAGCGACGACTTTGGATTCGGTGTTCTGCCTATACCGAAATGTCTTCGGAAAGCGATTCTAAAGGTCTTGCTGTTGTTCTGCTGAATTTTCTCTCCGATGGTTTTCGTTAGGCATTGTTGAAGTCAGACAAGGTTTGAAAGAAAAATTGACTTTTAGTTCTGTACATTGAAGCTAGTAGACCAGTTGGTTCAAAGCAACAAGTTTTTGCCATTATTTCAATCTTTTATTTCGTCATAAATTTTATACAAAGGATGTGACCGCACGTTTTACATATAGAGATTCGATAGTCAATATCTTTCTACTATGAATTAAATGGAAAAAGACATTGCTGATTGAAGGAAAAATACGATTAAAACCTTCATTAGATAAAGTTTTTGCCAGTAAGAATTTAAAAATTCGTATATAGTGATATATATATAAAATAATTGGTGCCAGATAGGAATCCGGGAACTACCCATTATAAGGAATATAAAGAATTTCCCCCATCATTAAGTTCAGGAATTAAGAACAAAAAAAAAAATAATAAGGAATCAAATCCAGAAACAGGTATACACATTTTGAATTAAATTTGGTGATTTTCAATTCTTTTATGCTTTGAGCATATTGGAAATCACCTATATATATAAAAGTATAGTACTTGTGACTAAAGTCCATATAAATCCTTCAGGACCCATTCCGAAAATTGTTTCGAAGTTTGCGCAGCCTAAGTAATAGGCGCGCTGGAATTTTAATACTTTGTGTAGAAAACGATTTTCTTTGTGAACCGAAGACAGCGCTGTGCAAGCAAGAAAAAGGTTGCAGGAACCAATTCAGCATCAAGTGCTATTGGCCGTGACCGTCTAGGCGTCGGCAACAGACACTCTCCTCAGTCGTTCAGCAACAGCTATCGAGTGTAGACGTGTTGACGACTTTAGCTGTGGTATATTTTCAAGTGGAGTGATTTAGTTGAGTTAGTCAGTGATTTTTCAATAAGGCAGTAGCCGAGCGAGTAGCGCAGCAGGCACCCACCCGTGTGGTTCAATGTTACAGCGTCTCAAATGGAAAAGATTCGGGTGTTTGAGAGACAGTGTCTGCGTACCTGTCTTGGATTGCACAGAACACCAGAGTCGGAGTACAGAAAATATTATCCTAATGAGGTCCTTTACAACGGGGCTCAAATAAACAGGATCGACAACTTCATTATAAAACTGACTCGTGGTCACACTGCAAGAGCGATGACTTCGACCAATGGCCTGATTTTTGGGGCTTATTACCCCAACACTGAATATATATATATAACGACGGCTCCTTTACAACCGAGACGTCACCGCAGTAGGTGGAGAAGCTGTAGAGCTCCTCCGGTTCAGTAGGGCGGTTTCAGATCGCGATCGTCGTGACGTTGTTAAAACGTCGAAAATGCTCTGGTGGTTGTCGGAGCAACAACAAGAATTGGATATTGATAGCGAGTCGCCAATGGCTGGCTTACACAGGTTTAGCGTGTAAGTCTTAGGGTATAGGGGGTGGGCACAGTGGCAAACAAAAAAATCACAAAATCCGAAAAACAAAAAAAAAACTTAAAATCAAAAAAAAAAAAAAGTACAAAAACCCACAAAAAAAAAAAATACAAAAACAACAAAAAAAACAAAAAAAAAAACTAAAAGCTACTGTGGCTGCTCTAGTTTTAAGTAGATTTAAGTAGTTTTAATTAGTTTTAATTAGTTTTAATTAGTTTTAAGAAAACACAAAAAAAAATGATCCTGAAAACTAAGTTTTTTAAAAATTTTCTTAGTTTTAACTAGTTCTAGTTTTTAATTCATAAGGTATTTTAAGGCCGAAAGGCATTAGTAGTAAGTTATTGAATAATTTAGAGTTCCCGCCTAGGGTCAGTAAGTTAATTAAGTTATTAAATAAGCTAGTTTTACACATTTTTGTTAGCATGTAAGTAGATATAAGAAAAGTTAAATAAAAATGAATTGAAAATGAAAATGAAATGCAGCATTGTTGCAAACAACAACCACCGAACATTTCACTTTTACTCCCAAAGAGGAGAAGCCCAAAAGTATGCTTTTG
This sequence comes from Melanostoma scalare, assembly GCA_949752695.1. Lineage (NCBI taxonomy): Eukaryota > Metazoa > Arthropoda > Insecta > Diptera > Syrphidae > Melanostoma > Melanostoma scalare. The sequence continues at coordinate 125,987,071 of OX456985.1, forward strand.
AAAGGGGTAGAGCCTACCTCTGACCCAGAGGAGCTCTTAGCGGAACTCCGCAGGTTGGCGAGCGACGATCTCGAGTTTATCGGGGTCAAGTCGTTCACCACGGCTAAGGCTAGACGGGAGAGGCGGCTATTGCCGATGTTCCTCGTCACCCTATCTCCCAGTAGCCGTCTGGAGAGTCTAAGGAAAATCTCCGTCCTGGACTACCAGATGGTAAGATGGGAAAAAATAAACAGGCACGGAGACATTTTACAATGTCTTCGTTGTCAACGGCTCGTTCACGACGCATTCAACTGCCAAATGCAGTCGAGGTGCGTCAAGTGTGGAGAGAACCACTGTTAAAAATCTAGTACTGTAAAAAAGTAATAATCTAATACATGCCTTTGACATTCCATGTTTCCTTCATTCTCTTTTCATTTCTGTCACGAGTAAGACAAACTTAAATCAATAAAAATAAAATCCATCATTGAATATAATAAAAAGTATTTCTTTTATTTGGAATTTTACATTAATGGTCCTTCAAACCGTATAATATTTACCGCGAAATAATTATTTATATAATTTCTTTTTGGTAAAATATAGTCCATAACCACAAACATGTCCAATGCAACACAGCTATCAGCTCTTTTGGAACATCAGTACGAGTTATTCGAAACAATTGAAGCTACGATCGGTAAATTGGGTTTCAACCCAACAATCCAAAGAATTCAGTCTCGCAAGAATGCTCTGTGTGAAAATTGGAATCTGTTCAAAGAGAATCATCATAGTGCCACAGCCATCAAATCTTTGCTGAAACCTGAATCGAAACAAAAATTCGAAGAAGAGAAGTACTATAAGCATAAGATGTATCGTAGCTGTGAAGAAAGTTATCTGGATGCCATCGAACGCATGTCCACCTTGCAAGATAAATTACTGGAAGTGTCCAACATAGATGGGAAAGTTCTTGCGGCTACGTCAGCAAAAACTTTGACCTCGACACATAACCCGCAGCTACCAAAACTCCCACTACCAGTCTTCAACGGCGAGTTCTCTGAATGGCCGTCATTTAAAGACTCCTTCATGGCTCTCATTGGAGCTGATCCGTCGCTAACCTGTGTTACAAAGCTCCAATTTTTAAAGGGATGTCTCGTAGGTAAAGCAGCATCTCGTCTTCATGGTGTCTCAGTTACCGCATCTAACTTTCAAATCGCTTGGGACGACATGATCTCTTATTATGATAATAAAAGACTACATGTCGATTCAGCAGTTCAAGCTATAATTACCACCAAAGCTGTTAACGAGGAATCTTCCTCCAAACTGGAGACCTTGTTCAACGACATTAATAAAGCTTTGGGGTCACTAGAAGGCCTTGGTCGTGATGTGAGTCAGTGGAATGATGTTCTTGTTCATATCGTTTCTCGTAAACTAGATGGAGCTTCAGTTAAGGAATGGGAAAAAACGCTGGGATCTTCAACTGAGCCACCTACCTGGGCAGCACTCAAAGAGTTTATTTTAACCCGCATTCGATCGCTTGAAGCCGTTGAACGAGCTACATCAGGACAAAATAGGTCCCAACCATCCAACTCAAGACAGCTAGTTAAAGTGAAAGCTCATCATGCAGCTGCAGAACAAACAAAACAGGTATGTTTTAATGTCAAGGCGAGCACTATATTTCTTCTTGTCCAGGTTTTATTTCTAAAACTCCAACTATGCGAGCAGACCTCATTAAGCAATTGAAATTGTGCTACAACTGTCTCGGACCTCACCAACTCAATTCATGTTTTTCAAAACGAAGGTGTCAGAAGTGTGGACGACGCCATCACACAACGATACATCAGCAAAATACATCTATCAATCCAGTATCTACTGCAACATCTAACGAGGCAACTTCCAACAACAACAATAACCGTTTATCTGCAGTGTCTAATGTCACCTACACTAATAAGAATCCTAGATCCACAACGCTTCTTGCCACTGCATTGGTTACAGTAACATCCAGTGCTGGAGTGTCTTATACTGTTCGTGCATTCCTTGATCAAGGCTCAGAAGTTAATCTTATATCAGAGTACCTCACCAGTCTTCTCCAACTACCTCGATCTTACACATCTTTATCTATAGTTGGTATTGGAGGTGATTCCTTCTCATCTCATCAATCAAAGGGCATGGTAACTGTTGATTTGAAATCTTGTACAAGTGAATTTACTTGCAGTTTTAATGTCTACATCTTATCAAAACTAACTAATCTTTTACCATCTTCTATGGCTGAATATTCTGATTGGCCACATTTGCAAAACATTGATCTAGCAGACCCGAACTATTATCAACCTGGTCGTGTTGAGCTCATACTTGGAGTAGAGATGTATGGACAAGTACTACAAAGCGGACTTATCAAAGGCACTGAAGGAGCACCAATCGCACAACTTACATCATTAGGGTGGATTATTTCAGGCTCATCATCGTCAACGGCCCAGTCAACAGCAAAATCGTATCATTGCTGTGCGAATGATCGTCTAGATGAATTAATGAAAAGGTTTTGGATGCAAGAAGAATGCTTTAAGTCTGAAATTAGCGCACTTACTTCAGAAGAAGAAGAATGCGAACAGAGCTTCAGCTTCATTTGGAGAGTCAAGATCTTCAGCTTTAAAGTTGCTATACCGAATGAAAAACCGATTTAAACAAAACCCTGAGTTTGCTGCTGATTATTCAGACTTCATTACTGAGTACGAACAACTTGGACACATGCAGCGAGTACCATCACCAACTCAAAACACTCATCAAATGTTTTACTTACCACATCATGGTGTTCTTCGAAATTGCAGTTCAACGACTAAGCTAAGAGTGGTTTTCAATGGCTCTTTAAAAACAGATAAAGGCAAATCTCTCAACGACTACCTTCATGAAGGTAAAAAGCTGCAAGTAGACCTTCGAGATGTTCTGACACGGTGGAGGGTTAATGAGTTTGCTTACTGTGCTGATGTAACAAAAATGTTTCGGCAAATCAAAATACACCCGGATGACTGGAACTATCAACGGATTTTATGGGCTGAAGGCTCTAACATTCAAGAGTTTGTGCTCACTACAGTCACTTACGGAACCAAATCAGCTCCATTTCTTGCAAACAGGGTACTACATCAGTTAGCAGAGGATGAAAGTTATCGATTTGCAGACATCAAAGACGTTATAAAAAAAAATACCTACGTTGATGATGTGTACGATGGTGCAGCCACTCTAGATGAAGGTAAGAATCGCATATCTCAAATTGTTCAGCTTTTTAACGCAGGTGGATTTCAATTGCAAAGTGGTCAGCCAACAACTGCAATTTAATCGAAAATATTTCTTTGGGAAATCGAGCAAAGACTACATTGCTTTCTATAAATGATGGCCCTGTTCACCGAACTTTGGGGTTAAACTGGCAGCCCACACAGGATCGATTTATATTTATCCCACTGCAGCAAGAGGAGCCAACTGTTTACACAAAACGCACAGTACTATCTAGGGCGTCTCAGCTTTTCGATCCTTTGGGTTGGGTTTCACCTATAGTAGTCAGAGCCAAGTGGTTTATACAAGAACTCTGGATGGCCGGTCTTGATTGGGATCAACCGTTACCGAAATCATTTGAAAGTCGATGGAAAAGCTACATCAATCAGCTTAATGATTTATCCTTGATATCAGTGCCTCGATGGGTTGGAATAACCCCCAGTTGCTTGTCAATTGAACTACATGGCTTCTCCGATGCATCAAAACTAGCACTTGGGGCTGTCGTATATATCCGTGTAGTGAAAGAAAATGAGACAAATATCACCATCCTATCATCAAAAACAAAAGTAGCTCCAACGGAACGCTTGGAAAAGTCCTCAAAACGAACAAGATCTGTACGAGTCACAATTCCTCGGCTGGAATTGACAGCAGCCTTAATGCTAACGAAGCTTGTGAGACACGTTATGAATGCTCTAGATTTACAGGATGCACCCGTTCATCTTTGGACTGACTCCAGTACTGCGCTTTATTGGATTCGAGGTGAGCCATCGAGGTGGAAAGATTTCGTTCGTAACAGAGTTAGCCAAGTACAAGAGATCTTGCCTAAGGCAAATTGGCACCACATCTCAGGTGAATATAACCCTGCAGATCTCCCTTCTAGAGGAGTATCACCACGCTATTTAGCGGACAGCATTCTTTGGTGGAAAGGGCCACAGTGGCTCCAACTTAGTCAAGATAAGTGGCCAAATCTAATCCTGGTTCCAGACATTAAAGTACATCATGAAGAACGTCATCAGCTAGTAGCTGCAACTGTAAAAATTTCACAAACGCAAACATGGGATCTTCTTCAACGTTATTCATCTTTATCAAGGCTTCTCCGAATCACTGCATGGTGTAAACGTGTCATATTACGAAACAAAATGTCTATCTTATTGAGAAAAGCCTCTGATACAACCAGCTTATTTACGCCAACCGAAATTGAAAACTCAAAACGTATTCTAAGTATATCATCAAATGAATGCCCTTTAACACCCATTGAAATTGAAGAAGCAAAATCATTTTGGATTCGCAAAATACAAAATATTTCTTTTAAAACTGAAATTAATCAACTTTCTCTTATAGAACCTATTTCACGTCATAGCTCTATTTATCGGCTTACACCATTTCTTGACTCAGAAGGAGTTCTGCGAATTGGTGGGCGGCTTCGAAACGCCCAAATAGATCCAGATATGAAACATCCAATCATATTACCAAAAGATTCAACATTTACCAAACTAGTTTTAAATTATACTCATCAATCAACTCTTCATGGTGGTGTGCAGTTGATGCTAGCAACAATAAGAAGAACATACTGGATCCTAGGAGGTCGTAGTTACGTGCGCTCATTTGTGCACAGCTGTGTAGTATGTGCTCGTCAGCGAGCAGTAACCTCGAAGCGACTCATGGGTCAACTTCCTTACAATCGCACCATTCCCTCTCGTCCATTCTTACATTCTGGCGTGGATTACGCTGGACCATTTATTTTAAAAACTTGGAGAGGGCGAGCAGCAAAAACATACAAGGCCTATCTAATCGTATTTGTTTGTTTTTCTTCATCAGCTGTTCATTTTAAACTAGCCACAGACTATTCCACGGAAGGTTTTATAGCCGCGTACAAAAGGTTCGTTGGCCGTCGGGGTATTTGTGCCACCCTGACTAGCGATTGCGGCACCAATTTAGTAGGAGCTGACGCCGCATTAAGAAATCTTTTCAAAACCGCATCCAAGGAAAGTGAACATATTATAAATATGCTGGCAAACGATGGGACTAAATGGAATTTTAATCCTCCGGCAGCACCTCATTTCGGTGGAAAATGGGAAGCGGCAGTCAAGTCCGTCAAATTCCATATCAAGCGAACAGTTGGTGAGTCTCGTTTAACATATGAAGAGTTTTCTACTTTATTTATCCAGATTGAGGCTGTCCTAAACTCTCGCCCACTTTGTCCACTTTCTGATGATCCTGAAGACTTCGAAGCATTAACTCCAGGCCATTTCATTATTGGAAATGCAATCAGTACCGTTCCTGAACCTTCATTACTCCATGTTCCCGAGTCAAGGCTATCGCGTTTTCAACAACTGCGACAAATGTTGGAACGATTTTGGCAAAGGTGGTCAGTTCAATATCTACAGTGCCTTCAAGAATTCGCAAAATGGCATGAAACTATGCCATCTCTCAAGGTTGGAACACTCGTCTTAGTCGTAGACGAGCGATACCCCCCAACGAAATGGCCCCTTGCCCGGGTAATCGAAACCCATCCCGGACTGGACGGACTTGTAAGAGTTGTCAACATCAAGACTCAATCATCAACATTAAAGAGACCCGTTGTCAAGCTGTGTCCTTTACCAGTTTACACAGAAGATCAAACAGAGGTTCAACGTTCCAATGGGAGACGTTGAGGTGGGCGGAATGTTAAAAATCTAGTACTGTAAAAAAGTAATAATCTAATACATGCCTTTGACATTCCATGTTTCCTTAATTCTCTTTTCATTTCTGTCACGAGTAAGACAAACTTAAATCAATAAAAATAAAATCCATCATTGAATATAATAAAAAGTATTTCTTTTATTTGGAATTTTACAACCACAAAGAGAAAGAGTGCAAGCTCGGTGAGGAAAGGGTCAAAGATAAGACCCAATTGAAATGTGTTCTCTGTGGTGGAGATGGACACCCTGCTACTGCTAACTATCGGGGATGTCCTCGATACCAAGTTATTAAAAAATCACTAAAAGCTGCTCCAACAGTAACCAAGGACGAGGGAAGGCATACAGCCAGACCGACTACAAGGGCCGTCGTTCCCCAAGTCTCCTACGCCCAAATGGCGGGTGTAGCTGGGAAAACGGTACAACCTCCCCAGAAAGAGGCCGCACAGCCATCTGTGTCAAAGGCAGCTACTGGGGAGTCAGAGGTGATGGTCGCTCTGCGTGTCATTCAGGCACAAATGAGTGAACTATCACGGCAAATAAGTGAGCAGGCGCGTAGGGTGGACTTGATCTACCGTGCAGTGCCGTCGCTTGCGCAATTTTTAGGTTAACGGGCGCGCTGCCGGAGAGGCCTTTTAAGATCCTAACCGTGAATGTGAATTCGCTAGTTAGGATAGAACGACGAACCAACTTCCTTGAGTTGTTAAAAGACCAACGTCCTGATGTATGTATGATTAGCGAAACTAGGCTAAATCAGCATCACAAATTGACGGATAACAATTACATTATCATAAGGAGTGTACTGAAGTGTACTGAATAAATATAAAATAAACAGATCAAATAAATACAGTCCACAAATAATATGTCAACATAATATGTAAACAAAAACATAGAATTCTATATACTAAAATTAATGAGGTTATTGTACATGAAGTCATATGACTAAATTCATAATACAAATCGAAAAATACAAAGCAAGTGGTTACAAGTGAATTTTGGTGCGTTTTAATTATTTTGAATATCTTTCTTACGGAAAATTTCAGAGTTTTAACTTTTCGAACAAAGACAATTACAAGGAGGGACCGACCCAACTCGACTCTCGCGGGTGGGGTTGCGATCTTCTTACGTAAGGGCATTGCTCATAAAGTAATATATAGCGGTGAAGTACGTCGATTCCGGTTGCTGGAAACGTGTATCATATGCATCCCTCTCCAACAGGGGAGGCGGTTGTATGTGGTCGCGCTCTATGCACCGCCGGAAGCTTCTCAAACCTCATGTTTTGTTACAGAGCTCGAAACGCTTTTTCGATGTCTGAATCTGAACTCGGATGAAAACTATTTCCTTTTGGCCGGTGATTACAATGCTAAACACCAAGATTGGGGAATTCAATTATCCAATCCAAGGGGGACCCAGCTATTCAATTGCTGGGGCTCCACAGCATTGAGTGTAAAGTCGATCTGCTGGCTACTGACAGGCCTTCGTATCCTCGAAGTGGCTCTTATTTGGATCTATTGCTTCTAGACTCAAGACTGAAACTGACCGACAACATTCTTCGACGGACGAAAAATTGTTTGACGACGGTTGAGTACGACAGTGACCACTGTGGACTCGCCGTAGTCATAATGCTTCCGAACAACCTTGTGGAACTGGAGGAGTACGTGCCGACGCACTCTTACAACTACGGTAAGACACGTTGGCCGCGCTTTTCCGGTGCCGTATCAAGGGAACTTCATTTGAACGGTATTGCGCCGCCATGCAACAGGAATCTGTCGAACGTTGAGATCGATGGGTACCTGCAACGTATGGAGGATGCAATCCGTAGCACAATGGACAGGACAATTCCTAAATATAGGCAACATGACTCTACGAACATGTACAGAAACGCGACAATAGACGCACTTTACAAACAAAAAAGTAGACTCTGTCGAGACTCAAATTCTTGCACAGGAGGTTTACTGACCGACACGATTTGGAGATTAGAACTCTGAAGTCACAGATCAAAAATCTCCAACAGTTAATTAAAGAAAATTACAGAATCTCTATACCGCTTTTCTGGAACAACAGAATTCGGGCTGTACAATCCAACAACCCGAGTATGTTTCCGGAAAGAAATAAAAATTTTAGGAGAAAAGATCAAAATGACCTTCAGGGTATTAAACTCCAAAGGACGACAGAGAACAGAAACTTACTTATGACAATAGGGATAGATCCGGATGAGGCCATCTTGGATGATGACCACTTTATAGTGGAAGATGCTCAGGAGAAGGTAGAGACGGTGGGTGCTGTTTTCGAGCGAGTATATAAGGCGAATGAGTGCATTCGCCCGAATTACGACCTTGAGAATAGAGCCTTCGTTGGACACTTCTATCTTAGAGACGAGATCTCGCATTGGCGATCCGAGAATCCTGGTTTCACTAGGTTCAATGACGACCGACTTGCAAATGCAGTCATCGCCCAGCGAAACGGGGTTAACACCCTGTTCGTCTCTAAGATGGACCTCTTGGACATCTTTCACAAAATAAAGAAAAAGAAGTCAGCAGGAGTCGACGGTAAACCCAATGTTGTGCTGCGAAACCTCCCTTCGGAAGCGGTGGACATATACACCACGTTGTTCAATAATGCGCTGAATAATGCATATTATCCAGTGCGTTGGAAGACGGCAGTGGTCCATCCTCTCCTTAAAAAAGGTAAGGATGGTTCCAATCCAGCAAATCTCCGGTCAATTAGTCTTCTCCCGAGTATCAGCAAGGTATTCGAGAAAGTTCTGAATAGAGCTCTGTCCACATGGGCTGAGGACAAACATATTATTCCTGAAAATCAGTTTGGTTTTAAGGCGGGCCATGATACCACACATGCCGCGTCTAAACTAGTATCAGATATTCAATGGAACAAAGCTAAAAATGAGTGTACGGGTGCATGTCTGGTTGACTTGGAGAAGGCTTACGATACCGTTTGGTTAGACGGTCTTTTCTATAAGTTGATCAGATATGGCATGAGTAAACCACTGCTTTATATTCTGAATGACATGCTTCATGGTAGAACGTTTGCTGTGAAAAGTTGTAATAAAACTTCTATCAGAACTTTTAAAATACAGAATGGTCTGCAACAAGGAGCGGTGAATTCGCCTGTTTTGTTTAGCGATCTAATTGGTTCCCTTCACCATGCTATAGCGTACGCCGACGACCTAATAGCGTACAGAACAGGTCTAAAGATCGAGGTTATCAGAATACTCTTGCAGCGTGACTTCGATAAGATTCAGCAATATTGCGATGACTGGAAGTTGAAAATCAACTTCCAGAAATCGGAAACAAATGTGTTTAGAACCTCGTTGGCTCGGGCCTCAAGGGATACGAGAAAGAACTGGCGAAAGCTGGTGATCGTTGATCTATATGGCCACCCACTGCCAAGCAAAGTAGTAGTCAAGTACCTGGGCATCTGGCTAGATCAGTATCTATATTTTAACAAACTTATGGATGCTGCTCTGGCCAGGGCTAGAGGAGCTTTTGCTCTGACAAGGCGACTGTTTCACAGCAGTCAACTTGATAGCAGAGTGAAGGTGATTTGCTACATGGCCCTCATAAGGCCAATGATTGTCTATGGGTGCCCTGTATGGTTCAATGTTACAGCGTCTCAGGTGGAAAAGATTCGGGTGTTTGAGAGACAGTGTCTGCGTACCTGTCTTGGATTGCACAGAACACCAGAGTCGGAGTACAGAAAATATTATCCTAATGAGGTCCTTTACAACGGGGCTCAAGTAAACAGAATCGACAACTTCATGATAAAACTGACTCGGGGTCATACTGCAAGGGCGATGTCTTCGAACAATGGCCTGATATTTGGGGCTTACTACCCCAACATAGAATATATGGAGAGAACACATTTCAGTGGCTTTGTCCCACCGGAGGCTTTCCTCTATTTTGACATGATAGGTTTGATACAGGACAGATTGGCGGTTCCGTTGATCTACCACGTCTGCCGTAAGTTCGTAGGACGACGGCTCCTTTACAGCCGAGACGTCGCCGCAGTAGGCGGAGAAGTTGAAGAGCTCCTCCGGTACAGTAGGGCGGTTTCAGATCGCGATCGACGGGACGTTATCAAAACGTCGAATATGTTCTGGTGGTTGTGTGAGCAACAAAATGTAAATGTAACTGATAGCGAGTCGCCTATGGCTGGCTTACAAAGATTTAGTGTGTAAGACTTAGGGTATAGGGGGTAGGCATAGTGGCAACCAAAAAAAAATTATAAAAACAAAAAAAAAAAAAAAAAATTATAAAAATTAAAGCGGCGTCGAAAATCAAAAAAAAATTGTAAAAAATCAAAATAAAAAAAAAATGTTAAAATTTCTGTGCGTCCCCAAAAATAAAAAAAAAAAAAATAGAAAATATACAAAATCCCAAAAAAATTATAAAACACAAAAAACAAAAAAAAATTTATAAAAAGCTACTATGGCTGCTCTAGTTTTAAGTAGTTTTAATTAGTCTAAGTAGTTTTAAGAAAAACATAAAAAAGGATCTAAAAAGCTAAGTTTTTTTAAAAATTTTCTTAGCTCTAATACTAGTTATAGTTAGAAATAGATATTAGATCATTAGGCCGAAAGGCATTAGAAATAAGTTATTGTATAATTTAGAGTACCCGCCTAGGGTCAGTAAGTTAATTAAGGTATTATGTAAGCTAGTTTAATCATTTTTGTTAGCAAGTAAGTAGTTATAAGAAAGAACAATAAAAATGAATTTAAAACTAAAAAAAAAAAAACAGAAATTCAGACCAGCGGAGCCCCGTTTCAAATCCAGCATAACTTTTTTTGTGTTTTTTTTTACTATCGATTTTTTTTATATTCTTTTTTTTTTGCTTTGCATTATAAATTCAAATAATTAAAAATATTATAATAATAAAAAAAAATTTACACTTACGGGAAACGTAACTTATAAAATATTCGCGACGGTTAAAAACGTGTAAATAGGAAAAAAAAATTCAAATTTAATACATACTAGGAAGAACAAAATTAAATTTTCAATTCAGCTCCAAACAACCAACAACATCAGCTGCAGTGGCCACTTCATCAGATAAAGTGGTAAGTTTGTTTGAGCATATTTTTAATTTGCATTTAGATCGATATATATAGATCGAATAAAAGTTGAATTTTTTTATGATCGTCAAAATTTTCGCGAATAATTATAGCACATTTACATATTGTTTGAATTAAATTAAAGTAATAGAAATAATATACGAAAGACAAAAGAGGAAACGGAATTCCCAAAACTTGTTAATAAAGTCGATGACGTAGGGATCGAACAAATTGAAATTTTTCTTGAATATTTTATGATTGCCATCTGAGTTAAAATTAAATTATAAATTAAATTAAGCAATAAACATACACTTGCAAATTGAAGTCAAAGTAAATGAATATTTTTCACATTAAATCGTAAATTTTAACGTAATTTAAAATAAAATAAAGAATTTATTGTTATTATGAAGAACAAATGTTCATATAAATGAGAATTTTAATGAAGTTAAGCACAATGAGCTTGGAATAAGATTTTATATGAGAGGGTGAGAAGGATAACGAGAGGAAGATAATGATGACATAAGACGATGAAGAGGTCGAATAAAGGGGTTGTCCTAGCGAGGGAGACAACCATGGTAGGGTGGGTAGAGGCGACAGTCTCGCGTGTCAATAACATCTCCGACGCTTTATCGGCTGGATTTTTTTGTGATCGTCTTAGGTTCAAGAACCCGCGGCTTGAGCTAGCCCATCGGGTATATATCCGGCCAAATCGAACCAACGGCAAAAATGGCGGTTACAGCGTGTGACAAAAAATGTTCACATTACAGGTGAAGAACCTCTGGCAACTCAAAAACAGAGTAATGTCGGGAAGGGAAAAACGAAAAGCCTGATAGTCAAGGCATAGATAAATTTTCCGTTACAAGAAGTTCAACTTCAACGTCTAGGTCTAGACAAATACAACTTCATAAAATTGAAGATTAACGCCAATTAGAAAAAATGTATTTAGATAAAAAATACGCGATTCTCGAACAATTGGAGTTAGATGCAGAGGGAGTTTCAAGTACATCCTCGATCATCAGCGGTAGTCGTATTCAACGGTGGGTAGATAGTTCGAAATCTCCAGTAGTAGGAAATAAAGTCGGTTATAATAAAATAACTGATGAAATAGGAAAGGTAGATGAGAGAACGGACCTAGGGGTAACTAATTGTTCAGTTCCAATTGTTAATGAAAAGGAAAAGGATTTATGAGTGACAACGAATTCAACTCCAAATTTAAATAATGCTCAAATTGCATCGAGACAATTTATGTCTAAGGAGCATGTTCAATTTACTGGGCGACCAGAAGAGTGGCCGCTTTTTATAAGTTGGTGGAGAAACACATCGGAGGCCTGTGGGTTTAGTAAAAATGAAAACATGGTACGCTTGCAGCGGTGTTTAAAAGGGAAAGCACTCGAGGCTGTGCAATATCGGTTACTTCACCCAGACCAAGTTGAGGGTGTGATAAAGACATTGCAAATGTTGTTTGGTAGGCCTGAACTAATTATTCAGTCATTGATTAAGAAAGTCAGAAACGAGCCAGCACCTTAATGCGACAAATTAGAAACGTTAATTCAATTTTCTCTTGGGATTGATAATATGTGTCGTATGATGGAGGTCACCAACCTAGTAGCACATTTGAATATCCCATGTTTATTGCAAGAGCTGGTAGAAAGGTTGCCAGCGCAAATTAAATTAAACTGGGGTATATACAAACAAAGTGTTTCTTGTGTTGACTTGTCGGTTTTTAACAGCTGGCTTTCCCAGTATGCCACGGCGGCTTCGGAAGTAACTTCCACAATACCTCATCTGTTTGAAAGTAAAGGTGATAAAAGAACAAGAGCCTTTATTAATGTTCACCAAAACTCTTCTTCGTTTCAAGATAGTAGCAAGTGTATCTCATGCAAAAACAATTGCAAATCGTTGTCAAGCTGCAAAAATTTTTCAAAGCTTCCGCTTACCGATAAATGGAAGTTGGTGAAACGATTTAACGTATGTCGAATTCGCCTGCGTCGGCATGGCTCTCGACGTTGTCTGTCATCCCAACTATGTGGAGTTTCGGGATGCACCTTCCGACACAATGCGCTTTTACATAACGGTGACTTTCAGCAGAAGACTGAATCTGAAGGTAACGATACGAAAATAAAGCAACCGGGATCGAGTAGTTCCTTGCAAAACGCACATTATAGCGGAACGACTCTGCGTTCGAGTACGATGCTCACACTATTCAAAATAGTTCCAGTACGATGGCACTATAATGAAAATTTTATCGAAACCTTTGCCTTTATCGACGATGGATCCTCAGTGACATTGATAGATGAAGAGCTTGCGTTTGCTCTCGAGGCCAAAGGCAGTAACGAACCACTGTGTCTCAGATGGACCCAACACCCATCGTCGTGAAGAATCCTCTTTGAAAATAACTTTACAAATTTCGGGTATTGATGGCAAACGTAAGCACACACTTGCCAATGCACATACAGTCAAGTCATTGGATCTCCCTAGACAATCACTCAACATTAGCAACCTGACACAGCGTTACCCACACTTGAACGGCTTGCCGATAAAATCGTATAACAATGCAAAGCCACAGATTCTATTGGGACTACAACACTGGCAGCTAGGCATGCCTCTAAAGATTCGAGAAGGAGACGGTTCGCAGCCGGCAGCAATTAAGACAAAGTTGGGTTGGGCTCTCTTTGGTGTAGCATCGGGCAAGGACGCAGGTCAAGAAGTTCACAACGCAAATATTAATATTCACCTATGCGACTGCCGAACTCAAGTGGATTCAGAGATGCATGAGGCGGTCAAGCAATACTTCTCTTTAGAAAATACGGGTACAAAGGCTACGAAACGAGGTCTTTCTGACGAAGATAACAAAGCACTACAACTGTTAGAAGAGAGGCTGTTTTTTTGGGTGACTCGTATGCGGTACCATTGCTGTGGAGATATGAACACATAAGCCTGCCAGCAACAAAAATGATGGCTGAAAAAAGACTGCGGTGTCTCGAAAGGTGTTTTTCAAATCAACCTGAGTTATTAGAGAAGGTCAACCTGCAGGTGGAACAGTATCTCAAGAAAGGCTATGCTAGAAAATTGACAGAAAGGAGGTGAATAATCCAAGTTCGCGGGTATGGTATCTACCCATATTCCCGGTCACAAACCCTATCAAACCTGAAAAGTTACGGATAGTGTGGGATGCGGCAGCTAAGGTGGAAGGAGTCTCACTGAACTCATGTTTGATGACAGGGCCAGACAATGTACCATCACTTCCATCAACATTATTCCGCTTTCGTGAAAGGAAGATTGCCATCTCAGGAGATATTCGCGAGATGTTCCACCAAGTAAAAATTCTGGAAGAAGATAAAGATTGTCATAGGTTTTTATGGCGAAATGGCAAAAGAAGTGTCGAAGTGTACCAAATGCAGGTGATGACCTTCGGATCTACCTGTTCACCGTTCTGCGCTCAGTTTATAAAAAATAAGAATGCTAAGAGGTTCGAGAATCAATTTCCGAAGGCTGCTAAAGCGATAATCGAAAACCACTATGTGGACGATTTATTAGATAGTGTAGATACAGAAGAAGAAGCTGTCGCTTTGGCGAAATATGTGATGTGGTTTCGAAATTAGAAACTTTATGTCGAATGCTCCAAACTTTTTACACGCTCTTCAGTCTAATGCTACGAAAGCACTCAAAACATTTTCAGAAAACGCTCAAATAGACTTTGAGAAACTTCTTGGGATGTGGTGGTCACCAAGCTCAGACACGTTCATCTATACATTCCAGTCAAGCAAGTTGCCCAGTGAAATTATGAATGGTGAAAAGATACCAACGAAGCGTGAGGTGTTAAGAGCCCTGATGTGTATCTTCGATCCCCTCGGCCTTATCGCAAATTTTACAAGACAATTGAAAATTGTTCTACAGGAAATCTGGCGCTCCGCCATAGGCTGGGATGAGGAGATAAGGGACCGACAATTCCAAAAATGGAAATCGTGGTTGAGCCTGATTCCCAGAATTAGGAACATACATATACATAGATAGAAAGTATTTAACTAATCTGCAGTTTGAAAGCAGCAGCCGGGTCGAGCTGCATATATTCGTCGATGCCTGAGAAGAAGCCATGGCGGCAGTAGCCTATTTGAGAGTATCAAATGAAAGCGAAGTCGAATGCGCTCTCATCAGTGCGAAAACGAAATTTCCACCAATTAAAACACTTTTCATTCCTCGGCTCGAGCTAGAAGCGGCCGTACTAGGCGTTAGACTTTCAAGATTGATACTTAGTGGTCACACCGTAAAATTCGATAGTATAACATTTTGGACAGATGCTCAAGTAGTTATCCGCTGGATTAAATCAAGCAATAAAAAATTCAAAAGCTTCGTGGCCATCCGTATTGGAGAAATATTAGAAAGTTCGAATGCGAACAACTGGAACTGGGTTTCCACCAGAGATAATGTTGCCGACGATGCATCAAAAATTAAGATTAATAGTGATTTCACTTCTTCGAGCAGATGGTTTAAAGGACCAAAGTTTTTATACCAAAATCCTCTTCCACTGGAAAAAGATCTCCCAGACCAATTTTGGGACGACGAAGGTGCAGAAGAAGTTAAAGAATGCTTCATGCATCACATTTCAACAATTCCACTCGCGCTGGACCTCAGTCGATTTTCACGATGGAAGAGTCTCCTGTAAACAATGATGTACGTCTATCGCTTTGTCAGGCTCCTTGTGAGAAAAAGGGGTAAACTAAGCGCTTTAAACACATCGATACTTGACGAAAAAGAAGCAGCCAAAACATACCTCTTCCAAAAATGTCAAAAGGAAGGATTTCCCCAGGAATACGAGGCGTTGGTTAACGGTTTAACCTCTGGAAGCGAAGTCAACATCAACAAAGCCAGTTCGCTTTATAAGTTTTCACCCTATCTAGACGAACAGGGAGTAGTTCGTATCTCTGGACGGATCGACGCCATAAACAATGTTTCCATACAAACTAAACGTCCAATTATTTTACCGAAAGATCATATAGTCACACATCTAATAATACACGAATGTCAAATCAAATTTCAGCATCTTTTTAACGAAACAGTTGTAAACGAGCTCAGGAGAAATTATTATATCCCCAACTTGAGACGCGTTCTGAAGAAAGTCCAGCAGAAATGCCAGCACTGTAAAAAGAATAGAACCAAACCATCACCCCCACTCATGGCCAAACTACCTTACGCCCGTCTCCAACCTTTTCAGAAACCCTTTTCCTACACTGGAGTCGACTGTTTCGGACCACTTTACGTTAAAGTTGATAGACGTCTCGAAAAAAGATGGGCCATGTTATTAACATGCCTGACGCTACGCGCAATTCACATAGAGATAGTCTACAGCCTTTCTAGTGATTCCTGCATTCTAGGCTTCAAAAAATTCGTTTCTAGACGCGGTATGCCGAAAGAGGTGTACTCAGACAACGGTACAAATTTTCGAGGAGCGAGCAAAGAGCTACAGCAAGCCATAAACAACTTGAACGAGAACGCATTAGCCAAAGAGTTTAAACTTGAACTAAAATGGAACTTCATTCCACCAGCAGCCCCCCATATGGTTGGGTGTTGGGAACGCATGGTTAGATCAGTTAAAAATACCCTTAATGAAATTTCCCCAAATCGTAACCCCTCTGACGAAGTGTTGATAAGTATGATAACAGAAGTAGAAAGCATTGTGAATTCACGACCCTTAAGCTACGTACCCATAGATATTGAGAATTGTGAGGCTCTGACTCCCAACCACTTATTGGTTGGCTATGCAAATCAAGACAATTTGTGTCAACAGTTCATAGATGACGTGGCTGCTATTAGAAAAAATTGGTTAGCAGCTGAAGAATACGCTCAAGCCTTCTGGCAAAGGTGGGTTCTAGAATATTTTCCCAACTTAACCCGACGCACCAAGTGGTATGCACCACAAAGATCATTGCAGGAAGGCGACATCGTTATAGTGGTGGACCCTAACAGTCCGAGAAAGACATGGCCAAAGGGTAGAATCCTTGATGTAACAACCGGTAAAGATGGTGTAGTCCGGAGCGCAATGGTGCAGACGTCAGGAGGAATCTACAGACGCCCTGCTGTAAAGCTTGCAGTGCTCGACGTTCGCAAGTTCGAAAAAGATGGTAATCCAGGTCCTTCACCTGGTTGCAAGGGGGAGTGTTACACGAACTTGGTAGCACCGACTACGCCACCAAAGGAAGGAAAATAAGCCGCAAGCCGACGAGCCGAGTCAGCCATATTTATTTAACTCTGCCATATTATTTTCTTGTCTATTCAATAAGTTAGCCATTTTTTTATGCTGAAAACTTTCATTCCTATGACAAATATGCCCGCGTAAAGTAACTTAGTTAAAGCTAAAAGTTAAACTTAAGAACAGATTAAAATACACCAAATTAAAGAAAGGAACATTAAAGACATTACAAGGAAACTAAAACGTAAGAAAATAATGTAAAATTATATTAGAAACTAATAAACTTCCTTCTAGGATATAAAAGCTTCGCTTATGCTTAGCTAGAGTATCTAATGTCGATTTCCTTTGCAAAAACAAAAGCACTCTAAAAAAGTGCTTTTTTTTCGTGCTCACTGGAACAGAAAAGACAAAATTCTTTTTTTATCATTGTATGTGTGCTATTTTTGACAACCAACTCTTCCCGTTTGTTTTGTTCTGCAATTTATATAGAAAGAATGTTTTCGAAACTTTATTAATAAATGCACTAGGAAGAAACCTCCTCATCCGAATAATTGTACACAACACTTTGAACAAAATTATTCACAGAATAACTTTCGTTTTGTGTAAGGAATTTCAGAATTTCAAACACTTCTTCGTTAGAATCAGAACTAGATGACGACTCATATATATTTTGATAATTTCAGCTAAAATTGAGCGATCCATTTTCACAAAATAGTTTATTGTTTATTTTTATTATCTCTCTTTCACAGTCTTTTAACCAAAAATGCAAAATAATCAAACTGCAAACTGGTAAACGTCAAATGTTTTGTGTTGGTGTACGTGAATGTGCGTGTAAATCTTGCCTCTGAATCGAGATTCGTAAAAGTGCTTTTTCGGGGCAAAAAAAAAGTGATCTAGTGCCTCAATGTAACATATTTCGAGCGAAAAAGCACTTTTAAAAGTGCTTTTGTGTACCACTGGAAATCGACATAAATCTTGTAGTATCGTTCAACAATCAGAAGTTCAACTTCAACACCATCAAATGTAGGTTTATGTCTTGCAGTTATGTCGATTTCCTTTGACTGCTATTATACGGTGAAATTTGTTTCACGAAACAACTTCGAATTCTTCTTTGTTCTGTCATCCCGTGTCGCAAGTGTTATTACATGATGAAATCCAGTTTCATGAAACTAGTTTCACATTTCTCTTTATTTTTCATTCGGTGTTTTTATTTTTGGGGAAAAATAGTTATCTAGCAGTGCCTGGTTGCTTCAAAACCTCTTTTATTGGCAATTGAAAAACAAAAAAGTCATTATTATTAGTATTATTTCTTATTTTTGAACCAAATGAAACAGAATAAACAAAAACACGAACAAAGACAAAGGGGGCGTTCGAGAATCGTATCCGGATAGCTTGTTGTTGTTGTTTACTTGTTAAACTTTTAGCAGAGTCACACACCCATTTCAACTAAAAAGCTATCTAAAGGTATCCGAGTATATTTGGTATACCTTTCTAATCAAGTGATCAGCTGATAGAAAATTTATTTTTATTTGTTTTCATATTGATTTTTTGTTTTGGTGTGCATTTATTTCAGCCTAAGAGTCTTTTAAAATGGATGGGAAATTGAAAAAAATAAATTATAATCGTCTAGCAATGATATTTTAAATGTTTTTCTATTTTCAAAAGTCGAATTTTAATATTTCACAGCTGTTGTCTGCAGCAATCTGGAAAAAGATATCTGGATCGTTCAAAAAGGTATCCAAGATACGGCTATCCGATAGGTTCTCGAACCCAACCAAAGAGAAACGTCAAAGCTGTTTCACGAAACCATAACCCATGCGACACACGGTAGCACATTGTCCATCTCTGTTTTTCGAACTTTCGTTCTCTTTTGCACTTATGGTGTTCGAACAGTTTCGTGCAACAAATTTCACCGTATAATAGCAGTCTTTTTAAAATTCTTAGTAGTTCAAATCTTCTTTCATGCGAAATAATAGAATTGAAATTCATCGACATAATATCTAGGTTTGTTGTAGCCATTTTATACTACAATTGAAGCTACAAACTGGTATGTAAACATTTTTTTCTTCTTGCGACTGCAGCTGCTGATATTTAGGCCAAAACTGCCTTATTTTCATTAAAAGATCCTTAAAAGGAATGTTAAACAAATTTTGTGACTCAAAAGTCGTTCAATTTGTCAGTCAGTTTGTCCGTTTGGGATCTTTTGAATATTTTTCATTGGAAGAAGTTTTTGCAATGTCAGCAAACGAAACTTTTGGTCTTATAAACTGATTTACCGTCTCATGTACTTCTCTTACATAAGATTATGGTTATTTACCTTCGCATTGTGAGAAACTATTTCTTTTCTTTCTTTATATCGTAGATAAGATGGGCAGCTTATGTCACTGGCTGAATGGCACGCACCTATAATCATAGGCACAGCAATCCCCCGTGTGGCCAAAACATTGGCAGCGGTAACACCTTATGACATCCCTATTGTTTTTCCTTTCCCAGTACACACTTTGGTGTAACAGGCTTCTAATGTTTTTTAGATCTTTAATGGATTCTCCAACTTCTAATTAAATAACAAAAATACTTAGTTTTATGTTTTGAGCTTTAGTCCTAGCAGTTGAGAATTGAGTGATTTTACTTACTTTTACGTTTGGAGCAGATTGTTTCAACGCTTTATGTATGCTCTCAGTAGGTGTATCCCCATCAATACCTTTAAGAAGTATAGAAGTCTTTTTTGTCTCTTTGGGAGAGAATCAATAGGCACCTATACCTGTCTCGCGGAGTCTATTAATAATTATCCCATGCACGCTCGCACTGTTTACATACACTTTAGTTTTATGATAACCTATATTAATAAATTTATATTGGATATCTAAGAAATTACATTCAACTGCTGCTTATTTAATTACATTTGTTAATTATGTGCAGTTCGGGGGGGGGGGGGGGGGGTCTGCCAGTGGCGAGAATGGATTGTTATCTAGAACCTAATGTTGATGGCTCAGTGAATGGGTGCTGCTTGTGTCACCCACAGTGTTTTTTTTTTCTTTTTACCTATGTTCGCACTGTAAGTGCTCGCCGAGCGCTTTAGAGTACCGATTACTGCCGTCCACTGCATTTCGTTTGAGTTCGTTTCTTCTTCATTCATGATAGCGTGAGATAAGGTTTCTGCACTGTTATCTGTTGTACTCCGAATATTCAGAGAGGGATTATAAGAGCTGATACCAGCATACACGTGTGGTTGTTTTTTTTCACAGGTTAATGCATTTGCATTTAAGTTTTTATGGTTTTCCAACCCAATGGCTGGTAAGTTTTTAAATATTTTATCACTTTCCACTTTGGTGAGTCTCTATCTCTTTTTGGAAAAAAATTAAATAAATTAAATAAATTTATTTTGCGGTTAAACCGCCAGTAATGTAAATGATGCTTTACTGTGTTACGAGTATACGTCTGTTCACTTTGACACTCCGATCGGAACTCGACAGTATGTATCTAATGTATTAAACATGCCACCATTTAATTAATTTAAAGTTCAATTAAAATTCAAATTCTTATTTTATTAATACTATTGTTAGTCTAATTCTTAAGTAGTCTTCAAGTGAATATGTTCTCTGATTGACGAAATAAATAAATAAGATTAATGCCGTTTTCGTTTGGTAAAACTAGAGTACCCTTTTTTTTTTAGAGTACCCTGAGTTTTGACAATTCAAACGAACATGAAATCAGAGTACTCCGTTTTTGTCAATGTATGTGTGCGTTTGACATTATAGTTTGCTTTCAATGCAATTGACTACGTTCAGAAACATATCTCTGCGTATTTCATGAGCAATTAAGTAAACATTTTTTGAATGGAGTAAAAACTGACAAAAAGAATTTATAACTAAAAAAGATACGTAATAAACTTCATAAATGTCTAGATTGAATTTATACAAAGGTAATTTAAGGCAATAAGAATTTTTTTGAGCTCGGACAACAACAAAAACAGCATGGACAAGTTATGCGAACCAAAACCGATAGGTTTGTGAACGCCCGCGTTGATACCGTTACTATAAACAAATTATTAAAATAATTTAAAACTATGGAAGCAGCTATTGACTTAAAGGATTCATTTTAAACTTTAATTTAATTTTATTTACGATAAATATAAATTCGCCCGTTGAACACAAAATTCGAAATGAGATGCCAAGAATGACAAACGAGAAATGTCATTTATGTTGGTGTGAGTTTACTCTGAAAAAATTTCTAGAGTAGCAAAACTTGCTCTGAGGGTAATTTCAGATTACCCTGAGAGCAGCCAAACGAACACAACGTCACTCTGACAGCAAAAAGAGTACCCTTAGGGTACTCTTTTTTCCCAAACGAAAACGGCATAAGACAAGACAAACGCGTATTGAAAGGTGTCTATCTCCCTTCGTTTAGGCAGAGGGGGGGGGGGGGGGGGAGTATTTTTTTGAATTGAATTAATTTAAAAAAATTGTATTTGAAACCAACAAAGCCATTAAGTACCACATACTATATGTATATCTATTTCTATATATATATATATAATATATATATATAGTTTTTGGAAGCTTATTCTTTGTTCCCTAATTATGATCTTAGTTCAAGTACATGAAGTGAATAGTTTTTGAGTTATCAAGTTTCAAAGCCAAAATTTTGGGTTAAGAAATAAATTTTATTTAAATAATTTTTTTACAAAACTTGCCCTATAAAAAAAAATAATTTTTTCTTAATCAATGCTTTTGTTAGTTCTTAGTCAAACGCAGAAAACTGAACGTAAAAATCTTTCCTAATTTAAAAAAAAATAAAAGAAAAGTGGGGGGGACTGGGCCGCACGAACTTGCGATTGTATGCTAAGTACAATATCAAAATATTGAGGCTGAGTACAAGGTTTTAGTATTCGCTCTCATAATATATTTGGTGGTGAAAGGTTGCCGACCACACATCAAGTATGAAAATAGAAAAAAAAATCACGTAAAATATTAAAAAATGAAATGAAATATTACAAAAGCTTTTAGCGAAAATATGAACGCCATTTTTTTGCAGTTGCCTATACAAATAAACGCTGAAAATAGTTTAATCAAAATCTTTTCACAAAAAATTTAAAAAGAAAAATCAAAGACACAGTTTTGAAATAATTAAAAAAAAATTAAAACAAATTTCAAAAACTAAAATTTTCTAATTGTTGATATGCAATCGTTCTTAAACAACTTACTAATTCATTAATTTTAAAATTTTCTCCAAATCGTGCAAGATATTGACGAGAAAGTTGGTTTTTTTTTTAAAAAAAAAGGCAATACTATGGGTTTTTAGACTTAAAAAAGTTTTTTTAACATCATAAGAAATAATACCTCTCATAAAATTTTAGGGATATAGTTAGAGCCGTTTTCGAGAAAAATAAATATAGTCATATAGGTTGAACGGCAGGTACCGTTATTTCAAGACCTAAAGATCCAACTTCAAAAACACCTCTGTTGACTGCCTTATAGATCCTAACTGCGAGATTTGAAGAAAATCGGTCAAGTGGTTCCGACTGGTGATCCATATACGGACAGACAGACAGACAGCATTGCAAGACCCACTTTTTTCGTATTCTCTATCATCTTAATGCCATATTTAATTGTTATCTCAATTTTTTTTCTGCACAATTGCAAAACTTTTAGCCTTTTAGCACCCTAGTAAGTATAAATGAAGGGTAATTTTCCATTTAAGTCTTTCATTCATATTTTTATGTATGAGCTAACATAAGATATTTTTGGCTTTATCCAATAATGGTCTTATACATATCTTTGGAATGATCTTTTTACTTGTTATGTACATACACAGTACATAATGAAAAGAAAGACCGAGATAAGAACTAGATGTTTATTCTATGAGATGACTTACAAGACTGAAACAGCTTAAACATATTTACATATTTAACCTATTGGTAATGTTCGATTATTCTACTTCATGTAAGGATCTAGGGGTTATGCGTATATAACGTGATTAGAATGATAAGGAGCATGATCAGCCCATAGATAGTTAATTGATGGGTTTTTCCTTCTGATTGAATTTATTGGATCTCTTTAATGATGTTGATGTGCAGTTCGTTGACCATTTCCAGTGATATTAGTTTGTGTTATTCCTTTTCTGTTGGAGAGGGTTGTAGCATAGCCGGAAGAATTTTGTGTATTGTTATTTTTCTTGTAATGAACTGTTGATTATCGATAGTGAGGTTGGTATAATGATATTTGATGACAAACGTGCCATTAAGATTTTGATTTCGGCTTGGATGGTTCCGTTGAAGTCGTTTGGTAGTATAATGCCAGGTGTTTTTTCTTCGATACGGGGAAGAAGATGGTGACTGTTCATTAAGTTACATTCTGCTTTTAAACTTTTTAATAATTTTGGAATACATGTGGAGTTATTTAAGTTTACAATATTTTTAGTACTACAAAGGTTAGGTTAGGTGGAAGTGGCTGTCAGTCAATGAGTACATTGCCTGACACACTTAGGGCGCAAGGGCCCATTGTGATACCACAGAGATCAGCAAGTTAATCACCTACTGATCTCAGAAACCCGATGTAAGATTAACGAGTTGATCACTTATTAATCTTCCATTACGGGACTAGCCGGTTAATCACCTGCTAGTCGAACCACGTGGAACTTTTAATGTATTTCGAAAGACTTTTAGGGTCTATGTAAGCTAGGTCGCTAGTATCATCGAAGAAGAATTCACCGAGATGAGTTTTCCTCCTATGAAGTAGTGCAGGGCAGGAGCAAAGAAGCTGTTGAACGGTTTCTTCCTCCTCCTCATCCATGCAGCTTCTGCAGAAATCATTGGAAACACACCAAGTCTTTTGGCGTGTCTCCCTATTAGACAGTGTCCCGTAAGAACACCTATGGTAGAACCTAGATACAGACGGTTCAGGGCCAACAAAATCTTCGAGCGTTTTGAGTCAACACACGGCCAAACTTTTTTGGTTGCAAGGCAGTTGTTACTCTCAGTCCATCTAGTGTTTGTTATCCTTGAAGCGTCTTGTCTAAGTAGGAGTTTACATGTAGCGATAGGTACACCTATGTTGTTCCATTCTGAGCGTAGGGAAGTGGTCGTGCCCTTTTTGGCTAGTTCGTCTGCCATACAGTTGCCTGGTATGTCCCTGTGCCCTGACACCCATGAAAGGTGAATGTTAAACTGATTTGACATCTCCCTCAGAGACATCTGACAATTTTGGACCGTGATGGATTTTGTAGAGACAGAGGCAAGAGATTTAAGGGCAGCTTGGCTGTCTGAGAAGATCCGAATATCCGTGGAGGATATGACGTTTTCTTTGAGCCAAGACAGCACCTCCTTAATCGCCAGAATTTCCGCTTGGAACACACTACAATGATCGGGTAGGCGGAAGAAAAGACTGAGATTCAGTTTTTCTGAGTAGATTCCACTTCCCACACCTTCGCTGGTTTTTGAACCATCGGTGTAGAAGTGTATTGCTTCATTTTCCAAAAGAGCGCCATTTTCCCAAGCTTCTCTTGAAGGTATGGTTACTTGGAAATTATTGTCAAACACCAACTTGGGGGTGGTGTAGTCGGATCGATTTGGTAAGAATCTAAAGTTATCTAGAATGGTAGTGTGGCCGATTTGATTATTGGTCCACTGTGATGTAGCTCTGAGTCGAGTAGCTGAGCTAGCTGCGACTTGTTTGCTGAAGATATCTAGGGGTGTGAGATCTAGTAGTACATTGAGTGCAACGTTGGCTTTATTTACTCTTTCCTCAATATTGGTTTTCCAGGTCAGTTTTTTGTCAAAAATGAGGCCTAGATATTTAGCCTGATTTGACAGTGTGAGAGTTACCCCTTTAATAGTTGGGGGTCTGAAGTCCGGAATTTTGTATTTCCTCGTAAAGAGAACTAATTCCGTTTTGTGTGGATTGATGTTCAGACCACAATCTGCAGCCCAATTGTTAAGCTTGTTAAGTGCTGTTTGTAGCAGCTCAGCTAGGGTTTGTGGGTGCTTGCCTGAAACGGCAATTGCTACATCATCGGCATAGGCTATAGTTTTGAAACCTTCGTCCTCTAGGTCGATTAACAATTTGTTAACGACCAGGTTCCACAGTAGGGGAGATAAAACTCCTCCCTGCGGGGTTCCTCTATTGGCCATTCTGCTTGTTTTGTAGTTCCCCATTTCGGAACTAATGATTCTGCTGCTGAGCATTGTTTTTATCATGTTTTTGATGTGTTCCTCTATGAGCAGCCCATCAAGAGCATTAGTGATTGCTGAATTGTTAACATTGTTAAATGCACCCTCTATGTCTATGAATGCGACGAGAGAGTATTCTTTGTAGTGCAGGGATTTTTCAATGGTGCAAACCAGAGAGTGGAGTGCAGTTTCCACTGATTTACCTTTTGTATAGGCATGTTGCGCCGTTGAGATCAGACTAGGTTTAATTTCTTGTCTTAAATGTATGTCAATCATTCTTTCCAGTGTTTAAAGACTAATAGGTCTTAAATCTTTTGGATTTACATGGGAGCTTTTGCCGGCTTTAGGTATAAAGACGACCCTAGCTTCTCTCCAGGCCTTGGGAATATAGGCATAGCTGATGCATCCTTTCATGATCATCTCTAAGTTATAGATGATGATGTCTGAAACCTGCTGCAGCTCCACAGGGATGATTCCGTCAGGCCCTGGTGATTTATAAGGGTCAAAGCTGTTTATTGCCCATAACAGTATATCTCTAGAGATAAGACCTTTACCTGATTGGTTTGCGAGTCGAGGCAAGTGCTCCTCATCTGTTATTGTCAACGAGCTACCAGGGAAATGAGTATCCAGTAGCAAGTTTAATGTTTCTTCATATGAGCTGGTCCAGTTGCCGTTTTCATCTTTTATAGAACTTGGCATGTTTGGACTCGTTGATAGGATTTTCCTAAGTCTAGATGCCTCTGAGGAGTCTTCAATTTTATTGCAGAATTCTTTCCAACAGGATCGTTTGCTTATTCGTAATCTTTTTTTGTAAATCCTAAGGGATTCCTTATATAGATCCCAGTCTATGGGATTTCTGGAAGATTTGGCTCGATTGAAAAGCTTCGCACAACTTTTCTTAAGCGGTTCTAGCTCTTTGGTCCACCAGTGTGAGTCTTCAATTTTATTGCAGAATTCTTTCCAAGAGGATCTTTTGCGTAATCTTTTTTTGTAAATCCTAAGGGATTCCTTATATAGATCCCAGTCTATGGGATTTCTGGAAGATTTGGCTCGATTGAAAAGCTTCGCACAACTTTTCTTAAGCGGTTCTAGCTCTTTGGTCCACCAGTGTGGTTTCTTCTTCCCTCTTACTATGGTAAGAGGACAGGAGTTACACAAGGCATGGTTAAGAGCACTAGTTAGATCGTCGACTTTGCTGTCTAGATCCTTGGGGTTTGAAGGGAAGCTATTGTCATTGTAGTTGTAACAATGTTTGAAGATTTCCCTGAATTTTACCCAGTCAGTTTTCCTATAATTACGGAAGCCTATGGGTTTTGGTGTGTCATCTGTTAGACTAAATTGGATGTATCTGTGATCAGAGAAGGAGTGATCCTTAGATACAGCCCAATTTTCAATCTTGTTATAGATTGATTGAGATACAAAGGTAACATCTAAAACCTCTTGTCTGGTTTTTGTGACAAAGGTTGGTTCGTTACCGATATTGCAGATAAGAAGATTAGTACTTAGTATAAAATTAAAAAGAGACTCACCCCTTTCATTTACGTCCGTACTCCCCCATACTGCGTAATGTGCGTTGACGTCACTTCCTATTATAAGATCCGCTTTGAGCTTTGTTGCGCTTTTTATTACGCGCTCGAGCGTCTCTCCTGGTAGCGGCCCCGGTTGGTCATGGCCTAGATAGGCGGACGTGAGCCGGTAAGCCCCACTGTTGGTCTGCAGTTTTACTGTTGTGGTGTCGCAATTGCTGTAATTAGGTAGTAAAAATACGTTAAGTGTTTTCTTTGCCAGTATGCAGGATCTTGGTTCACCTTTGTCCGTCACATACAGCAGAGAATAATCTTTCGTCCTGAGTCCTTTTACCACGGATTTATTAATCCATGGTTCCTGGATCAGGACTATATCCTCGCCGGACTTGCTTAGTCGGAGAAGGAGTCCGGCCGAGGCTTTGATGGAGTGTTGGAGATTAATCTGGAGTATCTGCAGCATTGCTACAATCATCCAGCTTAATCTCCAACACTGTAGCATTAAGGTCCTCCATATCTGAGGCGGAGTCTAGCAATTCATCCTCAGAAAGGAGAACCCCAAGCATTTCATCGTCGGAGTCTAAGACTCCACCTTTGTTGTTGTCGTCCTTATCGGACGATTTGATTTCAGTTGCGTCTTGATCAGACACTATTATTGTAGTCTTTTCGACCAGTTTCGAGCAAGACAGCTGTTCCAAAGAATCAGAGCAACTTGCCGCGTCTGTCTCCATGATGGAAGATTCGACGCTCGCAGTGGACTCCTTGGCTTCGGATTCAGCCGCTTGCTTTGGAAGCTTTGCAGCGTCTTCATCTTTTTTGTATATTTTCAGCACTAGGCTGTCAAAGCCGTACTGAATAACACCCCCGCGTGCCGCCAGAGGTTCTAATGACTCCTTATTCAGGATGACAAGAGCCGTCCGATAACGACCCACCGACTCTTTTTCAATCACCGGAACCGTCCAATCGTGAGTGGGCAGATCCGGGTTGCTGTATTTAATCAACTGGAGAACCATCTCCCGCGATTCATGTAGGGCCGGTACCAAGGCACGAGCTCTCGGTCTGCTTGGGATATCCTCCCTTGCCACAACCTCTAGCTTAGCACCTGGCCAGATCTCACCTAAACCGCTGACAGCAAGTTTATATAGGTGAAGCGATCTCTGGTCTTGGCAGGCGATCAGCTTGACGCGGTTTTGATGCCAGCCAGCGTCGCTAATTCTTGGTAGGGGTCCCGGATTCGCCTCGATAACAGGTATAAACCTGAAAGCGAGGTGAGCCTTGACGTCCGCCCAACTGTCGGCAGAGATGTTTCCATCCATATTGCTCCCGTCGATGACCGCGACAACAATCTGTCCCTTTACCACATCACCAAAGGATTGCCCCGGCACCAGTGTCGATGGAACGCTAACCCCGACTCTTGGCTTTTTTGGTTGAGGTTTTTCAACCTCAAACGACCTGTTTCGCTTCGACGTTGAGTCTTGGCTGGTCTCCTCTGCAATTTTACTTGCCCACTTCAATTTATCAACCTCACCCGGGGTTCTCTCCACTGCGGGCTTACCACCCACCTTGGCGACGTATCTGAGCTAACGTTTTTTTGATCTGAGTCCCCCCCTTGGCCGAGCTGGAGTTGTTAATCACCTCTCCCGCTCCACCAATTGGAGGATTCATTGTACTCGACGAGGGTACGCACCGACCCGCAGAGTTAGGGTTGCTAATCGCCTCCCCAACCCTGCCAGTCTGAACGGCCCTCCCCGTGTCCTTTATTTTAAGGGCATTCAAGGTGGAGACGGATTCCTTGATCACCCCTCCATTTCCCCTCTTTGTAAGTTTCATCTCGTCCTGTCTTGATGATAGCACCAAAGCAGGCGAATTGTTTTCAAAGCTAATATTGGGGACTTCATCCCCTCTATTAGCAGTGGCGGTCCGTTTGCCCTCCGATTCACTGGCTAGAACTAGCTTTGCAGCATGCTCTTGACCAGTTTCCAGCGGGCTGTGCTGCTCGCCAGAGTCGGGATTCTTGGTTCCCACTGCACAGACCTGAACTGGCTTTGCAGCTGGTTCAGAGCCTGTGTGCGAACCTTGTATCCCACTGGTGGAAGGTATGCCCGTTGGCTCACATTCCTGCTTCGACTTTTCAGCCAAATCGGAGAATGTGTACAACTTTCGTTGCTTCCCCCCAGTTTTCTTTTTTGTCTTTTTGTTTGTTTTTTTGTCTGTTTGTTTGTTTGTTTGTTTGTTTGTTAGTTTTTAAAAATTCCATAGAAAGTCCCACAAGTAACTACGGAAGGAAAAGGTCAGCCCCGGCAGAGCCGTGTACCGGGGTAAGGCTAGTCTATTCTGGACCTGCCAAGCATCCAGAAGAGCTCGTTATTGATTGGTTTATCCCCCAACCTTTAATTCTTCGGCACGGATTATAAATGCTCACACCACCACTGAAACTAGGAACCTCGTATCTATGGTGAGATTGGATTTCTAAGGATTGTGCTATTGAGAAGTCACAACCACCCAGCGATCCAACCTAACCTTGGCTGTCACCGTCTGACATCGTACAGACACTGATAAGTATATGTAGTGAACATTGCCCGCCCGGCACCCACTTGGAGGGTTCGATCGAGGATTTTTGCCAGGCTAGTACTACAAATTGTTACATAATTAATGATTTTACAATTGTTATCAACGTTGTATCCGAACTTTATGACAAACACTAATGGTCGTTATAACCGAAATGGTCGTTATAGCCGTTAAAACCAGAAAATATTAGTAACAATTTGGTGCCAAATGAAACCATTGCCTTATAGTTTTCGTCGCAATAACCGAAATGTCGTAATAACCGAACTCAATATATCGTCAATTAAAGTAAGCATTTATGTGATATTTTTTGCAGAAATTGCAAAAAACGCAGCCACGCAGCACCTGGTGTGGATGTAAAATATTTAAGATTTTTTTCTTTGTTACAAAACGTTCAGAACAAGATTACCTATTAAATAATATTTTTGTTGAATTTTTTGACTTATGAGGCCCTGCAATTCTGTACATACATATATATTATTTTCTGATATACATACATATTATATATACTTTAAGGTTAAGTCTCAACACACCGAAAGATGCATTGACTTTCTCACGAAAGAGCTCAAGGTTTGCACCGAAAAAGAGGCTGTTGAACGCGTTTTCTTTGTTTCAGCTCGTGAAACACTTCAGGTAAAAGATATAGTTATTTAATAAATCTTTAGAGAAAAGAAGTTTTACTTTTTTTTAGGCTCGTCTTGAAGAAGCTAAGGGTAATCCAGCGCACATGGGTGCTATTGCTGATGGTTTTCAGAATCGGTATTTCGAGTTTCAAGACTTCGAGCGGAAATTTGAGGAATGTATTTCAAAAAGTGCCGTCAAAACTAAATTCGAACAGCATAGTTCTCGTGGAAAAAATGTATCCAGTGAAATGCGTCAAATGTTAGACAACATTTTTGATAGAGCAAATTCTTTTCGAAACCAAAAACTAGAATCAAAGAAAATTATTACGGATCGTATTCAGGACACAGAAACGCAAATGATGCAAGTTACACGAGAAATGAAGTTGAAAATTCACAAAATGGTCGAAGAAGTCGAACAAAAAGTATCTAAAGCTCTAAACGAAGAAATTTGGCGTCTCGGTGTGCTCATCGATGAGTTCAACATGCCATTTCACACAGAACCGTTGGTTTTGAATATTTACAAAAGAGAACTTAACGCACACGTGGAGGCTGGTCTTGGATCAAATTTGCGTGCGAGATTATCCCTGGCATTGGCCATGAACGTGGAAACTGCTCAACGTGAGATGACTGGTATGAAAACATTTTACTTATTTGCAGATATGTTTTAGTTTTTTTTTTTGTCAAGGAATCGCTAATTATTTTGCGAGTAACTATCAAAAAAATTCCAAATCACTTAACTTTATTAATGCAAAAACGAAACCTTCGCTGTGCAACCATTCAGATTTAAAATGCAGCAGATTTACCGGGACTTCGAAAATCTTATCTTAAGAATCTGTCAGATTTGGGGCCAGTTATAGTGACCAAGAAAACGGACCAGGAAGAATTTTCAAATGGAATAATAACTATGTTTTTGATCAAGAAAGTAGAAAAACACAATTTTAACAGAAAATATTCGTTCATTCAACATTTTCTTGGTCAAAAAAAATTCTCTATATCGATTGGTATAAAATATGTTATTCAATTATTCTAAAGAAAACTTATTTACTATTCCATTTGTAAAATTTTCCTAATCGCTATAACTCGACCCCTTTTTCATTCTAATTGGTCCAAAGCATGGAGGAATAAGATACAAGTGGGAAAGCGTTGTTTGTCTCTTGCCCTGTAACTTCCATTTGTTTACTTTGTTGATTTTGTAACACGAGATGTATCTGTGATGCACGTATTAAGGTGAATATAAAGTTGTGGTAGTGAAATAACAAACACCACCAAAAACTACTTTGAAATTCAAATATAATAGCCTATTCCCACCGGGAAAAAAACGCAGTTTTCGCGAAAATTCCCAAAACCTATCAAATTTTCCCAAACATTTCCCTTAAGCCACAAGTTTTCATAAACGAGATATTTTTAAGACGTTTTTGATGAAACCCATAGGAAAAGTAATGGTGTCACTTCAAGCACATAAGGGCAAATTTGTAGTCAGCGCGTTTTTAAGAGAAAGTGCACTCTGACATACTTTAAAATGGACTTGGTTAAAATGAATATAAACACTACCAATTTTGACAGCTTAGGCAAATGAAGTAAAGTTACAGACCTAAAAAGCAAAAAAAGAATGAGCTCAGGTGAAAAATAGCATAATTTTTAATTGCAAACGAAAATTTGAAATTTTTTTTTATAATTTATAATTTATTACTCTTGATAAGTTTAAAATTCCTACTAGAATTTGAGAGCGCGCAACTTACGCTTGCCTAAGTTGGAAACCACGAAGGGAAAATAAAATTCATTTGAGAAAGTTTCAAATAAATTTCCTACCGATTTTATATCAGGTAACTCGCTTACATTTTATAATGTGGAAGATAAAAATTGAAATTGAAATTTGTTCCTATAGGGATTACGAATTAAGTGAAGGACATAAAGTTATAGGAAGAAGTTTCCTATTAAATAGTGAGGTTCCCGAAGTGACTTCATTTCGGTGACAAGCACCTTTAGAACGTAGAATTTCCAGCAGCTGAGCGGCGCGAAGATAAAGGGGTTCGCGTCGGAAACGGGCGAACGTAGAAACCATTTACGTTCGAAATCAATTTAGTATTATTTTTTTTTTTTTTTTATTACTAAATTTGATTCTGTTTTGAATTTAACATACATACGCATAGAAGAAGTTGACTTTAAAAGAAATCTGTTAGTGCAGGCATATAAACTAATGAGATTACATTTTTTTGCTTAGATTATCAAATTTTTAAGAAATTTCAATTGAGAATTTAGAAATATTATTAGAAGTTTTATAAAATTGTGTAAAGAGTGCGACAGGTACCACCGTTGGAGCAACCTTTTTGCTGTGATCACATCATCGAGGAGGCTGCGTAAGTTCGGGTGAGTCCTTGGAAGATATCTGTCTTTTTGTTATATCCACATATTCATTTATAAAATCGTGAATATTAGGGAAGTAAGAAAGTCCCAAGTAATTTTAGAATCAAAAAGTGTTGTATAGAAACACTCACAGATTTTTTTTGGTGAAGATATAACTTCTTTCTTTTTTTAATGTAGAAACCTACATACAATCAAAATTAAAAGAATTGCTTTAGTGAATCGATACATATTCACACTTGAAATATGTAAATAATTTCAATACGTACATATTTATATTTGAATTGAATCATTATACCTATAAATAATAAAAGCTTTGTATGATTAAAATCTATCTTCTGTAATCGATCATGAATCGCAGTCAAAATAAAGTTGATAAATGAAAAACATAGAAACATAATGGGGTTAAACTAAATGGGTTATAGAAGGATGAGGATAATGGAATAGGAAGGATGAGTTGAATGGTAAACTAAGATGTCAGTTATGGCATACCTTCGCGGATATGGTATCATGGAAGGAAGGGTATAGAAGAAGATTTTCCGCAAGCAGACGACATCTTTGCTAAGACTGGCATGAAAATTTTTGGTACGGGTGTCCAGGGTCAAAGTACCTACCCCACCGACGAGCTAATATATAGGGAACTCGAACGCCAGCATAGACCCGACATGCCAACAAAAGCTCGTTTCAAATGGCGCCTACAACGTGGTAGTCACTACCAAAGATAGTGTGGCCTTATTATTGAGTCAAATCGAATTTTGTTTTAAATAAATTTTTTTTTTTTTCATAAATTTCAAATTAAAATTTTTTTTGGTCAATTTCGAAATCGGAATTGTCGATTGGAACCGTTAGTCCCGGTGACTGAATTTAGTTTCGGTATCGCGTTGCGACGAGGAAACGACTATGCAACTTCGAAATTTATAAATTTATATAAGTGTATGGTAAGATCCTGAGTCATTTTTGTATTTGTTTACCAAGTTACCAAATGTCCGGGAGATAACATATATATAATTTCAATTGTGAAGAGACTCGTTAATGTAAAAGAAGTTTTCAGTAGTCCTTCACACATCACTTTTTAGAGTCATTGAACATTTCAGTTAAATGAAGTGTAAATTGTCCTAAAACAAAAGTGAACATTTTTTGTCTCAGTTTCAACATTTAATATTATATAATAGAGTAGCATATTTCATTTTTTTGTTTGATTGGCTCAAGCACTTTGGCATCTTAGTTTTTTTTTAACATAGCACCTTTCACATCGAGTCCTCATCCTTAAACTAAATGAATAATAGTTCATATCTATAAATACAAACAAATATTAGAAAACGAAAAGTTTTAACAAGAATTAAAAAAAATTAGTTTTTGTTATTCAAAAGCGAAATTTAATTTTTGCATTAAATCTGTGTGATTTCAAATTCGAAAATTCAAGTTGGGAATAGCTCAAGTAATGAGTATCAATCGTCCTTGTATATCGTGGTTTTGGAAGAATTTCAAGCGCATTCAGAACCCAGATTTGAGTAGTTTTATAGGAGGTTTACAAACAGTTGTGACCGGTTCAATTTTGATACTTCATTCAGCTTCTCACGTGAACTGAATTCAACGGTGCAAAATTCGACATTCACTATGTCTAATCCTTCAATGTCTGTACCCATTGAGGATGGCGAAGAGCAGGAGAGAAATGTTGCAGGGTCGTCAAATAGAAGACAGAGTGGGAGTGAGATTGAAGACTTGGCTTCGAGAATAGAAAGAACGTTGATGAGCAACCAGGTCAGATTCTTTCAACAAATGGATCAATTTATGCTTAATGTTGTAAAGAAGTTGGAAGAGATCAATAGACCGAATATTTCGGAGCCAAGGGAAGATCGAACTCACACCAATGAAGCAATTGAACCTAGATCTTCTCCAAGATTTCCACCGACATCAAGTCCAAGAAATTCCGTTTCACCATCCGTATTAAGTACACTTGATTCCTGTAGGTTGGAAAGATGGAACGTCAAGTATGATGGTACGGAAAACGTAGGAGATGTCCTTTTTAAAGTGGGCCGATTACAACAATCGTCCGCCTACACTGACGAACAATTAACGGCTAATTGCCACACTTTATTAAACGGAAAAGCTAATGATTGGTTTTGGGGTATTTTTTAGAAGAAAGACGAGAGCAAAGTTCACTGAAGTGAAAGAGAACATGAAGAAGGAGTTCGGTAGGCAAGAGAGTGACGTAGATATTTATATGAGGTTGCTCACAAGGAAACAAGGGTATAAGGAGTCATTTGATGACTTTTTCAACTATGTAGTCGGTTTAAACAGTCGTTTGAAAGAACCATTCGATGACAAGAAAATGCTCGATGTCATTCGTAATAATGCGAAGGACAGATGGAAAACAAACTAGGAGAGATTTTACTATCGGCTCAAATAAACAGCCTGGAGCAGTTGCGAAACAAGGCAAGGGAAGTAGAGATGTTCTTTATCGAAACGGTTTTCTTCACAAAGAACCGTTCACGAAATCGCGGTTTCTGATGAAGAGCAAGAACCAATCGAACAAGTCATTGAAGAAATCGTGTCCTTGACCTCATTTCAGCGACCTTTGTCTACAGCTGCTTTGAACTGCTGGAACTGCGACCAAAAGGGTCACAGTTATCATTTTTGTCCGTCACATGTACGAAGTTTATTTTGTTTCGTATGTGGAGCAAGAGGTGTTAGTACACCTGAATGCAAGAAGCACTCGGGAAACCAATTTCGGGGCGAAACAAAGAGAGGGGAATTTCGTCCTTCGAGCAGCAA
Source organism: Melanostoma scalare (assembly GCA_949752695.1). NCBI lineage: Eukaryota > Metazoa > Arthropoda > Insecta > Diptera > Syrphidae > Melanostoma > Melanostoma scalare. The sequence goes on from OX456985.1 coordinate 126,022,249, forward strand.
CCCTACTCTACAAAAACAATAAATAACCAAAATCAAAATACTACGGAATGCGTTCCTACTAAAATCTTGGAACGAAATCAGAAGTCAGAACATAAAGAAATGCAGGTATAGAAATCGAAAAAAAGTGCGGAAGCAGATTGTTGAAACTATTATCTCCTCAGATACAGACGGGCGTATGTAAGCTAATGTTCATTTGAACAATGGGTCTGTTTTTGGACACCTGGATTGCGGAGCATTGATTTCGGTACTGGGTAAGGATTGTTGGGATTTGGTGAGGAAAATCGGAGTTCAAGTTAAACCATATAGAAACGTAGGTCACTGCGAAATCTTAACGAAATATAATGCTTTAACGAAAGTTCTCGGTTTTTATCTGATTCCCAACCTAACCCAGAATCTTTATCTAGGGATGAATTTCTGGAGGGAGTTTAGTTTGCTACCACAAATAAGTGAAATTCAAACCGATGCCTGGGCGAGTGAAGAAGTTGATTTCAAAAGTGAAGCTGATAATTCTTGATCCTGAAATGAAAGATCGATTAGAGCACGCAAAAAAACTTTTTCCAAATTTTGTTACCTTGGGTTTAGGCAAAACCAACTTAGGTGTTCACATCATTGATACCGGAAACGCAGTTCCTATTAAATCGCGACACTATCCGTTGTCTCCAGTCCGTCAGGAGGAGGCGTATAAGGAGTTGGACCGCTTGCTAGAGCTTGGTGTTATCAAGGTTAGCAATTCACCCTGGTGTTGCCCAGTAGTGTTGTTGAAAAAGCCTAGTAAAGTCATCTCTGTTTAGACTTTCAAAAAGTCAATGCTGTTACGGTAAAAGACGCTAACCGCTTCCGCACATAGAAGGGTTGTTGAGTTGAATTAAAGATACACATTACAATATATAATGAGTTTTGTGACCTTTTTAAATCTTACTAGATATATATGTGTTTTTGTGGGCTATAGGTCAATAAAATATGATTTTAAGTTTTTTGAAGTAAATATTAAACGACAATAGATTTTTGTTATACATGTTAAGGGGTTCATCGCTCTGTTGCGCCACCCTATTTATTTATTTATTTATAAAAAACCTACTGCCTCGGGACGCCTCATCAATTTCCATTCAAAACAACCCAAACAAGTTAAAATGAACACTGCACAAAACTTCATTAACCGCGTTCTGGATATAAGTGATAAATCGTTTCATTCAAAAAACAAAAAGATTATCCACGACACTCTGTGTTCTAACTCATTCCCAACAGCCATCATCCACAAGCCGATTAGAGATAAGACAAAGACAAAGATAGCTTTCAAGTTGTGAAAAGCTCGCATGCCAGCATAGACCCGACATGCGAACAAAAGCCCGTTTCACTTGGTTTAGAACAAATATTAAATCGGAAATAAATCACATGAAATGCCAAGCAAATGAGTAACGTTGCTCAGTGATTTAGAGCAAGGTTTTACATTTAGAGTGGCTCTAAAATATAGATTACAAATTGATTGAAGGTCATTTTAAGGTAGTGTGGCACTAAGGCTCATTTTATGGCGATTTTAAATGACTATAAATTTGCGCTATATATTTTAAATATTTAATGATGTAAATAAAATAATAGTAATAAAACTGATAAAACATTTTTTAAAAAAAAAAAGAGTGCCACCTTTGCACTCGAGACGTGACACAAAAACTATTGGGAATGGTTTAGCTCGTTCTCGTAAACGAATAAAGTTTTTGTCCCGGTGGGAATAGGCTATAAAATGGTAAAGTCAGCTTGTGAACAGATGACGTGTGAATGTGTGCGCCTTTCCCTCTTGTCAAATCTCCTCTGTGGTGATTATGTTGTCAACCTTTGTAAATTGTGTTTCTTAATTTGCGGATATACTTTTTCTTGATTGAAATAAAATAGACCGAATGCATGCACTGGTACCCAGCGAAAAATTGGTAGTTCAAACAAAACTAGTAGCAAGATCGCAGCCCTTTGAAATGCTGTACTCGTTAAATTGTCAAAATCTTTGCGCTGATTTCCATGAAGATTTAGAATTCAAATTTTCGTGGGGTATAACAGCCATGATACAAAGATTCACCGGCAAAGCTAAATGCTACAACAATAAAGTTCCTGCAATATCCAATCGACATAACAGCGTGAGTAAAACACATAAAATAAAGTAAAATATTTTGATTTAATTAATTTTTTTTTGTTCATTTAGAATATTTTATCTCCGACAACACCAGTTTCAGAAACACCACTTTTTCTTATGCCAACAACTGCTGGAGAAATTACACAAAACCAATTGTCAATGATATCACGTTTTGCGGTTGCTTCCGTTAGTTCACAGGGTACCGTGGGTGGACTGGTTGTTGCAGGAATAGTAAGTATAAATATACATGTACATTGTACATGTACAAATATGTAATATTAATTTTTTTACTTTCGAAGATGCTGAAAACAATCGGTTGGCGAATACTTGTCGGCGTTGGTGCCCTTTACGGTTGTATTTACTTATACGAACGTCTATCGTGGACAAGCTCAGCAAAGGAGCGCGCTTTCAAAAGCCAGTATGTGCACCATGCGACCAAAAAATTAAAAATGATAGTGGACTTGACATCTGCAAACTGTAGCCATCAAGTTCAACAGTAAGATAAAAACATGGATTTCTGATCAAATTTAAATTAAACGTCTTTTTAGAGAGCTATCCAGCACGTTTGCTCGCTTGTGTCGCGTTATTGATAACGCTACCACAGACATGAATGAAGAACTCAAAGGGATCGAAACGTCTCTAGCCATCCTTGAGGCTAATCAAAAGCAAATTAAGTTGCTGCGCAACAAGGCAAACTATATTCAAAATGAATTAGATATTTTCGAAAACAATTACATTATTTCGAATTGATTATTGGTCAACAAGAATCTTTAATGTTATGGCCGAAATATACGAACTCAGTATACATTTTTGTCATATTTAACACTTGCCGTAAGAATCTTATGTTTACCAAAATGAACAAACATTACAAAAAAAATTCAATTTATGTTACCTGATAACAAATAATTTAGATCTATTAAAAGTTTAGTTTCTGAAAGAAAAATGTAAGTTTTCAAATTAAATGAGAAGAAGCAGACAAAGTTTAACTTGTGCTTATTGAGATCTGTTTAAAATATTTAAACCTTTTTTAATTGTAACTTGTATGGCTTAAAACCCTATCTGCTAATTTATTGCATTTTTCATTAAGTCTCAAATTCGGTCATTTAATGTTTAAACATCAAAGTAGATATATATAAAACAAAACATAAAAATACAGATGTGCATATATTGTGAAAATTTACCAGTTGAGCTTTTGTTACTGATAAATTAGTCCCAAGTATATTATTCTTAGAGTCGTATGGTAATTACGTTAACACTTTTGGATCCCGATCATGCAATTCGAGGCGAATCTTTTCGAGTTTGATTTCTCCTCGATTGGCTTCAATTCGCCCAGTTTTCAAATGCAAACAAAATTGAAAATTATTCTTCCCACATTTCCAGTCATTCGATACCTAAAAGCAGAAACCCCTGTAGGAGCTACTCCAACATATTTGGCTTAAATGTCTTTCAGGGTCTTTCAATACTAGGACAGGGTATTGAAGTAGAGATGGTGGCGGATGAGCTCCTAGTCAGCCAACGACAGCTTTCACACCCCTGCACTGGATACTCCAGCCTTTTATGTCCGAAGGGATCCCAAAAGGACCTGACCCTCCAGGTTGGGGGTTGTGCATGGAGTTAACTATCCAACCACGGAAAAACATATTGTTCCGAAATAGCCGAAAGACTCGGATAACGGTAATGATTTCAAAGTTGACGACCCAAGCAATCAAAAAAGGCCAAAGTTCTCGGGATCTGCACCTGGAACGTAAGATCTCTTAACCGATTGCGTGCAGGTGGAGAATTAGTGGACGCCCAACAGTGGCCGAAATTGACAAAAGTGCTTACAAAATTCATTTTTTGGGTGGGTCTCTAATGCAAAACTTTTAAATTATGAATTTACAAATGTTTGGAGCTTTAGTAATCGAAAAAAATATTTCATTTGAACGATCGGTTCGCCTTGTAGAGGTTGTCGAAGTTGACATATTTAAGGTGAGAAAAAACATTAAAAAAAAATATTTTTTTTTTAACTTTGAGAGTAAAAACTAGGAAAAGAGGGTTAGTTATACCTTGTTTTGTTTTTTTTCCTTGATATATGTGTTTATTGCTATGATCAGAAAAAAAAAAGTTATAAATTTTTTGAAATACTAAATTTAATTATTTTTGAAACACTACTTTTTGCGCACTTTTTCAACTTTGCATTGAGTAAAAAAAAAGTTTTTAAAAGTTGTCAAGCCGAAATGAACGGTAAATAAATCCTTATATATCTCTTCGCTTACAACCAAAAACTCAGTTGCACGAAGTTGCACGACACTGAGCTAGATCGATTTGATTTGAAAAAGTCAGTCATTTTTTCTGAGTTTTTTTTTTTCAAGCGCAAGAAAAAGTAATGGAAAATGTTATTTCTTTGTTTTGCTGGAATGGATCCTTAATAATATTTAAATAAAATACTTTACAAATACTTATAAGTAAAATTAAAAAAAAAAAAAAAAATACAACAACCAATTATGACATTTTCGTTTTTTCCCACTGTTTTACTTAAATCATACTCAAATTACTTCATAAACTAGCTTTTAACCTTTTTAACATAATATACCAATTATGTTAACCACCTTAACTAAAACTTTTTATTTCAACAGCAGATTCTGAAACACCCTGTAAATATTTTTTCTTCAAATTTACAAATTTTACAGCCTTGGAAATTTCCAATAAAGTAAAAAAAAAATTTAGTCGATATCTTTATTCGTTTAAGAGATATGATTTCTGCAAACAAAAAAGTCAATTTTGGTCACTGTGCGCCCTGGGCGGCTGCACAGCAGATATTATCGCCATCCAAGAAGTGAGATGGAGTGGACCGGACATAAAGAAGATGAAAAACTGCGACATCTGCTATGGCGACGGCTACAAACAACAGAAACAGCGCTTATTTAGGTACGGATTTGTCGTTAGAGGAAGGCTGAAGGATAAAGTAATTAAATTATTACAAAGCATTTAAAAAGAAAAAACTTCTAAAAAAAAATTTTAAAAATCGAAAAGATCACCTCAACTCCATATTGCATTTCGCGCAGGTACGGCAATGGGCTCATCAGTTAGATGTTGCCATACCCTTCTAATACTACGTTTTCACTAGTGCCATAATTACGTATTTTTGAAATTTCAAGAAAAAGTGTTTTCATTAGATGTTCTTAATTTTGTTTGACATCTGGCAGCACTTTGACAGTAACCAGAGATAGACTGCTAGACTGCTATTATACGGTGAAATTTGTTGCACGAAACTACTTCGAATTCTTCTTTGTTCTGTCATCCGCAAGTCGCAAGTGTTATTACATGATGAAATCCAGTTTCATGAAACTAGTTTCACATTTCTCTTTACCTATTTTTCATTCGGTGTTTTTATTTTTGGGGAAAAATAGTTATCTACTAGTGTCTGGTTGATTCAAAACCTCTTTTATTGATAATTGAAAAACAAAAAAGTCATTATTATTAGTATTTTTACTCATTATTGAACCAAATGAAACAGAATAAACAGAAACACGAACAAAGACAAAGGGGGCGTTCGAGAATCGTATCCGGATAGCTTGTTGTTGTTGTTTACGTGTTAAACTTTTAACAGAGTCACACACCCATTTCAACTAAAAAGCTATCTAAAGGTATCCGAGTATTTTTGGTATACCTTTGTAATCAAGTTATCAGCTGATAGAAAATTTATTTTTATTTCTTTTCACGTTGATTTTTTGCTTTGATGTGCATTTATTTCAGCATAAGAGTCTTTTGAAACGGATGGGAAATTGAAAAAAATAAGTTATAATCGTCTAGCAATGATATTTTAAATGTTTTTCTATTTTCAAATGTCGAATTTTAATATTTCACAGCAGTGAAATATTAAAAGTCTGTCTGCAGCAATCTGGGAAAAGATATCTGGATCGTTCAAAAAGGTATCCAAGATACGGCTATCCGAGATAGGCTATCCGATAGGTTCTCGAACCCACCCAAAGAGAAACGTCAAAGCTGTTTCACGAAACCATAACCCATGACTGCTATTATACGGTGAAATTTGTTGCACGAAACTACTTCAAATTCTTCTTTGTTCTGTCATCCCGTGTCGCAAGTGTTATTACATGATGAAATCCAGTTTCATGAAACTAGTTTCACATTTCTCTTTATCTTTCATTCGGTGTTTTTATTTTTGGGGAAAAATAGTTATCTAGTAGTGCCTGGTTGCTTCAAAACCTCTTTTATTGTCAATTGAAAAACAAAAAAGTCATTATTATTAGTATTATTACTTATTATTGAACCAAATGACACAGAATAAACAGAAACACGAACAAAGACAAAGGGGGCGTTCGAGAATCGTATCCGGATAGCTTGTTGTTGTTATTTATTGTTTTTTTTTATTTTTATTGTTGTTATTTTTGGTATAACGGCGTACCCCACAGGCGGATCACTAGTGTGAAGCAGAAAAGTGGGAGAGTTGTGATCGCTTCAAGATCACTACTCGTAACGCCGGAAATGAAGAAGAAGAAAGAAGAGTTATTTTTGGTATACCTTTCTATTCAAGTGATCAGCTGATAGAAAATTTATTTTTATTTCTTTCCATGTTGATTTTTTGTTTTGGTGTGCATTTATTTCAGCAAAAGAGTCTTTCAAAACGCATGGGAAATCGAAAAAAAATAAGTTATAATCGTCTAGCAATGATATTTTGAATGTTTTTCTATTTTCAAAAGTCGAATTTTAATATTTCACAGCTGTTGTCTGCAGCAATCTGGAAAAAGATATCTGGATCGTTCAAAAAGGTATCCAAGATACGGCTATCCGAGATAGGCTATCCGATAGGTTCTCGAACCCACCCAAAGAGAAACGTCAAAGCTGTTTCACGAAACCATAACCCATGCGACACACGGTAGCACATTGTCCATCTCTGTTTTTCGAACTTTCGTTCTCTTTTGCACTTATGGTGTTCGAACAGTTTCGTGCAACAAATTGCACCGTATAATAGCAGTCTATGACTGCTATTATACGGTGAAATTTGTTGCACGAAACTACTTCGAATTCTTCTTTGTTCTGTCATCCCGTGTCGCAAGTGTTATTACATGATGAAATCCAGTTTCATGAAACTAGTTTCACATTTCTCTTTATCTTTCATTCGGTGTTTTTATTTTTGGGGAAAAATAGTTATCTAGTAGTGCCTGGTTGCTTCAAAACCTCTTTTATTGGCAATTGAAAAACAAAAAAGTCATTATTATTAGTATTATTACTTAGACTGCTATTATACGGTGCAATTTGTTGCACGAAACTGTTCGAACACCATAAGTGCAAAAGAGAACGAAAGTTCGAAAAACAGAGATGGACAATGTGCTACCGTGTGTCGCATGGGTTATGGTTTCGTGAAACAGCTTTGACGTTTCTCTTTGGGCGCGTTCGAGAGCCTATCGGATAGCCGTATCTTGGATACCTTTTTGAACGATCTGCTGTGAAATATTAAAATTCGACTTTTGAAAATAGAAAAACATTCAAAATATCATTGCAAGACGATTATAACTTATTTTTTTCGATTTCCCATGAGTTTAAAAAGACTCTTATGCTGAAATAAATGCACACCAAAACAAAAAATCAACATGAAAAGAAATAAAAATAAATTTTCTATCAGCTGATCACTTGAATAGAAAGGTATACCAAATATACTCGGATACCTTTAGATAGCTTTTTAGTTGAAATGGGTGTGACTCTGCTAAAAGTTTAACAAGTAAACAACAACAAGCTATCCGGATACGATTCTCGAACGCCCCCTTTGTCTTTGTTCGTGTTTTTGTTTATTCTGTTTCATTTGGTTCAAAAATAAGAAATAATACTAATAATAATGACTTTTTTGTTTTTCAATTGCCAATAAAAGAGGTTTTGAAGCAACCAGGCACTGCTAGATAACTATTTTTCCCCAAAAATAAAAACACCGAATGAGAAATAAAGAGAAATGTGAAACTAGTTTCATGAAACTGGATTTCATCGTGTAATTACACTTGCGACACGGAATGACAGAACAAAGAAGAATTCGAAGTTGTTTCGTGAAACAAATTTCACCGTATAATAGTAGTCTTATTACTGAACCAAATGAAACAGAATAAACAGAAACACGAACAAAGACAAAGGGGGCGTTCGAGAATCGTATCCGGATAGCTTGTTGTTGTTGTTTGCGTGTTAAACTTTTAACAGAGTCACACACACATTTCAACTAAAAAGCTATCTAAAGGTATCCGAGTATTTTTGGTATACCTTTCTAATCAAGTGATCAGCTGATAGAAAATTTATTTTTATTTCTAGTCATGCACCGTATAATAGCAGTCTATTATACGGTGCAATTTGTTGCACGAAACTGTTCGAACACCATAAGTGCAAAAGAGAACGAAAGTTCGAAAAACCGAGATGGACAATGTGCTACCGTGTGTCGCATGGGTTATGGTTTCGTGAAACAGCTTTGACGTTTCTCTTTGGTTGGGTTCGAGAACCTATCGGATAGCCGTATCTTGGATACCTTTTTGAACGATCCAGATATCTTTTTCCAGATTGCTGCAGACAACAGCTGTGAAATATTAAAATTCGACTTTTGAAAATAGAAAAACATTTAAAATATCATTGCTAGACGATTATAATTTATTTTTTTCAATTTCAGATCCATTTTAAAAGACTCTTAGGCTGAAATAAATGCACACCAAAACAAAAAATCAATATGAAAACAAATAAAAATAAATTTTCTATCAGCTGATCACTTGATTAGAAAGGTATACCAAATATACTCGGATACCTTTAGATAGCTTTTTAGTTGAAATGGGTGTGTGACTCTGCTAAAAGTTTAACAAGTAAACAACAACAACAAGCTATCCGGATACGATTCTCGAACGCCCCTTTGTCTTTGTTCGTGTTTCTGTTTATTCTGTTTCATTTGGTTCAATAATAAGTAATAATACTAATAATAATGACTTTTTTGTTTTTCAATTGCCAATAAAAGAGGTTTTGAAGCAACCAGGCACTACTAGATAACTATTTTTCCCCAAAAATAAAAACACCGAATGAAAGATAAAGAGAAATGTGAAACTAGTTTCATGAAACTGAATTTCATCATGTAATAACACTTGCGACACGGGATGACAGAACAAAGAAGAAGTTTCGTGCAACAAATTTCACCGTATAATAGCAGTCATAAGAAATTAATTAGATGGCAAACTTCACACACACATTGAAACTGCCTACAAGCTGATTTACCGAAAATCACCTCTACTACTTTGAGTACAGCTTCCACTCCACCTTTACTTTACACAAAATCTCACTACTACCTCACCGCCAACGTCATCTAAATTCAACGAACAACCAGAATTAAATGAGACTGAAGCGAATGCCGCTAGTATATATATGTAGTATAGAGCTGCATCAGAGGTATGTTTATAGCTTTTAGTTTTGGTTTGAAATGAATGAATCGTACATTATAAAAGAAGTTTTTACAGGAAATAGTAGTAGTAGCAGTGTAATATCAAAAGTAAATGTTGCTGACCGAAAATCTTTGCTAAGCAAAAAATTTTAAGACTGGATTTGGCAAGACAACAGGCTTTTTACAGGACAAACTAAAAAACGAGTACATCACTGGCTGCCCCCATACCAACGCTCAGAATACGATTTCCCAAATCTGGACCGTCAACAGTTGCAGGGGCCTTGCCTCCTCCACCACCTATTCTCGGTGTTAGTTCCGTGAATAACTCAATCTAACTAATAATAATTCATTTATTAAACAACGTGGACTTAAACTTATTTAATAGTTATCGTAAAAGTAATTAAGTAGTTGATGTGTGATGGGTGAGCTCCTCTGAACGACTGACTGTTGCTGTGCGGTTTTACTTCATGGAAACAACGGTCGCAGTGCTGTTGTGCAGACGAGAGAGTGCTGACTCTCTTATACGCAGCGTACATTCTATGCACTACTACATTTCCTCCTGAACTAAATAAGACGTTAATGATTTATCTGGAACCGAACAACTGGCTTACTGGGTCTAGCGGAACGTCTCAAAATTGGTGTACTAGGTGTCGGTACTTGCTGGACCCTCGAATTAAGAGCGCTGTTGTCTTGTGTATTTCCCGATAGACTAGAATATGAGGAGAACTACTGTTAGCATAACTTGATTGCATACTTGCCTGATCTAGTTCGACTCGTATAAGATTGTTGTCGGTTGTGGGGCTCTTCGTACTAGTGTCGCATTATTTGCGAATTCTCCACTGATTCTGGTGTCGCCGCCAAGTTCCAAATGGCGTTGAGACTAGATACATCATCCGTCCCATTCTGTTCGTTACTACTCCACGAACCCAGCTTGGGCCACGTGAAAAGTTTCTAACAAAGACCAACTGTTGCTTATTGAAACGACCTTCGCTATAAATCCTTTTTTTCTGTGAGTGAGGAAGCATCAGCGATAGAGGAACCTTTGGTTGTCCACCGTGGAGAATTTCTGCTGGTGATTTTCCAGAGATCGGGTTGGCAGTCGTTCTGAAAGTACTAAGAAGATTAAGCAAGGCGGGGTCTTTCTCTTCTCCTCCAGCAATTGCTTTTTTTAATGCCGTTTTAAACGTTCTTACAAAGCGTTCTGCTTCTCCATTGGAAGCTGGGTGAAACGGAGCAGAGGTTAAATGTTTAATTCCGTTTTGTTTTCAAAAGTCTGTAAACTCTTTTGACACGAACTGTCGTCCGTTGTCAGTGACGATAGTGTCGGGAAGGCCTTCTAGAGAAAATATTCCTTGTAATGCGGCTATGGTAGCATTAGAGTTGATAGTATTCATTTTAATTATAAATGGAAACTTGGAATGTGCATCCACGCATATCATCCACATGTCTCCAAGGAAAGGGCCTGCAAAGTCGAGGTGTAGTCGTTCCCATGAGTTTGTAGGTGCGGGCCACGATGAAAACTCCTTGGTGGGACTGTTGCTTGACATTGACAACATTTAGCAGTTCGCTCTGTGATGTCCTTGTCTATCGTGGGCCACCAACAATACCTTCTAGAGAGCTGTTTCATCCGTGTAGTACCCCAATGACCACTGTGCAATAAGTTTAATACTTTGGGCTGTAACACTGAAGGGATTATGCGTGGGCTATAGGGATTTCTGAACCATCAAGTTGCTGGTGTGAAATTACGGCTCCGATTCCATGAGAAGACGCGTCTGTGGCTAAAATAATGGGTAGATCGTCATTAAAATATGCGAGTAGTGTGGCATCCACTAGCTGTGACTTTAAAGTCTGAAAAGCATGCTCCTCTTGATCTCCCCACACATATGGTACACTCTGCTGTCGTTTATCTTCAACGGGGCTGCTTTGGGATAAATTTTTAATAAATTTGATATAGTAATTAATCTTCCCAAGAAAAGCTTGGAGTTCTTTAAGGTTCTGAGGCCTTGGTAGTAATTTAATAGCACTGACATTCGCTTCAGATGGGCTTATACCAGCCGCACTTATTGTATGACCTAGATAGGAAGTCGCATTTATCTTTGTTGCACTTTAAACCCTTTTCTTGCAATCTTTTGAAAACCTCTTTCAATGACCTTAAATGATCGTCTACCGTATTTCCTGTCACTACTATATCATCTAGGTAATTAACACAGTTTGGAATATCACCAATTACCTGTTCTAGTAACCGCTGGAAAATAGCAGGTGCACTTGCAACTCCAAATGGTAAGCGTTGATACTGAAATTGCCCTTGTGGAGTATTGACAACCATGATACGCTTCGATTCGTCCAGTTCTATCTGCAAATACGCATCAGAAAAATCGATTTTAGAAAAAAATTTCCACCTCGAAGTTTATAGATCAACGCTTCAACCCTAGGTATAGGGTACTGGTCCACATTAAGTTGTGAGTTCACGGCCTTAAAGTGGCCGCAAATCCTAACTCGCCCTTCACGTTTTGGGACGATGACAACTGGTGCTGCCCAGTCACTAAATTTTACCGGCTTCCATATATTTGCTGCTACAAGTCGTTTAGCCTTGTCCTCAAACGCTTTAATTTGTGAATACGGTATTGGTCTAGCTCTGTAAAATTTTGGATGTGCGTCAGAATTTAATTCAAGGTGTGCTTTATACGGCACACAGCACCCTACAGCTTTATCAAACAAAGAGCTAAACTCACAACACAAATCATCAATTCTACTTTCTACTCTCTGTGCCACTGCTTGTTGTACTACCTCTTGGCTTATGCCCATTTTTGGCCCATCTATCCAGTCCATTCCAAGGATATTACTAGTGCCTCTCACCTTTGTAACTAAAATCGGAAGAATCTTCTGTGATCCACAAAACTCCACCTTTACACTTGCTTTACCCAGCATCGGCACGACGACATTGCCATAACCTTTCAGAATCAGATCTGCAGGTTCTACCTTCATATTACATAACCTTTCATACTCGTCTAAACCGATCATCGAAACAGTCGCCCCCGTGTCAACTTGGAACTTCATGGGAGTTCTATTTACTTTTATATAGACAAATATTTTGTTCCCTTCTCTGTGAGGCTGTTTGTTACATTCTGCAGTTAAGTGGTCTGTGATGACATTTGCGTTCGCATGATTTGATACAGGCATGATTTCAATTGTGCCAATATTTTCTAGTCTTCTCTCAACCGAGTTAGCTGTAAATTTGTTTTGAGCTTGAGATCCGTACCAGTTTCTTCTACCGTTGCTATTTTTTTCGTTACTACCGTTGCTTTTGTGCCCTGCATTGCTCATACAAACCGCTGAAATGTGGCCATTGCGATTACACTTGTAACACACTGCCTCTCGAAATTTACAGTTTTCTCTTTTGTGTGTAACTCCACAGCTTTGGCAAGATTTCATTAATTGGGGCTTCTTCCCATTAGAATTATTTGCCTTCGTTTTAAAGGACATGTTACGTCGGCCTGCTTTGCCTTGTACCCGAAAAACCTCTGCTGATGATGACGCCTGTGTAAGTGCTTTGTCATTTTTTATAACCTTAACTGTGTTTCTTGTTGCCTCGTAAGATTCGGCTATCAAAAGAACCTCTTCTAATGATGGATTTGGTTTTTGTAGCGCAGAGGCGCGAACAGTATCGTGCGGAGTGTTAATGACAATTGTATCCCTTTACAGCTCGTCCACAAATTCCTTCTTGCAGCTCACATTAGAACACACATATTTGCAATTTCTAGCTAGCCCTCTTAGCTCTGCTACCCATTTGGCATAGCTTTGACCCTCTACCATTTTTGCCTGCAAAAATTCAAACCTCGCTGCAAGTATATGTACATTCCGTTTGAAATGCTCCGTTAGCTTTTCCGTTATTACGTCGAATGATTTTGTCCCAACGTCATTACCCAGTATATTTTGCGTTAAATCAAATATCTCAGAACCTACCCACGATAAGAAAAATGCCTTTTGCTTCTCACTATCGCTTACATCATATGCTGCAAAATGCTGTTCAAGCTGCTTCAAATAAGTGTCCCACTGGTGTTTACTTTTCTCGAATGGATGAAACGGTGGAATGGCCCCTACGCTCATACTCAAATTTTCCTTTGACATGTTCTTTTCCTTTTTCACCTGTCCTTCCATCCATTGCATCCATGAAAATAATAAAAACAAAACTTTTTCTTACTAATTCTACAAAAACTATTTCTCGTCGCCAAATGTTAGTTCCGTGAATAACTCAATCTAACTAATAATAATTCATTTATTAAACAACGTGGACTTAAACTTATTTAATAGTTATCGTAAAAGTAATTAAGTAGTTGATGTGTGATGGGCGAACTCCTCTGAACGACTGACTGTTGCTGTGCGGTTTTACTTCATGGAAACAACGGTCGCAGTGCTGTTGTGCAGACGAGAGAGTGCTGACTCTCTTATACGCAGCGTACATTCTATGCACTACTACACTCGGCTATCATAATTATTATTCAAGCCGATGCTGAACTGGGTCTTCCTTCTGCGAGACCACCGCAGCACTACTGCTTCTAGCATGGAGAGCTCCAAAATTACCACCTATAATTGTGAAGCCTCACACACCTCCATCTCCTCAGGCTTCGGTTTTCAATCAAAAGATTCCACCTGCCTTGTTATTGAATCTTGATTTAGCCACTATTCAGTGTTTAAAGCCTAATAGCATACGCTATATCCGATTAGGCCGTCGCGTCAGCTGGAGCCAGACGGGGAAAATGCATTTTGCTATTGTCGTTGTCCTTACGATGATGTATCAGAGGTGATTGCTTGTGATGGAGAAAATTGTTTGATTGTTGTATAAAAGAAAATAAAACTAAAAGTTGTTTTCAAAGGCATTGATAGTGGTTTTTTTTCTGCTTTTATTTTTGTTGGAAAAATTTGCATGAAAAATAAACAAGCTATTCAATTTTGAAAACTTGTTCCTACTTAGCGCAAGTTAGTTTTAGTTTTTAATGCAAGTAAAGAAAATCGAAATCTATTTATCTACTTCTTAGCAGCGTCAACATCCCTCTAGTCGGCCTTGCTCAGTTAGGTATATACTTCTCTTTCTTTAGAGCGAATATGTATCGTTTGCCAGACTTCTTAGTGTTAATCCGTCTGAAGTACCTTGCTATCGTTGAATTTGGCTTGGAATCTTGATATCTCACAAGTCGATACGTGTTTGGCATTCAATAGCATAACTTTGTGAAACACGACGTAGAGGGCGTGAGTTGATACCGAAGGGTCTGACAACCAATCCATCATCAACTGTCCAGAATCTGAAAACTTTAGTAAAACAACACGTTTACCTTGGTGACGACCAGCCACAAGTTGGTTAATTGCCCTTTAGTTTCTTAAGGTAAACAACACCCTCACCACCGTTTTAAGGTCCTCCTCTACCTTCATGAATGGAATTAAAACTTTCTTCACATTGTAAAAATACCGTTGAATAATTTATTTACAAGTAAATACATTTAACTGGTGGTACTTTTGAAACGAATTCATGAAAACAAAATGCTTTATTGGATGTGGATGGAATCAACTGGCAAATATGGAAGTCACATTTTTGTGCTCTAGGTAGGTTTCTGAGTATTAGGGTGCTTTCATAATTGCATAGTTGCGTTAGTCTGACCAATGCATAACTTTCATAAATGCAAATGACAAATGTAATAGTTTCATTAAAGCAAAACGCAAATATTTGCAGCGCAAATGTGCAAAGGCTTTAATTCGTTTGCTTTTCGGTTTTCATCTTCATAGAAAGAGACAGACACTACAAAACACAACTATTTTCTTTCCTTTATTCAAGTCAAATGTCAGATTTCAAGAAGGCTATTAATTACCGCGGAAAAAATACAAAACAAAGTAAAAGTACAAAAAAATGTATGAAAACTCTTCAGGCTCCAGGTAAGAAAAAGTACTGAATTAAATAAATAAACTGTTTTTTTTTGGATGGAAAAAGAAAGAAAAGTATATTATGGAACTGTGTACACAGGAATTCTTTCAATTCTTTGACAGATGACGCAAATCCGAAAAAGTGTTCACAAATGCATTGTAAAATGCATGCGCAAATATTTTGAGTGACGTTAGTCTGATTGCAAATGATCGCATGTAAACAGAGCAACCGTGCAATAATGAAAGCACCCTTACACTTTTCTTTCGTGCCAATCCATGAATTTATACCTGGCTTTTCGGTCTTGAGCTTTTCGCCGGATTTGGCGGATTTTTTAGTTTTTCCGACGGGTTGCCATTCTTGAAAACACGTTGTTAGCGCATAATTTCCGCCCAATTACCTAAAGTTGAGGTAATTTTGATGAAAGATTTTATGTGGGTAACAAAGTCAATTTTGACCTATTTTTGAAATTTTTGTCAAAATCATCTCATTTGCCCTAGTGAAAACGGACGAAAATTTCGTTTATTTGACGATTCAATGATTTTTATTGAACAAAAGGATATTTACAATTGATACTTAATTATACGTTACTTAATTATATTGTAACAAGCGCTTAGTTCGCAAAAATAAAACTCTACCTTTCAATTTAATTCTACAACTTTTATTCAGTATCTACTTTCGATATACACTTTATTCGAACTCAACTCAATTACGTTTATTCAATATTCACACTATCACTTTCTAAATAAAACAGACTTCTAGTTGCATCAGCTCCCTCTTTATATAGAAGTGTGAAACATCGAGAGCTTTCTGGTAGTTTTGCTATGAACCATGATGTCTAGACAAGTTCCCCTCCCGGTATATTTCTGCACACACGCACACACACTCACAACCAACGTCTTCCATTATACCATTCCATTATAGTGTTGCCACTTTTGTTTTCGGTTGAACGTTTTCGATTAGGAAATTGGTATTAATGTTGGGTGTACATTACACTGCCCCCTCCTTAAGATTGTTCGTCCCGAATAATTCCATCTGCAGCCTCTCCACTATATCGATACAGCCGGTCATAATGAACTACTTTTAACTTGCCTCTTAGTCCTCTTTGGATGCGGTAAACCACGTCGTTAATCCTCGTGACAACAGTATAAGGACCTTCCCAGTTCTGCTGAAGTTTCGGTGACAATCCCTTTTGACGATGAGGATTATAAAGCCACACACGATCTCCTACTTGGAATCCTGCCGTTGTCGCTTTTGTGTCGTACCGTGTCTTCATCCGGTTGCTGTAGATTTTCATCCGTTCCCTTGTTCTTTTATGGATGTCAGCGAGTCTCTCCTTGAGGTCGTCCACATACTCGTTTGTGTCCTGTAGCTCCTCTGTGGGGCATCCAAATTTAAGTTCGCTGGGCAGCCGCATGGTTTTCACGAACAGGATGTCAGATGGTGTTTGTCCTGTCGAGCTATGTACCGCACTTCTATAGGCCATCAGGAATAGCGGTACGTGTCTATCCCAGTCTCTTTGGTAGTCGCCTACGACCTTGGTGAGGTGTTCTTTCAAGGTCCGGTTGAATCTTTCAACCATCCCATCAGATTGTGGATGAAGCGGTGTGGTTCTCGTCTTCTTAATGCAAAGTAGTCCGCACACTCCTTGGAAGATGTTTGACTCAAAGTTCCTCCCTTGGTCGGAATGGAGTTCTATAGGCACGCCAAACCTACTCACCCAGTTAAACACAATCTGGTCGACCACCGTTTTGGCTTCTTGATTTGGGATGGCATACGCCTCAGGCCACTTGCTAAAATAGTCCATTACAACCAGATTGTACTTGTTTCCAGCGTTGGTTTCTGGAATAGGCCCAACCACATCTACTGCAATCCTCTCAAAAGGTGATCCAACGTTGTACTGATGCATCTAACCTTGAATCTTCCTACCAGGTCCTTTGGTTGCAGCACACTTGTCACATGTTCGACACCACTTCTCCACATCATCTCTAGCATGTAACCAGTAGAACCGATGTCGCACCTTCTCCAGTGTTTTGTTAACTCCCAGGTGGCCTCCAGAAGGTCCGTCGTGCATCTCCCGAAGAACTTCATTGACTTTCGATTGCGGTACGATCAGCTGCATCACATATGATTACATATGATTTACCGTCAGCGGACTCCCATCTTCGCCTGAGGACACCTTTCTGCACATATAGTGAGTCCCACTGTGCCCAATAGGCTTTGAGAACTAGACTCCTGTCAGAAATGTCTCCCCATTCAGGTTTCTCTTCATTTTCTTTCCATGCGAGAATAGGTTCGATATCTGGATCCTCCTGTTGAGCAGTCCTCACTTCCTCATTGCTCCATCCGCTTATTGGGTCAGCTGTTAGTCGCCGAGCGGTAATATTTTCTTTGTCTTCTTGCCGCCTAAAATGCTTGCAATCCACTTTGCAAGGTCTTCGGGATAATGCGTCGGCGTTTGAGTGCAGATTTCCTCTGCGGTGTTGAATCTGGTAATCATAAGTCTGCAGTCTTTCTTTCCACCTTGCGACTTGGCCTTCTGGATTTTTGAAGTTCAACAGCCTGTTCAGAGCACCATGGTCTGTCCGCAGAAGGAATTTCTGTCTATAGATGTACTTATGGAAGTGCTTTGCTGCCAAGATAAGAGCTAGCAGTTCCCTTCTGGTCACGCAGTAGTTTCTTTCGGGTTTCGACAGGACCTTGCTGTAGTATGCCACCACTTTCTCTTCGCCATCATGCACTTGGGATAGTACCGCCCCGATTCCAACGTTGCTTGCATCTGCGTCGATGATGAATGTTTTGCCAGGTGTTGGATGTGCCAGCACTGGAGCATTACAGAGGCGGTATTTGAGTTCCTGAAAAGATTTCTCACACTCACCTGACCATTTAAACTGCTTCCCTTTTTCGGTGAGCTGATGCAAACTTTTTGCAACTTTGCAACTTTTTCAGGATCAGTCTTCACTCCTTGGGAAGAGATGATGTGTCCCAAACACTTAACTTCGGTTTTGAAAAGTGCACATTTTTCTGGATTCAGTTTAAGGTTAGCCTCTCGAAGCATCTGAAACACGGCTTTTAGGTTCTTGCAATGTTGGTCAAATGTTTTGACGTAAACAATGACATCGTCCAAGGCACGCTTTCCACGTCAGTCCTTGAAGAACGCACTCCATCAAACGCTTGAATGTTGCCGGAGCGTTGCATAGCCCAAACGGCATAACTTTGAACTGCCAGAGCCCATTACCTGTAGAAAACGCCGTCTTTTCCCAATCATTAGGGTGGATGTCAACGTGCCAATATCCACTCTTCAAGTCCAGCGTCGAAAACCTCTGGGCTCCCTCCATGGCATCCAGGGTATCACTGATTCTGGGCAGGGGATAGCTGTCCTTCTTAGTCACATCATTCAGCCTTCGGTAGTCCACACAAAAACGAGTGCTTCCGTCTTTCTTTTTCACTAGCACAACTGGTGAAGCCCATGGTTTTTTGGAATTTTCGATAAGACCGTCCTTCTTCATTGCTGTTATCATTTCCTCAACCTCATCTTTTTTGGCCAGTGGAAGGCGTATTGCGGGTTGACGAATCAGTCATGCATCTCCTGTGTTGATGCGATGCTGCACCAACTGTGTCCTACCATACTGTCCCTTTTGCGATGGGAAGATGTCAGTGTACTCTTGTAGGAGATTTTCAGCCATCCTTGTTAGTTGGTGATAGGGATTGGATGAATTCAGTATCTTAGCTCTGATGGTTTTGAGCTCCTCCGGAGTTATAGTTTTTCTCGGGGCTTCGTCTGTGATCTTCGTAATTGCTGCAACCGATTCGCAATGTCCAACGACTTCTCCTTTCTTCAACCTTACATCGTACGGTCTGGTGTTTAGTAATCGTACGGGGACCATTTTGTTTTTCGGTGCTACCTGTGTTTTCCCAATGATGACGCTTTGGGAGGAACACTCTGGGTCTGGTTCCACCATGAGGTATCGAAGGCTTCCCAACTCACCTTCCAGTTTTGTCCAAACGAACACTTCAGAAGAAGGAGGCAGAATCAGATATTCCGTGATGACAGTCCTCAGTGTCGACGTACTTTCGTTCGAATAGGTCATTGGAAGTTCCTTATTTTGGTACTTCAAAACCTGATTATCGATGTCCAAAATAACTCCGTGCTGTTTCATAAAGTCGATTCCAATGTTGCACTCGTCACATTTATCTGCCACCAGGAATTGATGAGTAAACACTAGATCGGCCAGTCGGATCTTAAGACACACTTCTCCATATACTCTTGCTGCTTCTCCCGTTGCGGTTCTTAGACGGTAGCTATTATTGGTGTTATAAAGCCACGTCGTCTTTACCAGGTCTCGACGTACTATGGAGGCTGTGGCACCGGTGTCGATGGTAGCCACATGTTTGTTCCCGTTAATAGTGGTCTCCACAGTCCGACTTTTGTTGTCTCGTTTGGTCTGTGAGACCTGGATGGTGGTTCTGGGGCCATCGATACAAGAAACCACCCTCTGCCCCTCGAAGTTGGTTGTTACTCGTTTCCCTGATGGGAAACGGGCTGATAGGCAACGCTGGTGTTGTTGTTACCTTCCTCTGGGTTGGATCTCTTGCTCCCACATTGTTGACAAGCTGCTTTATTTGGTGGTAGTCGGCATTGACGCTGTAAGTGCCCGGTCTTGTTGCAGTTCCAACATCTTGCTAGTCCGCTCCGATGGTTGTTTTGTATTTCAGCTCTTTGGCACGAGCATTGTTTTGTAGTAGGCGTCTTCCAAATTGCACCATGTATTTCTCTATGGCGATGACCCATGCTTCTTCATAGAGCTCTCTATTGCTGACGTTTTTCCTGCGTATCGGATCGTAGCCAAGCCCTGTGCATATGCGCTGAAAACTCCTCTCGAATACAGGCAGTTTTTGCATTCTAGTCTAGGATATTGTAAACCAGACGGGGAAGCAGTAGGTGATCACTTGTCGTATTAGCTGCTTGTACAGCAAAAATTTTGTGTTTTGGCTGAGTCCACTTCTTTTGCCCATCAGCGGATGGACGTGATGGAAAGCAAAGTTAGCTTTTTTGACGACTGCAGTGGCGTGCGTGCGGGTTCGTTGAAGTGGACTACTAGATACTTGACCTGTTTTTTCGGCCTGAGCTGTGTACCGTCGGAAAGGTTTACGCAGATGTTGTGGCAGTTTGTGGCTGATCTCGAACGTCTCCGTCTTTGTGTGGGTCTTCTTATGCAAATTATCTCGGATTTCGCTGAATTAATTTTGATTCCCCATAGTTTGTAGTACTCGAAGAGCTTCTTTATGTGGTCTTCAACTCTACGAGCAGCGATCACAGGTGACATTGAGTGCGTGTAGGTCAGTGAGTCATCCGCAAAGAGAAGGTTGGTGGTGTTTTCTGGTTGAGGTTGGCCTGAGGTGAAGATTCTATACAAGAAGGGACCCAGCTTCGATCCTTGAGCAACCCCTGCTCGGATAAGTCTGGTTGAAGACAACGTGTTGTCTACTTGCACGTAGAAATATTTGGAATGAAGAAAATTAAACAAAATTTTTATTAATGAACCTGGAAAGCGTAAAATGGTTAGTTTATGAATAAGTCCGTTTATCCAGACACTATCAAATGCCTTCTCAACGTCCAGGAAACGTCCAACTGTTTTTTGGTGGTTGTTGAGTTTCCTTATAACGTCCCCTTGGAGCTTCAGTTGTGGATGAATAGTAGAATATTTCTCCCGGAATCCAAACTGAACATTCGGGATGATGCTGTTGTCGTTGCAGAATGCTTTGAGCCTTCGGAGAACCAGATCCTCCAGAATTTTGCTGACATTGCTGTGTAGGGATATGGGCCTGTAACCAGTCACAATGTTTCGGTTTCCCTTTTTGGAAATGGCCACGATCTTCGCCCTCTTCCATCGCTCGGGAAAGTGACAGTTTTTAAAGCTGTTGTTCATGACAATCGCCAGAAAGATCATCACTGTCTGAGGAAGTTTCTTTAAAATGAATTTTGAAATTTTATCCGGCCCAGCTGATTTTTTGGGGCGCCCACTTTGGATCAAATCTAGAATGTCTTCTGGGTTTGTGAAAATGGTGCCTTCGCTGGGATCACATGAAAGGTTTTCGTCATTGAAAACGGTTTCTTCGATTGTGCTTCCTTCAATCAGCTGGACGGTTGAGTCTACATCATTTAGGAATGCAGGGTCAGGAAGTGGGGTTGACACGAAATTTTCTTAAAAAAATTCGGCAAAGCCTGCTTTATCCTCAAGTGATGACACTTCTCCTCAGTTGGTGGTGATCTTCTCTGGCATATCTGGCCTTTTGCCGGCGCGACGATCCTATTGATGTTTTTGAGGGCATCCGGACCGGGTTTGATGTTTTGCAGTCTCTTTTGGAATTGCACGTTGTTGTGGTGCTGAACTGCATTCCTGAACATTGTGTTGGTACAGTTAAGCTCGCTCTGCCAACACTGGTAATCGGAATTGCTTGTGTTGAGTTCACGTTGCCGAATCCTCTGAAGTGTTTTCCTCAGTCGTTGTCGGTGGTGGTATAGGTTTTGAATGTAGGCTTGTAGGTGCTGGTATCTATCTTTGGATGTTTTCGGCTTCTTTTGGCTATCTAAGGCATTTCTGACGGCTGTTTCCAGATCCAGATCCAGATCAACATCCAACTTCGAGTAGTTGATGAAGTACTCTGGTGGTGGTGCTGAAATGATAAAAGGTTCATTAAGGTTAATAGATATTTGCACCGCTTCGTGGTTTGAGTCACTGATTTCTTGGTGAATACCACCCTGAGTATTGCCGTGCAAACAAAGTTTCTTAACTCTGGCAGTACATGCACTTGGTTATATGTAGGAAGAAGTCCAGAGTTGAAGGTGTCCTAGGAAAGATCGGCTTTGGTTGAGATATAACAACGAGATTGTGATTCTCGCTCCTGATTGAATGCTTTTTCAATATCAACCAGCCCAACATACAAATGTTTCACGAAATTTTCCAGTGGGATGTCGTGAATTTCCGTGGTTTCGAGAAAACAATTCCTTAAAAAGGCCATCACAATAATGTCGTCAATTATGCAGAATTTTTCGTCATCCACAGAAGCTGCCCTTGAGCATCGTTAATTAAAATAAGTGGTCTACACTCTACAGTCTAATGTGCCGTTTATGTGGCAAAAAAGTTCGAGGTAACAAAGCATTGGAGCTAGACTTAGACTAAGTTATCAAAATCAACTTATGGAGATATCTTCGTCTGTCGGTCCAACTCTGACCATCAATTATCAGTTCTAAAGTTTAAACTGCAATGCTTTCGCTATAAAACTACCAAATCAATTCCATGAAAATACAGAATAAGTGTTTCGTTCTTTTATTTCTCATTTCCTTAACAAAGTTTTGTATTTTTGTTCTTGTTTCTCAAAGTTGTTGACAACTGCTTCCATAATAAAGTGATGTTCAGTCCAGTTGCCGGTAGACCTGCCGAGTTCGTGATTCATCTTCAGCTTCAGAACAGATATGCAGCGCTACTGTTCCCTTCCCTGATTAGTTTGCACAAGCTGTCCATATAAATGCAGTTGAATGTACGGTGGTATAACGATTGGTCTGGTGGAGCAATTCCTTCGACTGTATTCGTCTTCATTTTCAATGTGCAATGTTAAACTGGAATGCGTATCGGCCTCAACCAAAAGTACATATCTGTAATCAATAAATAAATAAATGAACAAGAACAATTGAAATTATTGATTGTACCTTTTGTTGTGACCATTTTTCCAAAATCTAACCCCTTCTTTTATTTTTGCTTTTCGGTGGTTGAGCCCTCGATTAATCGAATAAAAACCTGACATTAAAAGTATTCCAACATCGCCCACTGGTTTAAAATTTGGCCAAATGCTAACGAGTTCTTCCAAACAGTTCTTTAATGAGTAAACAAAATTTAAATATATGTTGAGCAAAAAAAAAACAACACAAAAATACCTTTTCATAACACGCTTCGTCAAGTGATTGCAGCTAAAACAATGCTTCATTCTGAGTCTTTAGTTTGATTAATCAAAATTGGTATTCCCCACACTTTGAAATTTGGAATCCTAGCTCTTAGTATTAAAATTGTGTAGAATGGAGTCAAC
This sequence comes from Melanostoma scalare, assembly GCA_949752695.1. Taxonomy (NCBI): domain Eukaryota; kingdom Metazoa; phylum Arthropoda; class Insecta; order Diptera; family Syrphidae; genus Melanostoma; species Melanostoma scalare. Next base: position 126,045,757 of record OX456985.1, read on the forward strand.
CACTTCAAGTTTTAGCCGAGGTCAAAGATTTCTCGAGAATTTTCCTTGTATACGATTCGAGGGCATAGTCTGAGCCAGATACGATGAGTTTAACATAACAAACGTGATCTGTACTCGAAACTAGAGTTGTCAATCTATAAAGCAAAAATGTAAAAAATCAATTCAACACCAAAGCTCATTTTCTTATCTGTTCATACTGTTCAAAAACGGCGCCGGCGGTATTGGTCAAAATACTGATTCCTTTTTCTTGGCGGCACATTCGTCCGATAAAGAGGAAATACTATTGGCACATTGTGTTATTCATATGCTGAGGACTAAAGAGACAATCATGGGCTCTATTTGATGTAGTGATTTCTAGGAGGTGCTGGGTTATTTCCGAAAATAAATCGGTTAGCTGCCACATGCTTTCCAACTAAAATAAATATATACAAGTACATATTATTATTTTTCCTTGCTAGGCAACTTTCTTTACAAACCTCATTGCTAGCGAGAAGCCAATCAATCAAATCAAGACCTGGTATCACATATGCTGGATCTGTTCTACCGTGCGCTAAGTCCTGATGAGAAAATCGATTGCTACTTGGCTTAAAGTAGTGCACGATCCTCTTTAAGAACCTTGTTTTTGTGTCATCTAGCTTCCCAATAGCGTCCGTCTACAAAAACAAACTCTAAGACGGTGTTTAGACAGGCGCAAGTCAACCGTGCAATTTTGACATTCCGCCACGCCGTCGTGTTCAGACTGAAAGTAATGTGAACACGATGGATTTATTTTGACGATTATTTTGCCTTTAGATTTGGGAAAAAAAAACTCAGAAATTGAACGAAACTGAAAAAATTATTTATTTATTTTCGTATTTTTGCTTCAGGAACAAGAAAAAGAACATTTATTTTTAAAACAAAGCGTCTTTGCTCGAGAAAAAAAAACACAAGTGTCAAAACAAGGAAATGTCAAAACTCCGCCAAGAAAATTTTAAATTTTCTAAAAACTTCGGCGCAAAATTACGTCTCTTTCTTACAACTATGTGGGAAAGAGAAAAAACATATAGACGTCAATTTTGCACGGTTCACTTGCGCCTGTCTGAACATCGTCTAAGAATGCAACTGGCATAATCTACTTGCTAACACACTCTTAATATGGTTGTAACTATTTCCCAATCCCAAGAGATGCCATCCGCAAGAGCAAAGACATTGGAATCTTTCACCAGACGATTGAACTCGCGCATGTTCTCGAAAAATTTTCGAAATTTTTTCTTCTTTAAACGAAAGCTAGAACGTCTCATAGCCGATGTTGGAAGTGAATGAGATTCATCAGTACCCGTTCTACCGCTGATGCTCGACGAAACAGAATCTAATCGTCGTCTCTCTGAACTATCATTGGCGAGTGTCGTATATCGTATTCCCTGTAATTGTGTTCACTTCGTAATTATTGATATCTCTTTTAAATAGTCGTGTCGTGGAGTTCTTCGAAGAGAGCCTAGTTGATCCACAAAGTAGAACTTCCAAAGTAGCATTACATTCGAATTCAACTATAAAAGCTAGTTTGGTTTATTCTAAGAAAATAGTGACATCAAAACCTTACCTGATGTTTTACTCCAAATAGCAGTTGTAGTAGTGATAAAAGCAGCTGCCCATAAGCTAACCATGAAATTTCGGGAATGTTTGTCGAATACCATCGGAGAGAATTGTTCTTATTGTCCAATTGCTGCCGTTCTGTGTCCAAATGCGAATAGAAAACTTTTCGACAAAAATATTTGTCTTGAACGAAGTTGGTTTGCTTTTATTTTCTATATCTGTCACATATGACCTACCACACAAGGTGCTATCGTGTGGGGAGTTTAAGGCTATGTGCACACTGGTATATTCTGTGAAACTTAACAAAACGCCTGCATCGGTATGAAATTTTTTACTAATTTTAGTCTTTTTCAGTGAAATACTGGTCAAAATGGAAAAAAAGTTAATTCCTGCAACTTAAATTCATTTTTCTAAGTTCTAGGCTGCATGAAAATTAAAAATTATCGAATTTTTTGCAACCAAAACAAATTTTTTTACTTTTCAAACTCAACTGATTTTTTTCTCTGACAAATCAATGGCGGCCAATGGCGGGTGTGGTAAGCGAGGGTTCCCGGTCGAGGGTACCCGGTCTAGATTAGCTTGTAGGCAAAATGGCACTACCTTGCCGGAGTTGACTCTCTGGTTATACTCTGTGATTTGTAGGTTGTCTGGGAAACCGTGGCCGAAACCTGGATTAAAACCCAGAATCTTTTCAATATAAAAGAAAAGGTACAGAGTTGTTTTCGAGTTTGGCAGAAGGCCAATTCTCGAAATAAAGAAATGTTGAAAATTAAGGCCCGTATTATGAGTAGCGAACTACAAGCTTAGTGGTATTATGAGTAGCGAACTACAACATTCGCTTTTGATGTGATAGGTAGGTACCAACATAAAAAAAGTGAATATTTCAAGAAGTCATATGTCAAATTGCCTTATAATTGTTGTTGATCTGTTAATAGAACATGTTTCTCTATTAAATGTTAAAAAAATAATTCTTTATAAGTATGATTAGTAGCGTTAATTTGTTTTTTGGAGATGTGGAAGAAAATGAGAGTGCACGGGACAAATAAGTGTGTCAGTTTGGTCTTTTAAAAATTTCATATGTGCATTTTCTCAATCATTTAAACTGTTTTCCCCTCTTTTAAAAGCTGGCAGGGATCGCTGCTGACCAGATGATGATGGTCCTTGGACATGCTGGGTATCTATCATCTTGCAGAACTTGGGCATCTTCATTATTACTGCATAATTTTTCCTGTAGAATTGCTTCTTCCATTCTTTATGTTGCATTTATATTTGAAGGCGTAACTGCAGGGGATCCTTGTGTATTCATTCTTCATTAGAAGATACAGCCAGACGGATTTACTGCCTGTTAAAGGCTGAATAAGTAGTCAACTGCCTGTTCTAAAGGCAACAAAGACAATGGCATATATTGTCCTCCTACAGTAGCTACAATCACTTTTTTGTTTGCTGAAATTTTTTTTTAAGTTTCAATTGAAATCAAACCAAAACTAGAAACCTAATAAGCAAACCTTATGCCATTTTTTTCTCTCATGAGAAGGACCAAGTGAGTTGAGGTCAATTGCAAAACAATTGCTCAATTGAAGCGAACTTCATTTAAGCGAGTCGCTATTCATAATACGAAATTATCGAACTCGCTTGGATTTTAGTTCGATTCGCTACTCATAATACGGGTCTAAGTAATTTAAGCAAAATAGAACAGATTAGTGTGTCGTTGAACACAAGATAGAATCACGAAGGAAAGTTTCCGAAAAAAAAAAGTTATGGTAGAAGTAAAGGAAAACGGTAGCTAATCCCGTAATCTCGGGATAGAAAACGGTAGGACAACGAAGGCCTAGCCGATCTAAGTTTTGCCGCAAATAAGGCGACCCTAAATACGTTCGAAAAACCCTTGAAAAGGAAGGATCTTTCGAAACGCCAAATATGAAATAAAAGAAAATACAAATACTAAACTGTTCTTCTGTACTACTCTCCTGAACTCCTTGAGAAAATACCCTGTCTGCACTTCTCAATTTTCCACCAATAAACTCCCAACCGGAATTTTGCCGCAACGTCGATTCTACAAAATATCGCCAAAAAAAAAGCAATAAAACGCAAAATATTCGCAATAATTTTCACACTTTCGTAGCCTAAAGTCAAGAGACCATCAAGATGGCGGGTTTTTCTCATCCATCCAGCATCGGCCATGCAGCCATCCTCGCCAGACCTTAAGCGTGGTGTTGTTCGGCCTTACTTGTTCTGCAGCATTCCGCCATTAGGCTAAGATGTGCGAGTGAGATGTCACGAATCAACTACCCGCGGTCCTTTGCGTTCAGGTAATACGATCACCAGTAGCCTAGTGGACGAGTTCAACCCCTTTCAGAAAGACTTACTCCGAAAAATTATTTAACTCGCGCAAAGTCCCCAGAAGAAAATGAGAGTGCACGGAACAAATAAGTGTGTCAGTTTGGTCTTTTAAAAATTTCATGTGTGCATTTTCTCACTCATTTAAACTGTTTTCCCCTCTTTTAAAAGCTGGCAGGGATCGCTGCTGAACAGATGATGATGGTCCTTGGACATGCTGGGTATCTATCATCTTGCAGAACTTGGGCATCTTCATTATTACTGCATAATTTTTCCTGTAGAATTGCTTCTTCCTTTCTTTATGTTGCATTTATATTTGAAGGCGTAACTGCAGGGGATCCTTGTGTATTCATTCTTCATTAGAAGATACAGCCAGACGGATTTACTGCCTGTTAAAGGCTGAATAAGTAGTCAACTGCCTGTTCTAAAGGCAACAAAGACAATGGCATATATTGTCCTCCTACAGTAGCTACAATCACTTTTTTGTTTGCTGAAATTTTTTTTTAAGTTTCAATTGAAATCAAACCAAAACTAGAAACCTAATAAGCAAACCTTATGCCATTTTTTTCTCTCATGACAAGGACCAAGTGAGTTGAGGTCAATTGCAAAACAATTGCTCAATTGAATCGAACTTCATTTAAGCGAGTCGCTATTCATAATACGAAATTATCGAATTCGCTTGGATTTTAGTTCGATTCGCTACTCATAATACGGGTCTAAGTAAGTTAAGCAAAATAGAACAGATTAGTGTGTCGTTGAACACAAGATAGAATCACGAAGGAAAGTTTCCGACAAAAAAAAGTTATGGTAGAAGTAAAGGAAAACGGTCGCTAATCCCGTAATCTCGGGATAGAAAACGGTAGGACAACGAAGGCCTAGCCGATCTAAGTTTTGCCGCAAATAAGGCGACCCTAAATACGTTCGAAAAACCCTTGAAAAGGAAGGATCTTTCGAAACGCCAAATATGAAATAAAAGAAAATACAAATACTAAACTGTTCTTCTGTACTACTCTCCTGAACTCCTTGAGAAAATACCCTGTCTGCACTTCTCAATTTTCCACCAATAAACTCCCAACCGGAATTTTGCCGCAAAGTCGATTCTACAAAATATCGCCAAAAAAAGCAATAAAACGCAAAATATTCGCAATAATTTTCACACTTTCGTAGCCTAAAGTCAAGAGACCATCAAGATGGCGGGTTTTTCTCATCCATCCAGCATCGGCCATGCAGCCATCCTCGCCAGACCTTAAGCGTGGTGTTGTTCGGTCTTACTTAAACTAAAATGCAGAGAAGGTATTTTCCCGGAGAACGAAGAACAAAAGATGCTAAGTTTGAAATTTGACTGATACTATCTGTAGACCTTCGTCCAGATAGTTAGAAAAGAAATAAAGTGAGGATAAAAACGGGAAAACGTCTTTAAGTGATTCTTCTTTGTGATTCCTATTGACGATACTGAATTTAATTTTAACTAAGAGTTAATAGTAAATTTAGGTTGGTGTGAATATATGTAGTTCACACATTGTTGGACATGGGTCTCGATCTTCATTCAGTTCGTAGGCCACCTGCCGTACGAACTTTTGTGGACCGACCGTCACACAAGAAAACTGTCTCTAATTGTATCGTCTCCAATATACCTGAAAGTGGCACCAAATAAAGAACAGGTCTCCGGCTAATGGAGCAGGTTTCCACTGAATCCTTTCATCCTTTATCGATTATCTTTCGTAGGCCACCTGCCGTACGAACTTTTGTGGACCGACCGTCACACAAGAAAAGTGTCTTTAATTGTATCGTCTCCAATATACCTGAAAGTGGCACCAAATAAAGAACAAGTCTCCGGCTAATGGACCAGGTTTCCACTGAATTCTTCTACTACTTTCGAGTAGCTCTGAGAATAGTATGTTAGCGGGAGAAGAACGGTAGATAGAACTTGTTGTGGTAAATTTTATTGCAACAAATTCCACCCTCACCTCCTCGGAAGTGAGCTTACATTTCGTAAGGACTGTAACAAACTTCCAAAGATGTGCCTAGGATTAAAAGGTGTGGTAGAAGGACGTCACGTCTCTGTGAGTTATAAGATTACAAAAAAATGTGCTACGTTAACATTGATCATTCTCGGATGCGTCGTTATACGGTTTCAAGTCTGACGTGCCAAGTCTAGCGCTCTTTATTATTATTATCTTGAAGTACGTATGTCCAAGGTGACACACGTTTCTTAATCAAAAACGGACCAACAAATTTCGGTGCTAGTTTGGTTGCATAATAATTCGCGGCATCCGATAACGTGAAATTCCTTCGCCAAACCATATCGCCGGTGTGATATTGAACATCACGCCGTCGAAGGTTATAAGCTTCTGCAGCTCTCTTAGATGCTGCCTTCAACTTTGTCAATGTCTCTTCTCAGTTCCCGAAAACGTTCAGTGATCTCACCCAGATCTTGAACGTTCTCGGAAAGGTCTCCTACAGTTGATGCTTCCTGACCCGAAGTCACCATGTCCCTCCCAAAATTTGCGTAGTAGTGTGAAACACCCAAAACCTCGTGCTGTGACGTGGCACACGCCACCTTAGTTGTGAATCCCACACTCTGTGGTTTTTAGCAACTTAAGCTCGTCATGTTGTCTTAAGGATCTGATTGATCCTTTCCTGGTAGTGCGCCGTGAAACGTAGTTGCGACGCATACGCATCAAAAAGCGTTTTGAGTTCCTTGGAACGGAACTGTGAACCGTTGTCACAAATAGTGACTTTTGGTATGCCAAAAAGCAGAAAAACATTGTCTTCAAGTTCCCTACAAATTGCCTTAGCCGTAATCGACCTTAGTGCGAATAGAAGTGGAAACTTCGTAAAGTAATCAACTACTGTTAATATATAAATAAAACCCCTACTAGATTTCGGAAGTTGCCCTACTAAATCTATGCAAATAATCTCCCAAGGTGATTTGACTCCTACTCTTTCCTTCATCAAACCAGCTGGCTTATCATTTGATGGCTTTACCTGTTGGCAAACTTTACAACTCCTAACGTATTTTGTAATATCGGCCCTCATCTTTGGCCAGTAAAACTTCGCCGCAATTCTGGCAAACGTCTTCCTGACTCCCATATGCCCCGCTAAAGAAGCATCATGATTCTCCTGTAAAATACCTAATTTCTCATTTTTCCCTATCGCTTTCTTCCATTCCTGATTGGTTTCGTGAGCTACTATATGATAAGGCTTTACGAGTTTTAACAACTTTCCTTGTTCAACCCTCCAAGCCGGATACATAAGTGAATTTGTAGTGACTTCTGAAATCATTTTTGCCACCCAAGGATCTAAAACCTCTTCCGAGATACCAACCAACTGCGGCACCCCCCAAAAGAGCATATCTGGAACCACATGCTCCTTTCCCTTACAATGAATGATTTCGTAGTCAAACTGCTGTAATCTGATGGCCCATCTAGCTAACCTTCCCTGTGGATCTTTCAGATTCCTTAACCATATCAAAAAATTATGATCTGTAACTACAGTAAAACGCACCCCTTCGAGGTAAGGCCACAATTTCTCGATAGCCCATAATACCGCTAAACATTCCTTTTCTGTAGTGCTGTAGACCTACTAAGGTAACAGACAACCTTTTCCCCTTCCTCAAAGTTTTGGGATAAAACTGCACCGATCCTATAATCTGACGCGTCTGTTTGCACCACGAATGGTCGCTTAAAATCTGGGCGTGTGAGTATAGGTGCTGTTACCAAACACTCCTTTGCCTTCCTAAAACTATCCTCGCATTCTTGTAACCAACTGAACTTTTTATTTTTCTTTAGTAAACCCGTTAAGGGCCTTAGCAATTCTGCAAAATTCGGTACGAAACGTCTGTACCATGAAACTGTTCCTATAAAGCTCTCTTTAACATTCCTCGGTCCTGGAATCCTAACCATACTATTTACTTTCTCTGGATCTACATGTAATCCATTTTGATCTACTATATATCCTAAGAATCTCAAAGATGACATGCAAAAGTTGCATTTCTCTTTACTAACCTTCAAGCCTGCCTCACATAATCTTTTCAAAACCTCGTTCAGAATTTCGAGATGTTTCTCAAAAGTTTCTGATTATGATGATGATGTCGTCTAAATAGACGAAAACAAATGGCTCTAAATCTGCACCCAAAACCGTTTCGATAAATCTCTGCCTCGTAGCGGGCGAATTGTGAAGGCCGAAAGGCTTTCTCCTAAACTGATAAAGACCCCTCCGAGTTTCGATTCTGCCTCCATAGGTATCTGCCAGTACGCTGGCTTGATATCCAGTGAAGACAAGAACCTAGCACCCCGAAGCCTTTCTAAAATCGCATTAATGTATGGAAGTGGGTACGCGTCCCTATCTGTATTCTTATTTAGCTTCCTATAATATACGCAGAATCTATAGGAGCCATCTTGCTTTTTAACTTATATTATTGGAGATGACCAAGCACTAGTCGATCTCTCAATAACTCCTGCCTCTAACATCTCGTTTAGTTCCCTATCTATGTGTTCCTGCATTGCCGGGGAGACCGGATAATACCTTTGTTTTATCGGCTCCGCCGACGTTTTAATCTTATGCTCGACTAAAGTAGTGCACCCTAAGCCCTCAGGCATCTTCCTAAAAGAATCTTGACAATGTTTCTAATGTTTCTAATTCCCTAGCACTCAACTTAGAAAGTTCTGTGATCGAACAGATCGAAGTTGAACTATCCTGTTCTGAAAAATTCCAGATACGAGACCTCAGATCCGGGACAATACCCGACAGCGCCCAGAAATCTGCGCCGAGGATCACCCTATGTGGTATCGACGGAATGACTAAACAGTCAACTAATATAGCCATATCCTCAACTATAATTGGAAGAAAGATCGTCTCGACTCCTGTTCCATCTGCCAAGCACACGCAGTGAACGGTGTCCTCCCTACTGATCTGACCCTAAATTCTGCAGGATTTTCCATGCGTCCCTTTCTATTATGGTTCGAGTAGCTCCCTAATAATCCTAAAAATCTCGAACCATAAATGCTAACTGTTAAATATGGTGTCCTATCACTACCGTTTGCCTCTAAAGTAAACCCTAAATGAACCCTATCTGCCAGCTGGTCCCCAGCAGGCGAACCTCTCAATGCCTGCGGACTTCCCACCCTGCTGGCGCAGGAGCCCGTTTCCCATTTCCCGAACTTACTACAAGTTTGCCTTGTCACACCTGCAGCCCCGCAACCAAAACAACGCCTAGGAGCGGAACAACTACTTGCAAAATGGCCTGTGCCATTGCAATTAAAACACCTAACCGAAGAATTTTGTCGAGATCGACTTGAAGATGGGGCCTGACGAGTGATTTCGTTGTTCTCTGCAACAACCGAAACCGAAGGATTATCAACACCTACGTATGCCAGATCCGGTTCTAGCAAAGTCCTACCTAAGTCCTACTACTCCTAACATTTGGTGGGGGAACATAAGCCTCAAAATTTGCTCCAACTGCTTCTAAATTCCGACCTAACGCAACCAAATCAGACACACAGCTTGGCTTGGCCAACCCCAGTTGGGTTTGGTAGAAAGGTGTCAAGTTCCTCTGGATCATTGACAACTTTCTATTTTCTGAAGTTGGATCATCCAACCGACCGAATAAATTTTGCATAGTAGCAACGTACACGCCTATCGTTTCATCCTTCCCTTGTGTGCGGTGCCTAATCTCCTCAATAAGCTGATCATCATAATTACGAGGTAGAAACTCCAGTTTCAACTCCATAATTAGTTCTGGCCATGATTTCACTGACATCCTAATAGCCCTAAACCAAATCAATGCTTTGCCTACAAAGAGCTCCACCGCTGCTCTAAAAAGATACTTACTTACTTACTTACTTAGGTGGGCATTACAGTTCGGGGTGAACCTGGGCCTCAACCAACATCCTTCTATAACGATTTCGATCTCGGGCGAGCTCTCTCCAGTTTCGCACTCCAAGTCGGTTGAGGTCTTCATCCACTTGATTGCGCCACCTAAGACGAGGTCTTCCCCTTCCGCGATTTCCCTGCAATGTGCTTTCGAACACCCGACGAGCCGGAGCGTTTGGGTCCATCCGCTCTACATGGCCCAACCATCGTAGCCTCGCGATGCGTACTCTTCTGGCTATGCCCATGTCGCGGTACAGCTCATACAGCTCGTTGTTGTATCTTCTTCTCCACACATTGTCTTCGCATACGGGACCAAAGATCATTCGGAGAATTTTTCTTTCGAAACGACCAAGAGTTTCCTCATCCGCTTTCGATAAGGTCCATGCTTCCGCGCCGTACAGCAGGACTGGGATGATTAAGGTCTTATACAAGGTCACCTTGGTTTTTCTAGAGAGGGTTTTGTTTCTCAATTGCCTTCTTAACCCAAAGAAGCAACGGTTGGCAAGAGTTATTCTCCGTTTGATCTCAGCACTGATGTTGTTGTCCGTGTCTACAGCGGATCCTAGGTAGACGAAGTCCTGTACTACCTCGAAGTTATGTCTGTCTATTGTGACGTTTTGTCCAATTCGTCGATGTTCTGTGTCCTTGTTTGATGACAGCATATACTTCGTTTTGCCCTCATTAACCATCAAACCCATTTTTGCCGCTTCTGTTTCAATACTCGCAAAAGCACCTATGACATCACGCTTTTTTCTTCCCATTACGTCAATATCGTCTGCATAGGCGAGTAATTGTACAGACTTTTGAAAGATTGTTCCTCTGGTGTTGACGTTTGAGTTTCTTACAATCTGTTCAAGTATGATGTTGAAGAAATCGCATGACAGTTTGTCGCCTTGCCTAAAGCCTTTTTCGACATCAAAGGTCTCGGTGAGTTCTTTTCCGACCTTGACGGAGCAGCGTGAATTCTCCAAAGTCATCCTGCATAGCCGTACGAGCTTTGCATTGATGCCGAAACTAGACATGGCTCTATACAGCTCGTCTCTGTAAATACTGTCATAGGCGGCCTTGAAATCGATAAAGAGGTGGTGAATATCGATATTATGTTCTCGGGTTTTTTCCAAGATCTGCCGTAATGTGAAAATTTGGTCTATTGTGGACTTCTCTGGTCTAAAACCATATTGATAAGGACCTATCAAGTTGTTGACGTGGGGTTTCATACGTTCACATATTACAGCAGACGAGATCTTATAAGCGACGTTAAGGAGGCTTATCCCTCTGTAATTGGCGCAATTGTGAGGGTCTCCCTTCTTTAGGATCGGGCATACGATACTGAGGTTCCATTCATCGGGCATGCTTTCTTTCGACCATATCATGCAAATCAGCTGGTGCATGCTCCTTTCCAACTGATCTCCAGCTGCCTTGAAAAGTTCGGCATCAAGGCCATCTGCACCTGCAGTCTTATTTGATTTAAGTTTGCATATGGCACGCTTAACCTCTTCTAGGTCGGGAGGACGGCATTCTTGATCATCGTCCAAGCTGAATGGGGCAATCTGCCTGACAGCGGAATTTGTGTCTTCATCGCCGTTAAGCAGTCTGCAGAAATGATCTTTCCAGATCCTCAGTAGCGACTGTGACTCTATAACTATGTTTCCCTGCTGGTCCTTACAGGCTTGAGTTCGGGGTTTGCCACCCTGGCAGGATCTTTTTACCTTTTGGTAAAACTTCCGAATCTCGTTCCTGTCATGGCACCTCTCTATTTCCTCAAACGAGCGCTTCTCATGCTGCTTCTTTTTCTTTTTGAGAAGTCGGTGTTCTTCCCTTCTTCTCTCCTTGTAAATCTCGTTATACTGATCGTAAGCAGCCCTTGTTCGTGTTTGCATAAGCATTTGTCGTGCTCTTTGTTTGGCTGCATTTGCCTGCCTGCATTCTTCATCGAACCATGGGTTTCGTTTTGGTGGCCGAGTGAAACCCAGAACCTCAGAGGCAGCGGTTCTGATGGCTTCTTGGCATTGCTGCCACTGGTCTTCAATGTTTAATGCTGGCGGCATGGGATTCAAGGATAATTGAAGGGACACTCGATTGGAAAAGGCATTGGCAATCTCTTGCGATTGTAGCTTTCCGACGTCATATCTCTTCACAGCGTTAGTTCGCGCTGGTCGTGAACAAGATATCCTCATTCGTACCTTGGCTACAACAAGGTAGTGGTCCGAGTCAAAGTTAGCCCCTCAGAAAGTTCGGACATCTAGAACACTGGAAGAGTGCCTTGCGTCGATCGCAACATGGTCAATTTGGTTGACGGTTAATCGCACTTCTTGGATGGCGGTTATGTCTGCTTTGCAGCAGTCCAGGGCGTCCGCTAATTCTCCAGCTGTACCTAGTCCGTTAAGAGACCTTACGTTCCACGTGCAGATCCGGAGGTCATTGTCCTTTTTTCGTTTGCTTGGGTCGTCAACTTTGAAATCATTATCGTTATCCGAGGCTATTAGTTGTTTCGGAACTGTCCTTTTTTAACGTGGTTGGGTAGTTAACCCTACGTACAACCCCCAACCTGGAGGGCCAGGTCCTTTTGGATCCCTTCGGACACAAAGGGCTAGAATATCCAGTGTCAGTAGCCTGCTGCAGGGGTGTGAGTGCTGCCGTTGGCTCACCAGGAGCTCATCCGCCACCATCTCTACTTCAATACCCTGTCCTAGTATTGAAAGACCCCGAAAGACCTTTAAACCAAATATGTTGGAGTAGCTCCTTCAGGGGTTTCTGCTTTTATGGCTGCTGAAGTCCACCTGTCCTTCGAATTCATCCGCTGGAACATTTACACGAAAGCTCTCGTAGACCACTGAGATTCGTGCAGTCAGTCATAGTTCGCAGAGCAATTATAGTGTTGACCGATCACAATTCTTTTGTTCCGGATTCCCTTGTCAACACTCGCACTAACTAGTTTAGCAGGTCAGCTCTGGACGGAGCATCCCAGGTCCCAGTGGATACCGCTTGGAAGTATAGTAAGCACAATTGACGTGTACTATAAGTTACAGCATCTGGGCGCCGCCAAGTTGGCACCAGTCAGAGCCTACCCGAATAGTACAACGCCCATCCACAAAAAAAAAAGAATTCCTACGCTCTAATTTGATAGCTACCCTAAGCGCTTTGCGCATGTCCTCCACAGTCCCTACATTCAACCTTCTACATTCAACTTCATAAATGATTTCATCCTGAGATAATCTATTCACCTGACTTAACTCCATTTTATTATTATCTAAAAACTACCTATCCGATCTCGGAACAACCAATAAATAAAAATGAAAAACGTAAAATAAATCAACCGACTCGCAAACTGTTTCGAAAACCCAGCAAGCAACCTTTTTTTTTTAAAAAAAAAAAAAAAAAAAAATACAAAAATGAACCCTAGAGCAAACCTCGTTTACACAAATATTGCAATCCCACAACGACAAAAAATCACACTCGAAATAAAATGTAATAAAAGAAATAATAAAAATAATAGAAAAAGAATTCGAACAACAGAACACAGTAAGTGGTTAAAAAAAATTAAAACAAACCAAAAGTACTAAAAAGTATTAATTCTTCAAAGTGACGGATCTCAAAATTCGCGAAATGTCAAACTCGAATTAAATTTATTGAAGCAATTATATGTGTAATGTATGTCTATCCAATTTATAACTTGAAATTAAATCACTAAAAATAAGAACAAGAAAAAAAACTCACAATTTATTCCTGAGCACTGCTGATACAATCTCCTTATGTCAAAGGTCAAACTATCCACTACCTATTCCACAGTCATGTATTTTCCTCCACAGATTCCAATCCTGAATCCTATGTTCCCAGGTTCCACTGACGAACAAATTCGTAAATTCTCACGCACTCTAGGAATAAAAAACACAAAGTAAATATTTCCAACAATATAGCACTTCAAAATAAACTTCTCTAAATACAGCACAAAAGGGAAGGGTATATGTAGATGTGTACACAATATAAAAAAAATATTGCACAAGCAAGCCCCACGTTGGGCGCCAATTGTTATCAATTATTAACGCTAACCGAATCTATATAAAAAGAAAATCTCTTAATGAAAACGTAATCAATTCCAATTACCGCGAGATAAATTACGACCAATTCCCTAATCGAAAACGTTCAACCGAAAACACAAGCGGTAACACTAGTGTAAGTGTAGAAATATACCAGGAGGGGAAATGTTTTACAGAGAGGAGACCATGTGGAAATTACTGGGAAGTTCTAGGTGTAATGTCTAGAATAATGTCGAGGCAACCAGATGTGAGTTTTGATTATAGAGTGATAATGTTAAGAGTTAATGTGATTATTGGCAGAGTTGAAATCGAATAAAGTAGATACTGAATAAAAGTGGTAGAATTAAATTGAAAGGTAAAGTTTTATTTTTGCGAACTAAGCGCACGTTACATTCTTGTCAGAAGTGTAAATAAAACTTATTTGATAAAAAAAAAAGAACAAATTGGACTAGTGAAGTTTTTTTTAAAAAAAAAAGTTAATTACAGTGAAAATGGGTAAGTTGTTGGAAGAGTTCAACTGCATTGAGCTTAAAAGTGAGTTAGGTAAGCGAAAACTTTCTAGAGCGGGATCGCAAAATGAGCTCGTCCTGCGCTTGCGCAACTTTTTGGAACAGCAAGGGGAAAACGTAAACACAACAACAACTTGAAGCACAACGAAACTAGCAAAAGAAGGAACAGCAGAATGTTCTGGAACAACTTGAAGCACAACGAAATGAGCAAAAGAAGGAACAGCAGAATGTTCTCGAACGACTCGAGGTACAACAAAAGAATCTGGAAGAACAACGAAACGAACAAAAGAAAGAACAGCAGAATATTCTCGAAAGACTTGAGGCGCAACAGAATGTTTTGGAAGGTCAGAAAAACATTCTAGGAGGCAAATTGGGCAGCATTGAGAAAAATGTTTGTGGCCTAGAAAAACGCATTGAATGTGTTGAGAAACGATTTTCCAAGCTTGAGAGTCAATGCAAAAGTGAGCTTGCCACTTTGGAGAAACCAATCGAAAATATGGCTAAGGAATTAGACCAGATGCGGAAAATGGTGAAAATCTACAGCAGCTCCAAGCAGACATCGAAAGACTGGTGCATACCCGGATGCTGGAGAAGAAATCATCAACCAGCTGGCTGTTGAGTCCTTCGTTCGTGCCATTTCTGACAAACATCTTCAGAGATCTGTGCGAACTGCTAGAACACGAACTCTTTCTGAAACTCTAGAATTTGCATTAATGATGGAAGCATCTGAGCAAGCTTCTCAAATGGTACATTGTCAAAGAGAAGCCATAGTCGAGGCTAAATCATGCCCAGGAGTTAAGCTACAAAGGAACCAGCGGAACGAACTTGCCAGATGTTGGAATTGCAATAAGACGGGGCACTTACAGCGACAGTGCCGGTTACCACCAAATAAAACTGCTTGTCGACGTTGTGAAGTCCAAGAAAATCAATCCACGAGCTGTAGAGTAAGACCGCAGACTTATAAATACCAAATTGGACATCTGGTAGAAAACCCCCAATGGAATTGCTGGCGGAAAGTAGAGACCAAGACTCAGCGGATGATAATGGAACCCATATTCGGATGGAACAAGGAAGAATTGAGATCTGCTCAAAAGAAGGATGCAGACATGCATCGAACCGATTCTCAAATATAAAGAGAACCACACCGCTTCATCCACAATCTGATGGGGTGGTTGAAAGATTCAACCGGACCTTGAAAGAACAACCCCCAATGGAATTGCTGGCGGAAAGTAGAGACCAAGACTCAGCGGATGATAATGGAACCCATATTCGGATGGAACAAGGAAGAATTGAGATCTGCTCAAAAGAAGGATCCAGACATGCATCGAACCGATTCTCAAATGGAAAGAGAACAACACCGCTTCATCCACAATCTCATGGGATGGTAGAAAGATTCAACCGGACCTTGAAAGAACACCTCACCAAGGTCGTAGGCGACTACCAAAGAGACTGGGATAGGCACGTACCGCTATTCCTGATGGCCTATAGAAGTGTGGTACATAGCTCGACAGGACAAACACTATCTGACATCCTGTTCGGGAAAACCATGCGGCTGCCCAGCGAACTTAAATTTGGATGCCCCTCAGAGGAGCTACAGGACACGAACGAGTATGTGGACGACCTCAAGGAGAGACTCGCTGACATCCATAAAAGAACAAGGGCACGGATGAAAGCCTACAGCGACCGGATGAAAACACGGTGCGACACAAAAGCGACAACGGCAGGATTCCAAGCAGGAGATCGTGTGTGGCTTTATAATCCTCATCGTCAAAAGGGATTGTCACCGAAACTTCAGCAGAACTGGGAAGGTCCTTTTACTGTTGTCACGAGGATTAACGACGTGGTTTAACGCATCCAAAGAGGACTAAGAGGCAAGTTAAAAGTAGTTCATTGTGACCGGCTGCATCGATATAGTGGCGAGGCTGCAGATGGAATTATTCGGGACGAACAATCTTAAGGGGGGGGGGGGGGGGGGGGGGCAGTGTAATGCGAACCCAACATTTAATACCAATTTCCTAATCGAAAACGTTCAACCGAAAACACAAGCGGCAGCACTAGTGTAAGTGTAGGAATATACCAGGAGGGGAAATGTTTGACAGGAGTGGAGAGTGGAGATCATGTGGAAATTGCTGGGAAGTTCTAGAGGTAATGTCATTCGATATAAATAGGCCACCGAGGCAACCAGATGTGAGTTTTGATTATAGAGTGATAATGTTAAGAGTTAATGTGATTATTGGTAGAGTTGAAATCGAATAAATTAGGTACTGAATAAAAGTGGTAGAATTAAATTGAAAGGTAAAGTTTTATTTTTGCGAACTAAGCGCACGTTACAATATTTACGATACGAGTATTCGCGAAAAATTAATTTGGGATATCAACAATCCCGACGACGTGCGCGCAACTTGTCTAATGAAACGAAATGTCAAAATGACACAGGTTCGCGTTCGGCAACCAACAACACTTCAGTGCTGCCTCCCGTAGCTCAGTCTGATGGGTGGGCTCGATTTGATATTCCTTTTTAATCCGATTCGATTAAAAGGGAGTATCAAATAATTATAAAATGATATCGCGTATAAAAATAAATCACAATGAATGAGAGTACCTGGGCGTACTAACTCACTTTTAATATGGGCGCCAGGAAACCTTTTAAGATGGTGGTTTGCCTTAACCAAAGCTGAAATAGTAGTTAAAGACGAAAGAAAAATTTCGATAGGAAAGAAATAAAACAGTACGAAGTTTCAGAAGGAAATTATCACCCCTATTACAGATGACAACCCAAAATTGGGTTGTGTGCCCGTGTTATATATATGAGAAGACAACCCAATTTCAGTTGAGTTGACATCCATAGTAGGGGTATATAGATTTCTATTATATTTGTAGGTTGTCTGGGAAACCGTGGCCGAAACCTGGATTAAAACCCAGAATCTTTTCAATATAAAAGAAAACGTACAGAATCAACCACCCGCGGTCCTTTGCGTTCAGGTGATACGATCACCAGTGGCCTAGTGGACGAGTTCAACCCCTTTCAGAAAGACTTACTCCGAAAAATTATTTAACTCGCGCAAAGTTCCAGCCCAAACCGGCCCGGAGAACGAAGAACAAAAGATGCTAAGTTTGAAATTTGACTGATACTATCTGTAGACCTTCGTCCAGATAGTTAGAAAAGAAATAAAGTGAGGATAAAAACGGAAAAACGTCTTTAAGTGATTCTTCTTTGTGATTCCTATTGACGATACTGAATTTAATTTTAACTAATAGTGCAGTCAATGAAGCATTTTAGGTCCGAATTTTTTTACTGTGAACCGATTTGCATGAAATTTTGGAATTAGGCTCATCTTACCCTTAAATTCAAAAGTGAAAATGATTTGCACACCGCCACCACCCTGGGGGTGGTTGCCACCCCTACTCGGGGGTGAATTTTTTTTTTGAAATAACCTTAGATATCGATAGAAGGCCTAATTTTAAGCAAAAAAACAAATATAAAGTTTTTTGTTAAGTCCAATACTTTTCGAGTTATTGGCAATTGAAAATTCGCAATTTGTTCACGTTTTTCATCTATTTATTGCAAATATCTCCAAAACTATACGTTTTATCGAAAATTTTATAAAGAACAAAATTGTAGCAGGTAAAACAATGAACAATTTGGTTTTTTATAAAGTATTCTAAGAATAATACTAAGCTAGATATAAAAGATCAAAACCATTTTTTATTTTGTCTGAAATTTAATGGTTGTAGTCAATGCCATTTAGCGGCGAGCAGATGCATTTTATGCATTCTAATACAAGAGGATGTTTTGTAGTGCTTGAAATAAGCTTTAAAATGAGCAATATTAAAAGTCTTTTGCAAGTAAAATAAGTGAGCTGTAGTGCAAATAAGGGGAGCATCTAATGTTTTTTCTTTTAAATCAATGGCTTTCATAAGTGCCATTTCCACCAAAATTAAATTTAATCGTATTCCGCCTAAAATTAAGTTTGTTATGAAGAGTTTGACAGATAGTATCAGTTTGGCTGGTTTTGGACTTATATTTTTCAAAAAAGTCACGATTAAAAAAAAAACAACAAATTTTAAAATTTTTAAAAACCCTACTTTTTTTCATAATATCTCAAAAATGACGACAGATACGTATAATAGTGTAAGAAAAAAAGGTTGGTATTTCTTTGACAAAAAATTTGGTCTTTTAGTTTTTTCTGTCAAACAAAAATTGACGGAGATATGATTGTTTAAATAGCGCGTGGCAGCGCAATCACAGCCTCTAGTAGCCCCTGCACTACAGCTCACTTATTTTACGTGCAAAAGACTTTTAATAGTGCTCATTTTAAAGCTTATTTCAAGCACTACAAAACATCCTCTTGTATTAGAATGCATAAAATGCATCTGCTCGCCGCTAAATGGCATTGACTACAACCATTAAATTTCAGACAAAATAAAAAATGGTTTTGATCTTTTATATCTAGCTTAGTATTATTCTTAGAATACTTTATAAAAAACCAAATTGTTCATTGTTTTACCTGCTACAATTTTGTTCTTTATAAAATTTTCGATAAAACGTATAGTTTTGGAGATATTTGCAATAAATAGATGAAAAACGTGAACAAATTGCGAATTTTCAATTGCCAATAACTCGAAAAGTATTGGACTTAACAAAAAACTTTATATTTGTTTTTTTGCTTAAAATTAGGCCTTCTATCGATATCTGAGGTTATTTCAAAAAAAAAAAAATTCACCCCCGAGAAGGGGTGGCAACCACCCCCAGGGTGGTGGCGGTGTGCAAATCATTTTCACTTTTGAATTTAAGGGTAAGATGAGCCTAATTCCAAAATTTCATGCAAATCGGTTCACAGTAAAAAAATTCGGAGGTTGGGCCCTATTTTTCGCTTCATTGACTGCACTATAAGAGTTAATAGTAAATTAAGGTTGGTGTGAATATAGTTCACACATTGTTGGACATGGGTCTCGATCTTCATGCCATTCATCCTTTATCGATTTTCTTTCGTAGGCCACCTGCCGTACGAACTTTTGTGGACCGACCGTCACACAAGAAAAATGTCTCTAATTGTATCGTCTCCAATATACCTGAAAGTGGCACCAAATAACCTGAAAGTGGCTTTTCGAAAATTCTAGAGGAACAGGTCTCCGGCTCGTGGACCAGGTTTCCACTGAATTCTTCTACTACTTTCGAGTAGCTCTGAGAAAAGTATTTTAGCAGGAGAAGAACGGTAGATAGAACTTGTGGTAAATTTTACCGCAACGTCCTTCCTGAAAGTAGAATATTTATTCATATTTATATTGTTCCGTTTAGTTACGTTGGTTTCTGAAATGAAAGCAATGTCAGGGTTAATTTTTTTTTAGCAAAACATTAAATGACTTCCTCTTTTCCAGGCTGTACAGCAAATTTAAGTTGTACGTCATGATGCGGAGCCTGTTTAGATGCATATTTGTAATACGAAGGTGGCTAAGGCCACGGACTTCTCTCCCTCACTCATATTACCGTAGCTGGTAGGTATTGCCGTCTTGGCTTTTTGCATCAGGGTAACCAGGTCACTCCCAAAAATCAGTTGTGCCTCGTTGTTGAGGTTGATAGGTGAGGCTGGTGTTGGCCTGGCTGGCCTGGCTGGTGTTGTCTTGGGAATTTTGGCTGCTGTTGGTTGTTGCTTCGTAGATGTGGCTGGCTTGGGTGTAGGTCCGCTTCTAAACATTGAGGCTTAGCTGACGGTTGGGTGGGTTGCCATTGAGACAGAATTGGCGGCGAATGCCTGCTGGGACTTCTTCTCGACGATTTCCTTGTTTCTCTCTGTTATCTTGGCCTTAAGGGTTGGGCACCCCTTGAAACTTGCCGGATGTCCTTCCTTTTGGCAGTTTGTACACCATACATCCAGTCCTGTGTTTGTAGTCCGCTTGCACTGACCTGGCTCATGCACCTCCTTGCATTTCACGCACACGTACTGGCGCCCAAAGTTGGTGGCAACATGTCCAAATCATTGACAATTCCTGCATTGTACGATATCGTTGGACTTGAGTCTCTCCCAATGAACCTACTGGTTCATAACAAGTGTCCTTGTGTAAACCTCGCTGAGTTGGCAGGGCTTGTCGAGTTGTAGGACTTTCTTTGTGCCCTCTTGGCTTTAAATTCGGTGACTTTGATGATTGCGAGGCCCTCTATTGAGGCCCTCCAGCTCATCGTCAACTACAATGGCTGCGTATGAGTGGTGAATGCCTTTCAGAAGAAGCAGATTCATTCTATCCTCCCTCGGTGTGAAGTAATTAAACAGAATCTTCCTCTCCTTGAGGAACTTTTTAATTCCTTCGATACGAAAAGTTAAAATTTTTGTTTTTTGTTATAACACAGGAACCAAACGTTGAAAAAAGAATCAAAGCGATATTCTGCTCAATAAAATGCTAGAGAATCCTGATATACCAAAGAAAATCGGAAGAAAGTGGCGGAATTTTGGAAGAAGCTGACGTTAGAGTTGAATAGTGCAGGGCCACCAGTGAAGAGTGAGTTTGAGTGGAAAAAAGAAAGGATCAAGTTTGTTGTAAGTGTAACCGCTTAAAATGAAAACATGCATGATATTTGGTTTGGACAGATCAGAAGCGCTGCGTTCGAAAAAAGGCAGCAGCAAATAAAGTGCATCAGAAAGGTACAGGAGGTAGGCCAAACAAAACTCAAAAGTTTTCTCCTTCCGAAGAGACCATATTCCAACTAGTAGGAATGATGGAGGCAGTGGAGGGAGTAGGTAGTTCGCTGTCCTTTGGTTTGGCTCTTCGAAAGGATATACAATTTTAAATCAACGCTACATTGGACCTGAATGATGCACAGTATATTGGAGTTGCTGATGATTTTACTTTTGCCACGGAACTCATACAGGAAGACAGCAATGTGCAGCCAACTCCAACGATATCTCAAGCTACAAGGAAAAGAAAAATGAATACGAACGATGTCATTGTAGAGGAGCTAGAGACACAGAAAGATCTTTGGGACAAAGTGACCGAGGGGGTTTCTGTAAAGAGAGATCACAGCACTGAAGTTCAGAGCGGCGTCAAAAAGATTTACAGATCGTTGGACCGCCTAGGTGATATCAAAAAAGAATTGTTAAAAGAACAACAGAGGCATAAGAAGAAATTGAAAATATTCGTAAATATGAACTGAAAAACAAAATTGAGAAAGGCCAAAGGATGTTAGAGTTGGAAGAGCAGAAGATTGAAATAATGCGAAAAAGAGAGTATAATGAACCCGTATTTTAATGCACGATTTTCATACAAAAGCTTTAAAAATGTTTACATAGACAAAAGAGTGAATTTTTTTTATTTAGACATGTAAGTTGATAAATGAAAAGATTAATAAAGCTTTGAACAGTTAAAACACTTTTTATATTTCCTCAGACGTACATTTCAGTATTTGCTTCCATCGTCAGTGGGATTTTTAAATTAAATTAAATTATTTGTCAAAAAACTAATAATAAACAAAAATGTTTCTAAACAAAATTACAGTTAGGTTGAGTTGAATCTATTAAAATTTTTTTTTGAATATTGAGTCTTTGATTGGTCCATCATCACTACTCATTAGATTATTTTTGTTTTTAAATATGTTAAATGATTCAAATGTGGGTGGGCGTTGTACTATTCGGGTAGGCTCTGACTGGTGAAAACTCGGCGGCGCCCATATGCTGTAACTTATAGTACACGTCAATTATGCTTACTATACCTCCAAGCGGTATCCACTGGGACCTGGGATGCTCCGCCCAGAGCTGACCTGTTTTTTTTTTTTTTTTTTTTTTTTTTTTTTTTTTTTTTTTTTTTTTTTTTTTTATGTAGTTGTAGTATTACTTTTATTATTTCCAATACGGCCAAATACCTTGGGATGAATTTGGATGCAAAGCTAAAATGGAAAGAGCATATCAAAAAGAAAAGGGAAGAGCTCAACTTGAAATATAGAAAAATGTACTGGTTACTCGGTAGAAATTCGGACTTATCTGTCGAAAATAAAATAATGCTTTATAAACAAGTACTTAGACCTGTTTGGACCTATGGAATCCAATTATGGGGCTGTTCAAAGAAAACAAATACTGAAATCATCCAAAAGTTCCAAAACAAAGTCCTTCGTGGAATAGTAAATGCACCATGGTATATAAGAAATAGCGATTTACATCGTGACCTACAAATAGAAACGGTTACAGAAGTTGTAAGAAAACATGCTGTATCACACAATCAGCGACTGCATAGTCATATCAACTCTGAAATGGAGTCCGTATTAAATACGAGAGGCAATGTTCGGAGATTAAGAAGAACCAAGCCACACGAGCTAATGGCCTAAAAGTCATGGGAAGCATTAAAAGTTTAAGCTTCCCTTAAAGAGATAATATTATTGAGAAAGAAAAATCTGTTGTCGATCGTTATAGATTGGTTCTGATTATGAGGAGTTTTTAGTGGGTAAGAATCCCACACTACTTGGTATCGAATACTACTAAGTGTCTTTTGAAGATTTACTCCTGACAAAAAAAAAAAAAAAAAAAAAAAAAAAAAAAAAAAAAAAAAAAAAAAAAAAAATTTCTAGATAACAATTCAAATTTATAACAATTTTTCAATAATTATAATAACTCAGAAATAATAGTGACATAAGTATTTCTTTAAAAGAAATAGAAGTAATGCCACATGAAATTTAAAAATTTATATATGAATGCAAATAATATCAAATGGGTGGGGTGACCCTTAAATTTAAGCCATCAAAGTGCAAAATAAAACCGATTTTTTTTTTTTTTTAATTCATTCTTGTTGGATGAAATGGAAGAAAAGACAACAGTTACCTACAAGATAATAGAACCAAAATATCAATGAAGGACATTGAGGAACAATTCAATACTTTTTAGATCATGACTAAAAAGCCAACTTTTCACGGCTTTTACAAAAGAATTAATGTTTGAATGAACTCTTAAATCATATGGAAGCTTGTTAAACAAACGACACGACACGATATCATAGAAGTTTCGGAAAGCAGTTGTGCGAAACCTGGGTATGGTTACTAAATGAAGAGAATTAGTCCGTAAACCATAATTATTGATGAGTCTGAAATTAAAATTCCATGACCTTCTAAAGAAAATTTTGAACACCTTAAAGCAATATAATTGACGGACTGGAAGAACCTTCAAATCTTTGAACAGTGGAAAACTAGGGTACAGACGATGCTTCCTACAAATCAATTTTAAAATACGCTTTTGTAATATCAGTAGAGGCTGAATTCTATTGAAATATGCTCCTCCCCAACAAGTTATTCCGTATTGCAATTTTGAATGAAAAACACCATAATAGATTTTCATCAACAGCTTTGGAGAGCAAGTATTGCGCAAGAAATAGAAGCTTCGCAGTGTACTACGAAAGTATTTTCTCAAATTTTCAGTATGATATACAAAGCTCATTCTAGAATCGATCGTGAAGCCCAAATATTTAAATTCATCGACTTTTTCAATTTCGAAACATTTTTCGGTGCAATTGAGACAGCTCCGAAAGGAACAATTATACAAGCTGTTACTGCAGCTGCACTGAGATATTTCGAATCTTTGGCAGTCAGTAGCATGAAAGAATACATCCGCTCCAAAACTATTTTGACCCGCCAAATTGAAAAACATTATCTTAGTTTTTGAGCTAATCAACAATTTATGTTCAGCAAACCATAATCTTAATAAATAAATGTCAAAATTTATATCCGCGGTGAGATCGAAAACACTCTCCGAACCAAAGGCAAAACCAACATCATCCGCAAAAGCTGTCAGTATTCCCTTGAAGGGCATTCTGAACAGCGAATCGATGTAAATCAGAAAGAGTATAGGACCCAAAACTGAACCCTGAGGTACTCCAATATTAAGGAATTTTACTTCGCTTCTATTGTCGTCAATCTTAACTCTTTCAGACCTATTAGCTAAGTAAGACCTAAACCACTCCAAAACAAACCCTCGAAAACCAGCTTTTTCAATTTTACTAAGCAAAAGTACATGATTTGAATTCTTAGATTCTACACTGTCCAAAATGACTGAAAATACCTCCAAAAACACATTCACATTAAACATATGTAGTCTATATACGCAAAGCATGATATAAACTTCATTATTTAGCATAAAAGACAATTTTAGAATGTCGGCACTTAAAATCTCAAATTTTGACACATCAAACACATTATAATTAGATTTAACGAAACAGCCAACTCCTCCTGCTGCATAAGATTCGTTGGTAATAACATGAAAATTAAACCCAGGTAACGCATAATCACTTTTCTCGAAATCATAAATCCATATTTCCGAAACCACAACAAAATCAGGCAAACGCGCAAAAGAATCTAAATGTAATACAAGTGAAGTGAAATTCTCCCTCAAGCTTCTAACATTTTGGTGAACAAAAAGAGGAGAGTTTAAATAAAAAGAATGATTGGAATAAATTTCTTCACAATTAGTGTTTTTCAGATCGTAGATAGAAAAATCATCATTAAAAATATTTAAATTATTAAAATCCATTTAAAATGACAATAATAAATTAATTGCACTAAATAAGCGCAAGATCATTGAATGAGTTTATTCTAATGATTTTTCCACCTTCTATCTTTCTTAATAAAATTTGATTATTTTTGAACCATAAAAACTTAAACCCCATTTGCCTCTTAATCTCCTTCGCCTTCATGAACAATGCTCGTGTATATTTTGTTAACGCATCATTGATGTAAATGTTTGTATTTCTGCTTCTACCGCTACCATCACTGCTTCCACTGCCATCACGATCACGATCACAACCATTGTCTCCTCTGCTTTCCAACACTTTTGTTTTTAACACATTCTTTTTTGTTGCTTTGGCTCTCATGATACGCTGCTTAAGAGAAGAATCGGTTAGGCTTAAGCAAATGATCGAACGTTCGCTTGAATAGCTGTCACCCACTTTCTCATTCTTACTCTTAACTTTACGAACAAAGCACTTGTCGATGTTGTTGTCGGGCACCTCCACAGCTAGAGCATCGTGAAATATTTTCTTGGCTATGTCTTTTGCTGTGTTGTTGTTGACGTTGGGTACCCCAGTTATTTCAATGCAGTTGCTTAGATGAAGTTGCTGCTGCCAATTTAGTTTGTTCTCTAACAAATCAACTTTAGATTTAAGAATTTCGTTCTCTTTACGTAGTTCGTTCATAGAATTTAAATATTGTTGATTTATTTTCTCTAGGCTAGTGAGTTTTTCGTACACCATTCTCAACGTTAGTAACTCAACACCTTCATCATGCATGTTGTTGTTCTGCGATGTTGTGGGCGCAATGTTTTTGTCGTTTGCTGCCATTGTTACAGTCTCTTTGTTTTTGTTAGTTTTTTGGGAACTTTTTGGAGCTGCAGCCGGTTTGCTGATGTTGGTATTTTTTGTCTGCTCAGGCATATGAAGAGATCTACGTCTTAGAACTGAGCACTTATCACAGCGAAAATGTGTACCGCTTGATTCGAAAAAATCGACATCTTCTTGAAGGACATTGACGCAAGGGAGATGAAAAAAGTTTTTGCAGTCACCGCACGATATTTTTTTAACGGAACTGCGATCAATTTTTTGAGAACAGACTACACAATTCATATTGAACTTTTAGTGGTTACAATGAGAAGTGCACCCCACGACACCTACACTGACACTCTTTGAACTCCTGCTAAACTAGTAAGTGCGAGTGTTGACAAGGGAATCCGGAACAAAAGAATTGTGATCGGTCAACACTATAATTGCTCTGCGAACTATGACTGACTGCACGAATCTCAGTGGTCTACGAGAGCTTTCGTGTAAATGTTCCAGCGGATGAATTCGAAGGACAGAATCAACGGTGGACTTCAGCAGCCATAAAAGCAGAAACCCCTGAAGGAGCTACTCCAACATATTTGGTTTAAAGGTCTTTCGGGGTCTTTCAATACTAGGACAGGGTATTGAAGTAGAGATGGTGGCGGATGAGCTTCTGGTGAGCCAATGGCAGCACTCACACCCCTGCAGCAGGGTACTGACACTGGATATTCCAGCCCTTTGTGTCCGAAGGGATCCAAAAGGACCTGGCCCTCCAGGTTGGGGGTTGTGCGTAGGGTTAACTACCCAACCACGGAAAAAAAATATGGTTCCGAAACAACCAAAAGCCTCGGATAACGATAATGATTTCAAAGTTGACGACGCAAGCAAACGAAAAAAGACAATGACCTCCGGATCTGCACGTGGAACGTAAGATCTCTTAACGGACTACGTGCAGCTGGAGAATTAGCGGATGCCCTGGACTGCTGCAAAGCAGACATTACCGCCATCCAAGAAGTGCGATGGAGTGGACCGGGCATAAAGAAGATGAAAAACTGTGACATCTACTATGGCGACTGCTACAGACAAAAGAAACAACGCTTATTTGGGTGCGGATTTGTCGTTAGAGGAAGACTCAGGGATAAGGTGATTAGCCAAAATCCAGTCAATGAGCGTATAATGACCATCCGCATCAGGGCTAAATTCGCCAACATTAGCCTTATATGCGCCCACGCTCCCACAGAAGAGAAAGACGACGATTCCAAAGACTGTTTCTACGAGCTCCTCGAAGAAACGTATGAGCAGTGCCCTAGACACGACGTGAAAATCGTTCTTGGCGACTTTAACGAAAAGCTAGGGAAGGAGGACATCTTTGGAAACACAATTGGTAAGCATAGCCTTCATGACAAAACCTCCGAAAACGGACTGAGGCTAATCGATTTTGCTGCTGAGCTGAATCTTGTAAGTAGTACACGCTTCCCGCATCTCAAAATTCATAAAGGTACATGGCGATCTCCAGATCAATTACCCGTCAACCAAATTGACCATGTAGCGATCGACGCAAGGCACTCTTCCAGTGTTCTAGATGTCCGAACTTTCCGAGGGGCCAACTTTGACTTCGACCACTACTTTGTTGTAACCAAGGTACGAATGAGGATATCTTGTTCACGACCAGCGCGAACTAACGCTGTGAAGAGATATGACGTCGGAAAGCTACAATCGCAAGAGATTGCCAATGCCTTTTCCAATCGAGTGTCCCTTCAATTATCCTTGAATCTCATGCCGCCAGCATTAAACATTGAAGACCAGTGGCAGCAATGCCAAGAAGCCATCAGAACCGCTGCCTCTGAGGTTCTGGGTTTCACTCGGCCACCAAAACGAAGCCCATGGTTCGATGAAGAATGCAGGCAGGCAGATGCAGCCAAACTAAGAGCACGATAATAGCTTATGCAAACACGAACGAGGGCTGCTTACGATCAGTATATCGAGATTTACAAGGAGAGAAGAAGGGAAGAACACCGACTTCTCAAAAAGAAAAAGAAGCAGCATGAGAAGCGCTCGTTTGAGGAAATAGAGAGGTGCCGTGACAGGAACGAGATTCGGAAGTTTTACCAAAAGGTAAAAAGATCCTGCCAGGGTGGCAAACCCCGAACTCAAGCCTGTAAAGACCAGCAGGGAAACATAGTTATAGAGTCACAGTCGCTACTGAGGATCTGGAAAGATCTGCAGACTGCTTAACGGCGATGAAGACACAAATTCCGCTGTCAGGCAGATTGCCCCATTCAGCTTGGACGATGATCAAGAATGCCGTCCCCCCGACCTAGAAGAGGTTAAGCAAACTTAATCAAATAAGACTGCAGGTGCAGATGGCCTTGATGCCGAACTTTTCAAGGCAGCTGGAGATCAGTTGGAAAGGAGCATGCACCAGCTGATCTGCATGATATGGTCGGAAGAAAGCATGCCCGATGAATGGAACCTCAGTATCGTATGCCCGATCCTAAAGAAGGGAGACCCTCACAATTGCGCCAATTACAGAGGGATAAGCCTCCTTAACGTCGCTTATAAGATCTTGTCTGCTGTAATATGTGAACGTCTGAAACCCCACGTCAACAACTTGATAGGTCCTTATCAATGTGGTTTTAGACCAGAGAAGTCCACAATAGACCAAATTTTCACATTACGGCAGATCTTGGAAAAAACCCGAGAACATAATATCGATATTCACCTCCTCTTTATCGATTTCAAGGCCGCGTATGACAGTATTTACAGAGACGAGCTGTACAGAGCCATGTCTAGTTTCGGCATCCCTGCAAAGCTCGTACGACTATGCAGGATGACTTTGGAGAATTCACGCTGCTCCGTCAAGGTCGGAAAAGAACTCACCGAGACCTTTGATGTCGAAAAAGGCTTTAGGCAAGGCAACAAACTGTCATGCGATTTCTTCAACATCATACTTGAACAGATTGTAAGAAACTCAAACGTCAACACCAGAGGAACAATCTTTCAAAAGTCTGTACAATTACTCGCCTATGCAGACGATATTGACGTAATGGGAAGAAAAAAGCGTGATGTCATAGGTGCTTTTGCGAGTATTGAAACAGAAGCGGCAAAAATGGGTTTGATGGTTAATGAGGGCAAAACGAAGTATATGCTGTCTTCAAACAAGGACACTGAACATCGACGAATTGGACAAAACGTCACAATAAACAGACATAACTTCGAGGTAGTACAGGACTTCGTCTACCTAGGATCCGCTGTAGACACGGAAAACAACATCAGTGCGGAGATCAAACGGAGAATAACTCTTGCCAACCGTTGCTTCTTTGGGTTAAGAAGGCAATTGAGAAACAAAACCCTCTCTAGAAAAACCAAGGTGACCTTGTATAAGACCTTAATCATCCCAGTCCTGCTGTACGGCGCGGAAGCATGGACCTTATCGAAAGCGGATGAGGAAACTCTTGGTCGTTTCGAAAGAAAAATTCTCCGAATGATCTTTGGTCCCGTATGCGAAGACAATGTGTGGAGAAGAAGATACAACAACGAGCTGTATGAGCTGTACCGCGACATGGGCATAGCCAGAAGAGTACGCATCGCGAGGCTACGATGGTTGGGCCATGTAGAGCGGATGGACCCAAACGCTCCGGCTCGTCGGGTGTTCGAAAGCACATTGCAGGGAAATCGCGGAAGGGGAAGACCTCGTCTTAGGTGGCACAATCAATTGGATGAAGACCTCAACCGACTTGGAGTGCGAAACTGGAGAGAGCTCGCCCGAGATCGAAATCGTTATAGAAGGATGTTGGTTGAGGCCCAGGTTCACCCCGAACTGTAATGCCCACCTAAGTAAGTAAGTAAGTAAATGATTCAAATGCATCTAATTCATAAACATTTCTTATTAATTTTAAATTTTGCAAACTAAAGCTATGACTATTTTCTAGCATATGTTCTGCAACACTTGACTTTTCTTTTTCATTATATTTAAGATGTGCAAAATGTTCTTTAAATCTTTCTAGAATAGGT
Source organism: Melanostoma scalare (assembly GCA_949752695.1). Classification (NCBI taxonomy): domain Eukaryota; kingdom Metazoa; phylum Arthropoda; class Insecta; order Diptera; family Syrphidae; genus Melanostoma; species Melanostoma scalare. The sequence goes on from OX456985.1 coordinate 126,075,380, forward strand.
CTTCTTGTCTGTCCTATATATTCTTTTACACAATCATTACATCCGGTAGAATAAATTCCTGATTTTTGAAGTTGTTCAATTTTATCTTTAGATCCTCCAATCAGATTTTTTATTTTTATTTCGCTGCACTCAGTCATACGGATATTATATTTATTAAAGATTGGTTTTATCTTAGATGTTATTTCTGGATAGAAATAAAATTTTGAATATTTCTTTTCTTCGTTTCCTTCATTCCTTATTAGATCTAAAGTTGTATAATTTCTCAATTCTTGTTTTCTTCTATGTGCAATTGTTAAATCTTCAATCAATTCTTCAGTTTATCCATTAATTTTGGCTATATCTTTAATTTTTTGGAATTCTTTTATTTTTGTTTCTATAGTCATTGGAATATTTAGAGCTCTAAAAATCATTGAGTGAAAAGCTGACTTCTTATGTTCAAAGGAATGGAACGAGTCTGATGTAATGTATCTCAGAGTATTCGTTGGTTTTCTGTATATATCCAATACGAAATTGTCTCCATTCCGAGTAATACTTAAATCCAGAAAATTTAGTTTCCCTTCAATTTCTTCTTCATTTGTAAATTTTATTGATGGGTATTTAGTTCTATTTAATTTGTTAATGAACTGACGGAGTTCATGTTTTTTGATTATCGCCCATATATCATCTACATATCTTAACCAAATTCTTGGAAAATTTACTTGATTTTTAATTTCAGTTTCGATATTCGACATAAATAAATTTGCTAAAAACGGGCTCATTATGTGATCCCATACTGCAACCAAATTTTTGTCTGTAAAACTTTTCATTAAACTGGAACCAATTTTCATCCATGCACAGTTTAGTAAGTTTTACAAATTCATTTATTTCTTTTGGCTTAAGTGTATTTCTTTGTAGCCATTTTCTCAGAAAAACTAAAGTTTCATCTATTGGAACATTTGGATATAATGAAACAACATCGAACGAAACTTGAATCACATTGCTTGCTATTTTTAAGTTCTTTACTTTTTCTGCTAATTCAATTCCATTTTTTATAGCTGCTGTTTCAAATTTGATTGGGAGATTATTTAGTTTTTCTAATAACCAACATTCAAGTTTTGATAATATTGATCCAGTTGTTGATGTAATTGGTCTTATTTGTTTTCCTGGTTTATGTAATTTTAACTGAGAATATAATCTTGGTAGAATTGGACTTGAAACATTTAATTTCCTTGATAAATTAGGATCATTAAAAACTTAAACTGTTTTTTTTATAGCTTCTTTAGTTCTCCTTATCATTCCTAGTAAAGGATTAAAAATTACTTATTCATAAGGTACAGTTCTTATATATTGTTCAGTTATTTCAATATATTCTTGTTTGTCAAGTATTACAATAGTATTGCTTTTATCAGCTTACTGAAAATTACTGAAGTTTTCTTTTCTTTTAAACTTTTCGCTGCTCCTCTAAAATTTTTCATTTTGGCATTCATGTTCGTTAGATCGTTAAAATTAATTTTATCTATAGCTTCGGACCTTACTCTAACTTTATCATCAGGATCATTGAAATGTTTCAGAGCTGTTTCAATGTTAATCAAAGCACTTTGGATAGCTTTTTCTTTTGTTGGTTGCAATGCAAAATTTAATCCTCTATTAAGTAATTCCAATTCATTTGTTATAAATTCCAAACTTGAAAAAAATTTTACGAAATCTTCTACTGGTTCTACTTCCTTAAAAATCTTCTTTTGCTCATTATAATTGACTCTACCTATTAAAAGATTGAATTTTTTAATTAAGATTTGTTTTTTCTTACCAAATTTACAGTCAACTGTATCTTGAATATGTACAGTGGATAAAAAAAGTATTGGCAATTATAGTTCACACGGTAGACACAACATTTTGTCTTTTTAGTTCCGTATTGGGTCTCCTCCAAACGTATTGCCTTCCATCGCTTCCAAAAATATTGAACTTTGATTCATCCGAAAATATAACCGATTCCCTAAATTCCCTGGGTTTGTTTAAATATTTTTTGGCAAAATCCAAACGTTTTTTCCGGTTCACTTCCGAAATGAATGGTTTTTTTCTCGCAGCCCTTCCGTAAAACTTTGATTCGTGCAAAACGTTACGAAGAGTCTGCATACTAAAATGTTTACCGGTAGTGTTTTCGAATTCCACTGCCAGGTTCGGGGCATTTTTTTTGGGATTTTTTTTCACCGCTCTTAAAATATCACGCTTTTCCCTATCAGAAAAAATACGAGGGCGGCCTGTTCTTTTCAAGTTTTCTGTTGACTCGGTGTTTTCGTATTTTTTATGATGCTGCGAACCGTGAATAAGCTTAAACTTAACTTTTCGCCGATTTCTTTGTATGAATAACCATCTTGACGCAGAATTACAACTGTATTTTTAAAACAACTGCTAAACTCCTTAGACTTTCGCGGCATTTTGATTTTTACTGTCTACTTAAACTGAGAAGGTTGTTTATAGGTCAAAGCACTTTAACTGACTATTTTTGTTCATGAACTAGCCTCCAGTTCTTTAATAACGCCACTTATTTAAAGAAAAATGAGTGTTGCCAATACTTTTTTTACTTACATTTTACTGCTTTTTTTTATTCTCTTCTTAATTTTTTGATCGAAGAAAACAAAAACACACTCAAAAGGAGTGGTTTCGTTGAATTGTTAATATAAAAATACATTTTTGAAAAAAAAACCTATAACAATCGCATGAAACCTAAAATAAATGAAATTGCCAATACTTTTTTATCCACTGTATAATAAAATTATTCCAATCGCTTAATTGTTCCATAATCTGCATTTGATTAATTCCCTCATGATTTAGTTTATTGCTGAGATATAGATGCAGGGAATATGCCTCACGTTCAATTACAGACAGCTTTGAGTATTTAGGCTTCAAGATTAAGCCTCATTTTTTGTCCTGCACAAATAGCTTTCTCTATAATTCTCTTATTTTCAGAATTTATTGGACCCCAAAGTTGAATAAAATTCGGAAAAACATTCTGTTTCTTACATCTTCTAAGAAAAAATATATCTGCTTGTAAATATTTAATCTTCGTTCTCAGTTTCAGGTATCTATTTTTTATCAAGAGATACTTGAAGCACGTTAGCCATAATTGATGAGTTTTTTAGTTGAGATAATCCACGTGTTTTTTAATCTAATAAATAAAAAGATTAGTAAAGTTTTTAACAGTTAAATCACTTTTTATATTTCTTCAGAAGTACATTTCAGAAGCAATGCTTCCATCGTCAGTGAGATTTATAAATTAAATTTTTAATTTTTAAATTATTTGTCAAAAAACTAATAATAAACAAAAATGTTTCTAAACAAAGTTAAGTTGAGTTGAATCTATAAAATTTTTTTTTGAATATTGAATCTTTGATTGGTCCATCATGACTATTCATTAGATTATTTTTGTTTTTAAATATGCAAAATGATTCAAAAGCATTTAATTCATAATTGATATTTACATTTCTTATTAATTTTCAGTTGACTGAATTTAAAATGAAAACTGTGAAATTATTTTTTAGCTAGACCTAGTACAAACTGACTTTACGAGAATTGTGAACTTTTTTCTTATAAGTTAATTTGTTTATTTTTAATAAAAAAAAATGCTTTCAAGTTATGAAAAATTTGTTTTATTTCAATATAAGGAAAAGGATACTTCAAATTCAATACAAAAATAAATTAAAGAGAATTTGCGATGTCTGTGCGAATGAGCTGGCTTATTGTCTGATAGCTTGAGTTCAATCTATCGGACTGCACGTTTTCAAATGAGTCCACCAAAGAGCTTTATACATCAGGCACAGAGTTTAAACAGGCTAAGCCACTTTTATAGTAGGTATATGCATATGTTGTGCAGTGCTGCACAAACATTAATAAACTTGCCAGCCGTTGTAGGAGCGTAGTACAGTTCTCGCGAACTCAGTAAGCATCTCCACCTGTTTTTAAGAACACCATTAGTTCTCTCAAATATATTTCGGCACCGCGAGTGAACCTCATTATATTTTCTTCATTTGAACCACTACTTGGCGTCCTGTAAGTAGTTAAAAGCCATGGTTCCAATGGATAACCAGCGTCTCCTTGGAAGCATTTAATTTAAATTCAAATTCAAACGAAACTATTTCGTTAGTTACCCAACAGCCAAACATTACTACGGGTTTGTAGATAATCATGCTCCATTTTCGCTCTGAGATCACTAACATTCCAAATGAATGAATCTTGGCAGGCCCCGGGATTAGGGTTGCAACATCGTTAAAAAAAATATCGATGTTAGAAAAAAGTGGCAACGATGGGAAGATAAAGTTATACAATTTTTGCATGCTTTTCAAAAAGAGATTTCATATGATCTTCTTTGAATACACTTAACTTAACGTAACTTTGACAACTCGCAAGTCGCAACTCAAACGAAACATGAATGAAGTACTTTGCATTTGCATTCCTCTATTTCTGCCGGCAATAGAATCTTAGAATTGATGAGTTTATGACGGGTAAAGGAAAGACAGTAGACAAACTAACCTAATTACTTATCTATGTGGCACTGTTCCGCCTCCCACGACAAAGCAGAAAAGGAATAGTGCACTCATTTGAAAATTAAACTACAATTGTCACGAGTTATGTCTGCGTGAATAAATCCTTGAGCCGATTTTTCAAAAATATTTTTCAATGAACGGGTTGCCCTTTTCTTAGAATTAGTTTTTATACCTACTAACTTACAAAAGATCTACAGGCTCTTGATTTTGCTGTTTTTCGTTTGTAGATAGAATATGGTAGATTTTTGTTGCAATTCAGTGATCAAAAAACTTTTTTGTTTAAGAATTACACTTTACACATGTAGGGAATGTTCAAGGAAATGAATGTGCGAAGCCGATGTTTTTAGTTTTGCCTTCGATGTATCGGCGATGTATCGATTTTCAAAACATCGATGTTAACATCGATGTCTATGACTAAAACATCGATTTTTCGAAAACATCGATGTATCGTTTGCAACCCTACCCGGGATGCGTTGCATCAATGAAACGAATCTTTAGTTCACTGTCGCATGCCTATATTAAATGACTAGCTGAGCCGCCCGGCGCGGCGTTGCTCGGGTCTGTAGTTTTAAGGTTCCCGTTCTCGTTCCTGTTTCTGTTCCTATGGGATTATAGGGATGAAATCTTTGCTTAGTTACTGAGGAATTATGTGGCATCCCAGTGCTGAAAGAATATTTGAAATCAGTCTAGTAGTCTCTAAGTTTCCGTTCCCAACCCCGTACCTGTGGGAATTTTCCGTTCCCATAGAAATATGTGAATTAATTATAAGTCTATGTCACTGAGAGATAATGTTTTATCCTAGAGTTGAAAGAATTTTTTAAATCGGTCAAGTAACTTTAAAATTCTCGTTCTCGTTCCTGTTTCTGTTCCCGTGGGACTATAGCGATGAAGTCTACGCTAAGCTACTGAGGGATTATGTGGCATCTCAGATCTGAAAGAATTTTAGAAATCTGTCTAGTCTGACCCGCCCGGCGTAGCTCAGGCCCTATGTTTATCAAATTGAAAGTAAAGTAAAGTAGTTTCAAAGCTTCCTTTCTAGTGGGAGAGTGGGGTTGAAATATAGTCTCATAGTTACTCAGGGACAACTAAGCGCCATAACGATGACAGAATTTTTGGTATCGGTATAGTATCTTCCAGGTTCCCGGATATGTTCCAGTTCCCGTTCCGTTCCCATATGGGGATGAAATATAGTCTATGTAACACCGTATTTTAATGGTGAAAACCGTATTGAAATCAGTGCAGTGGTTTTTGAATTCCGGTTCCCGTTACTGTGGGTAAATGGCGATGAACCATAGTCTATATTACTCAGGGACATTGAAGCACTTTAACAATCAAAATATTTTGATATTGGTTAAGTACTTTCCTCAAGCGACGATTGGAGGAGTGGATAAGGCAGGAAAACGTGTTAGGGGAACTCCAGGCAGGATTTAGAAGAGGATATTCTACAGTAGATCAAATATTTGTTCTCACTAGTATTGCGGAATCGTACCAAAAGCAGAACAAGAAGCTGTATACCTTCTTTATTGATTTTAAAGCCGCGTTCGATTCAATAGACAGACAGGCGTTGTTATATAAACTTTACGGGAAGGGAATCTCGTGGAAGTTTGGTAAAGTTTTACAAAACTTGTATACGGGTACTCAATCGGCAATATGGAATGGTGAAGAGCTTTCGGAGTGGTTCGCAACTAAATCAGGAGTCAAACAAGGATGTGCTTTAAGTCCAACACTCTTCGCGCTGTTCATAGATGACTTATTGGATGAACTCCCAGGTGGTGTTTGTTATGCAAATACTTGCATTAAAGGCCTTGTTGTGTTGTATGAGAAACGCATTAAGAGTTTCATAAAAAACTCAAACAACACAATAAACCATAACATACCTCAAAATGATTCAAATAAAATATACGAATCAAGGTCATCAAGCGGTTCGTTTGTAAATAAACAAACGAGCACGCTTGATAGACCATTAATAATTCACAAATGCCCGGTCATCGGTTTGTCGCCAAACCGAAACGGAAGGGCAAAAAGAATAATAAAAACCTAGTTGCTGATTCATATGACCACCATATGAACCAACAACAGGCCAGAGACCTAATGCTGACGAGTTGAATTGCACTCATGAAAGTCGGGCAGTGACGAAAGTCGGGCAGTGACGAAATTAGTTTATGCAAAGAACAAATTCTTGGCTTAGCAGAAAATGAATTGATGTCGATAACATCGATAACAATTCATGGACAATTAATTTGGTATAAATAGTAAATGAAAAATGAAGCCAATTACAGTCAGTAACAATCAGCAAGTTGCAGTAAACAATTTAGTAAACTTATTTTTGTATATTTTATTTAGCAGCCAATAAAGATGTAAGTTCTTTTGTAAGCAAATAACCCCATCTTGTTTGAATTTCTCAGGTACATTCAGAGATACCAAATGGTATCTCTGCTAAGTAGGCCTCGTCGCCTCCCATTATAATTGGCCCCAGTGTGCCTTTATCCGCTGGCTTTCCCCCTTCCTTTTCCCCTATAATTTTGAGTAATCTTGGATCCATGTGTATGGATCCAAATGTACATTGGTGGTCAGGTGCCCCTGACCAGAACTAGGGTTCTCGCCTTACACGGGCCAAGTAGGTTAATTTCATGTTGTCGAATATCAATAACATAACAATGGCGCAGCCGGTAGGATAGTACGACCAGTTGGAGAATAAACCTGGTTAACTGAAACACCCTCCATGTTTCAGCGTATTATGCTACGAATCTAGTTACCTTTACCAAAGGTTCCACTAGTACGATTCTGTTTTTTTTTTCTTTTTCTATTTTTTTTTAAGAAAAAGAATGTTTTCAATTTTTTGTCTCTCCATTATAGTTTACAATTTTTAGTTCGGAAGGGTTTTCTTTGCCTACTATTGATTCACTTTTGCCATTTTTCTGTTGCACGTTTCGTTCGTTTGGAAAACTTTCTCTTTTTTATTTCTATTTTTGTTCTCTCTTTTCCTAACTACTGTTTATGGATCCTAAACCCTCTGAGATAGAGGTACTGCTCGAGGAAATCCAGCAGTTAAATAAGGAAAAGAAAGAGCAAGGTCAAGAGATTAAAAGCTTCAATAGTACCCTACTAGCAGAGTGGAAAGCTCTTGTGGGAAAAGAAGTTTTTAATCTTAAATACAACCAAATAAGCTTACAGTGGGGACAACTCACGAGGCTGGAAGCAACGGATGCTATACTCTTTGAGTATATAGAATCCGTCAAGTCCCTCGAATCGAAACTTGAAAAAGACATCCGAGACCTCAAGCTTGAGTTAAACAACCACCAAAGAGCTCGTAAAAAATTAGAGAAAAGTCAACAGGAAGCTGAAAATACGAACAGCCAGGCTGAAGAAATAATTTCAGACCTGTCCAAGCGTATAGCTATCCTCGAGGCTAGAGAAGAGAAAGTCAAACAGAAACAAGCTGTTTTAAGAAATAAGGAGACAGAGTTCCAAAGTGGGATAGAAAAACTAAGAAGGCGTGAGGAAATTTTCGAATATCAGATTCAATCTTTGAATGACGAAGTTGTCGGTTTACGAAAAAATAAAACCGTTCGTAAAACTATAGTCACTCAAACCTCAGTACAAGCCGACACACCCACATTGGAAGCACCTCCATTGGAAATAAGCAAACTTTCAGACGCGAAAAGGGAAATCAAAATGTCGTTAGGATTTGAAAAGCTCCTTAAATTGTCGCACGGAATACCTGAATTTTCAGGAGGAACCGATGCTAGGGTAGCCCAAAAGTTACAAACATTCCTGACATGCATTCGCCCGATTATTAATCACATACCTGCTGAGGACGAGAAACTTTTCCTCCAAATTCTCGATACCAAGTTGCGAGAAGATGCGCTCGATCTCATCCAAACTACTAAGCCAGTAGATTTCAAAGACTTCGAGAATATACTCAACCGGGCTTACTTACCCATTGAGGATTACAACGATCTTGTTAATTGCCTAATAACTAGTCGCCAAAGCCAATTTGAGACTTTGAATACTTTCATAAGCAGGCTAAGACATGCCCTATCCCAATGCCGCGAAGCGGCAGAGATTAAATATGGTGATAACTCTGAGATTGTGAAAATCCAGCTCTCAGACTTTGCAAAATCGGCTCTCGCATCAGGAGTTGCAAACAAACAGCTGGGACAATACCTATTCACCCAGGGAACTCAAAATTTCGAAGAATTGGTCCGAACGGCCCTCAGTATGGAGAAGCATGTTCAACGAGTAGAAACGATACCATTTTCGCAAATGGCTTGTAACACGACATTTTTAACAAACGAAAAAAGCAATCCCCTGTCTTACCAAAAACGTGAATCAGTATACCCAGAAAATAGAACTAAATTAAACATTACCTGTAATTTCTGTAAAAACAGGGGACACACATATAGTGATTGTCTTAAAAGACAGAATACTCCGGTTTGTCAATTATGTAAACTGTACGGACATGAGGCAACGACCTGCGGAACAAATACAAATCCCCGATTCAGTAGGAATGAAGCACCTAGGAGAGATAATCTCAACGAACCTAGAACTTTCCCAAATCAAAGGGGTAATAACCAAAACGGGTATTATAAAAATAATTACCCCTGACAATATAATGGAGTGAGTTCGGAATCAAATCGAATCAACCCATTTAGAACGAATAACCCACATTTCCCAAATAATACAACAGTTCATACTATTAATAATGAACGCAAAGTATACAATATGGGGGCACTATGCGAATGGTGTGGAAGGAACACCCATTCAATCGACCAATGTACATTTAGGAACAAGTGGCAATCAAACCACTCGGGAAACTCCCGTTAGTCGGGCGAAAAGACTCTCCCCCGACTTTAAACGTTAAAACGAAAAAATCATGGCAACCCAAAAAGAAAATTTCCCTACCCTCAATCGAAATCGAGATTGAGTTAGGAGAAAACAAACTGACCAGACTACTAATAGATACGGGCTCAGAAGTCAGTCTCCTCAAAAGAAGGATGATAGATAGTAAGACTTTTGTTAATACCAATAAAAAACTTACCATCAACACACCTTGTGGTATCGGTTATACTCTAGGAGAATGTACTGGTACTATACAAATTCCCTCGCTCCCCTCTTGTCAATTTCAAGTCGTAGAGAATGACCTAGCCATCCCTGGTGATGGAATTCTAGGGTATAATTTCTTAGGAAAATACTGTAACGTAGAAGGTCCTAAGAGATTATTAACATTCCCAACAATTCTTGGACAAAATTCGAAGGAATATTGTGTACCACTGAGATACTCAAACATGACCGAAAATTATGAACCACCCATTTCACACAATGGTAGCTGTTTCACGGGGAATCACTCACATGTGAACAACTCGAACGAAATTAAACAGATAATTCATAACAACCACGACCAAAAGGTGAAGCCAAAACCAACCAAACTAAATTTTGCTAGCAATTCACCGGAAGAGAAATGTATTTTGCGGCGCTGTAACGCGACCGGCCTAGACATCGACTCTGAAGGCTTATCTTCAAAAAATTTAAATGTTTGGAACTCAACTTCCGTTTTGCAATCTCAAAGTTCACCTCGCAAAGTGAAAACGAGAGAAGAAAAGCAACAAGGAAGAATGACTGAAAATGTGCAAAACGTATCTTCGCATGAGCGGAAAAAACACATTCTCAGACAAAGGCCGGCTTATGATGGAAGAAACTTTCAAAACGAAGTAAATAGAATAATGACTATAGATATCTCCGATATCAACAAACCAAAAAATAAAAATAAAACTCGGTATACAACCGAAAGCAAAACAAATCATATGACACTGCACACTGCAGACCCACAAGTTAACTCCGAAAGTGAATCACAGCAGCAAGACCTGCAATATATACAAACAAAAGAAAAATTGAACTTGCAAATGTTCAACCCAATTAAAGCATATTTACTTTACTTCATAACTCTTATAATGATAATGCTCTCGGACATATTAAAAGAGATAGTTTGTAGAATACTAAATACCATTAATCAAAAAAGATTAGATTTAAATAATGCTGAAATAAATACAATAGGAGAAGCATACAAACTAGTTAGGTCAAATTTAGATAATACAATTAAGATAGTGAAACAACCAATAAAAAATAAGGACAGCTTACAAGTCAAGAACTCGGAGGTAAACCCGATTCCCAATGGAGAAATTATTACAGATTCATTTAGAAATACATGGAAAATAGGACCACTAATAGGTCTAGGAAGTTTTGGTCAAGTATACTCAGCATGTAAAGCCTCAAACTCACAAAAGAAAACATCTGACTATAAGTACGTCGCGAAGATTGAACCACACGATAGTGGGACACTCTTTGTGGAGATGCATTTCTATATGAATAATACTCATTCAGAGGACATTACACAGTTTAAAAAACTTCACGATATAAAATCTTTAGGAATACCCTATCTAGTAGGTACTGGATCACACGACTATGATAATGTTTTATACCGTTTTTTGGTCATGCCACGGTACGGAGATAATATCTGGAAACTTTTCATTGAAAACGGAAGAAAGTTTCCAGAACATACCATCTACCGTTTAGCGTTACAGATATTAGATGTGTACGAATACATTCACGGCAGAACCTATGCCCATACAGATTTAAAAGGAACAAACATCTTATTAGGTTGTGAAAAAGACAATACCACTCAAGCGTATCTGGTAGATTTCGGGTTAGCGAGTCACTACACCCAAGAAAATTTCAAACCAAATCCGAAGAAAATGCACCATGGTACAATTGAGTACACCTCTAGAGATGCTCACCTAGGTGTAATCACCATGCGAGGAGATTTCGAGATCCTTGGATATAACCTTATCGAGTGGTCAGGGGTGATGTTGCCTTGGGAGCAAGAAAATCTTCTTAAAATTCCTTTAAGGGTCCAAAAGTCAAAAGAAACCTTTATGAATAATGTTACATTAAGTTTGAAAAAACTATACCACAATCAGACACCAAATGCAATTCTGGAGTTCATAAAATATGTCGCTTCTTTGAAGTACAATGAGACACCAGACTATAATAAATGTCGACAAATATTCCAATCAGGACTAAAAACTCTTAAAGCTATTAACTCAGGTGATCTAGAGTTCAAATTAGGCTCAACACAAAAATTTGTATCTTTAACAAGATGGGAGTCTGACAAAGAAAACAAAGACAAAAACAGTAGCATAGTTGAAAAGAATACCTCTGAAATAAATTTAGTAATAAAAAACCAACCAAAAAGCAATAAAACAATTCAACTCAATCTAAAGGAAGGGTTGAAAATTCCCTCTAGATCGAGAATGACTGTAGAACTACCGTACAGAAGTGAAGAAGCCATGATCTGTCTATCCAAACAAATTGAGGAAGGAGTGTTCTTGGGTAGCTGTTTGATAGGAGACAATAAAAGACACGTTGTAGTACCCATAATAAATACACATCAACATGAAATCAAAATAACACATATCGAGCTGGAAATGGCCCCCCTAAAAGATTTCGATGTAGTAGATATTAATACCCACCAAAAAGATTTTTGTACTGACAAGGTAGAATGTTATCATACAATAACCCAAAATAGTTTCGTAAACAATAGAATACAAGAATTAACAACCAAATTGAACAAAGATGATAGCCTAAACGAAGAAGAAAAAGAATCTATAGTAGACCTTTGTTCAAAATACAATGACATATTTTTCCTACCGGGTGACAGACTCACTCACACTACAACCATGCTGCATAAAATCCCAATTAACCAAGACCAAGCCCCTATAAACACCAAAATGTATAGGCTCCCTGAGAAACAACGAGGAATAATAAATGAACAACTTGCTGAAATGTTAGAAAACGACATAGTCCAACCCAGCAAAAGTCCTTGGAACTCACCACTTTTAGTGGTACCCAAAAAAGCAGGACCCGACGGAGAAGTACGTTGGAGGGTAGTAGTCGACTTCCGCAAGGTGAATGAATGCACGATAGGAGATGCGTTCCCGCTACCTCGTATCGAAGACATACTTGACCAACTTGGTCATGCTAGATATTTCACAACACTGGATCTTGCCAGTGGCTACCATCAAGTTCTTGTCCATCCAGAAGATAGGGAAAAAACAGCTTTTAGTACGGCCTATGGCCACTACGAATTTAAGCGAATGCCTTTTGGACTCAAAGGAGCTCCAGCGACATTCCAAAGACTTATGAACTATATCCTTACTGGTCTACAAGGACTAGAATGCTTTGTCTATTTAGATGATATAGTCGTCTATGGAAAAAATCTGGTAGACCATAACAGAAAATTGGAGTTAATTTTCGAGAGAATGCGAGAACATAACTTAAAATTTAACGTAGATAAATGTCAATTTCTCAGACGAGAAGTAGTATATTTAGGACACAAATGTTCCGCAGAAGGAGCACTCCCCGATCCAGGAAAAACTAGTTGTGTGCAAAACTTCCCTGTACCTCGCACGATGAAGCAAACACAATCCTTCCTTGGTTTGGCCAATTACTACCGGAAATTTATTCCAAACTTTTCGAAAATAGTTCGACCACTGACAAATCTTACTCGAAAGGACGTTAAATTCACTTGGACAGACAAATGTCAAGAAGCATTCCAAACAATAAAGAACTTGCTAGTAACACCCCCGTTATTAATTTATCCCGATTTTAAGAAACCATTCATTCTCACGACTGACGCTAGCAATGAAGCGATAGGGGCAATTCTCTCGCAAGGAGAAGTAGGGAAAGACAAACCTGTTGCATACGCTAGTCGTGCATTAAACAAAGCAGAAAGAAACTACTCCACTATAGAAAAAGAAATGTTGGCTGTTGTTTGGGCGACCAAAAATTTTAGATGTTACTTGTTAGGAAGAAAATTTATAGTATACACAGATCACGAACCATTGACAGGTAATTTTAGAGTAAGAGACCCCACGTCAAGGTTAATAAGGTTCCACCACAAACTATCCGAGTATGACTGTTGTTTAAAATATAAAGCAGGTAAAACTAACGTCAATGCAGATGCACTGAGTAGAATACCACTAATGGTATCTGATGAGAACAAGAACCAAGAACGTGAGAAAACTTGTTTAGCCGTAACAAGAGCTCAGAGAGCTTTACAATTACTAGATAAAGAAGACACTAATATTAAACGACACGACTCTGACGAATCTTGTAGTGACGTGAATATTACCCAACAAAACACATCGACAATAAATGAAATTGAAGACTTCAAATATAACAGACAGAAGATCGATAAGCCCGAAGAAATATTGAATGTACTCAGAGATTATCATGACTCTCCGTTTGGCGGACACCAAGGTGTCATAAACACATATAAAAGAATCCGAAAGAATTACGTTTGGCCAAAAATGTTCCAGGACATATCCAAATACATAAGGAAATGCCCAAAATGCCAAAAAATGAAATCAAGTCCAGAAACAAAAATGCCAATGATAATTACTGACCTGACACAAGTCAAATTCCTTTTGACAAAGTCTATCTAGACATAGTAGGACCACTGCAAGAATCATACTCAGGAAACAAGTACATTTTGACGTTTCAAGACAACTTGACTAAATACGTAGACTTCTACGCAATACCTAACCAGGAAGCCGTAACAATAGCCCAGATATTTTTTGAACAAATCATAACAAGATACAGAATACCCAACAAACTAGTTACAGACCAAGGGACAAATTTCTTAAGCAAGTTATTTAAACAAGTATGCAAATTACTTAAAATTGAAAAACTGCAAACTACCGCCTATCACCCTCAATCGAATGGTGCATTGGAAAGGGCACATAGACCACTAGTAGAATATTTAAGAACGATCTGCGATGAAAACCCAAGATCTTGGGATCAATTTCTTAGAACCGCCGCGCTTGTTTATAACAACAGCATTCATGAGGGGACTAAGTTTACCCCTATGGACTGTCTTTTTGGCTTCACTTCCGACATACCTTCAAACCTTAAAAAAGAACCCGAACCCATATACGACCACGAAAATTACTATTATACTTTACGGTATAAGTTACAGAAAATACATTCTTTAGCTAGGAAAAATTTGATTATTAGTAAAAAGAATTCAAAAAATTATTACGACAATAAAATAAGAACTATAACTTTTCACGTAGGAGACAAAGTACTTTTGAAAAACGAGAATAGACAACACAAATTATCTGAAATATGGACAGGACCATATCCTGTGGTACAAATTACGAGTCCCACAGATAGTGTAATATTAATTAAGAAAAAACAGGTAACCATTCATAATAATCGTCTCAAACATTATTACGAATAACAGCTACTCTTTTTCCTACTATAATTTTTTTTTGCTAAGCAACGCTCCCCTAAAAAACCAAAAATATATACAATGCCTACAAATGCATATTACTTACCCCACGAAAGTCTGTATTCATGTTTCCATTTCATTCATAAAGTGAAAATGGCAAGACAAAAGTAAAAGAAACTGAACCTACCTTAAAATCGAAAACTGTCGATTTAAAAAAAAAAAAAAAAAATATATAACAATAATAAATATCAAGGTCACTACCTAAAACCACTTCTTGAATTTCACATTCATTCAATAACACATGTTCAAATTCATCAAAGAAAGACCGCATTGAAATTAACATGATAAAAATCAACGGCACACGCCAATAATGCGTAACAGTAAACAGTTTCAATAAACGATCAAATTACATTCACGACCACTAAACCTCTTGAACGAAAACCGAAAATACGAAACAAAATTTTTGTATGAATCGGCAATTGTTTTTTTTAACTTTTGTATAAATCGGCAATTGCTGTCTGTTTTCTTTGTAATAGTAGTAACCATTAGCCCAATGATTTTTTTTGAGTAATGAATCACTACGGAATTTAATGTAGAAATAAAATAGAATCTGCAAACAATTTTTTTTTACTGAAATAAACCAGTTAAACGAAAAAATTAACACCGAAATAATGCAAGAAAATGAGGTGCAAACAATTTTAGAAACTCTTTTACTATTGATAATAGAGATTCAGAGTAGACAACAGGTAGTTTTGGACATAATATCCTCCACAAGACAGAACCAAATTCATCCACTTCTGATAACATCGGCAGATCTAACAGATTTATATATGAAAGCATGCCCTCAGAACACAATTCCCAACAAAGAAAAACTAACGGAAATATTAGCATTTACACTTGAACAAATCCATTTGTTTCCGATTTTGTTGAACGATAGTCAATCAGCAATAATAAACATACAAGAAGAAGAAATACAGCAACATGACGAAGAAAATAAAATTGCCAGCCAAAGAGGACGATGTGAAGAAATTCACAGAAACGCTGAAGGAAGATATTCAATACAAAATTTTGAAAAAAAAAATAAAAAAAAAAAAAAAAATAAATAAAAAAAAAATAAAAAAAAAAAAAAATAATAATAATAATAAAAGCGCTTTCAAAAAAAAAAAAAAAAAAAAAAAAAAAAAAAAAAAAAAAAAAAAAAAAAAAGAATTATAAAATACGTAAAAAAATTAAGGAAAAGAATTAAAGCGCCACCATATATAATAAAAAAAAAAAAAAAAAAATTTAAAAGATGGGAGATAGTGAGCCCCAAAACAATTTTACACACCCAACTGATATACAACATACCTCCACTTAAAATACTTAAAGTATACACAACATTTCATACACAAACAAACCTTACACCCCGTCAAAGCTTTAAACATAATACAAGTATAATACATTCAAGAATCAAGTTATAAATTATGAAAATGTTTAAAAAAAAAAAAAAAAATACTAACGTATCCTATTTTCGTTTTGACTAAACTAAAAGTCCCTATTAATTACATTCCTTATTTTCGTTTTAGCTAAACTCAAAGTCCAAAACATTTTTAAATCAAAAATATTAGATCTTTCATAAATCAAATTTTGAATAACTGAAATGTCTATAAAAAATACCAATGTATACTTTTTCCGTTTTGACTAAACTAAAAGTCCTACTCCTTAATATATTTCAATTTAGGAAAAATTTCCACTTAAAAATGTCTTTATTTACTAATTTCAAGAAAAAGAAAAATTAATTATGATTATGTATCACTTTTTATTATATTATTAAATACAGTTTCAAAAGTCAATCAGGCAGACGGTAACACCACAGCCTATTATTTTATTTTTATCTTTTATTTCTTATTATAAAACAAAACAAAATTGTAATTTGTAATGATTTTAAGAGAAAAAAAAAAAAAAAAAAAAAAATCTAAATCTAATCTAATACAAGTAAAAGTTCATCTAAAAGTTATTAAGATTGCTAAAATTATATTGAAAATTTATGACACCCATTTTAAAAACTTAAAAACCATTTAAAAAAAAAAAAAAAAACACAAAAAAAAAAATTATTTTAAAACCATGATTCTATGAAAAAATAGACTAAAACTTGAGTTACTATAAATATGTATTCTTTTAAGAAACTTAGTAAGAAATGAAAAATTAAATAAAAAGAAATCAAAAAATAAAAACTACAATAGACTTCCACTACTATAAGAAGAAAACTAATTTAAATAAAAATTGTAATATTTAAGCTACAACTACACTAAAATTAAATAAAAAGAAATCAAAAAATAAAGAGTATAATAGACCTCTATTACTATAAGAAGAAAATTGTTTTAAAACTTATAATATTCAGACTAAAATTACACAAAACAAATTCTATTATATATACAATATTTATAAAATAAATATTATACATTTAAAAGATATTTTTCCCATTGATTAAACAAATTTTACTAGAGATACAATACCTACCAAATGTAAGTAAAATAAAAAGTTATACATTTAAAAACATTTTTAATTTTAATGAAAATAGTTAAGAACACAAAAAAAAAATATATATATAAAATAGGAAAGATATTTTATAATATTAATCAAAATACATAATGATATTTCAAAATTTTATAAAATTAACTAAAAAGCGAAGGAAATCCCAATGAAACCGACGTCGTCCAGGTACCATTACACCCGAAGAAAACAACTTCTAGAAACCACTACCGGTCGATCCCCCCTGGAAACAACTACATTGACTGGAGGATTACAATTAAGAATTATTTTATAGTTTTTTTTTTCCTTCCGTGTTAATTTATAAGATTACTATTAAGACTTTTCAAATTTTTTGTCTGGAATGCTGAGTCAAGAATACCTTCTGTAGATATTTTGGCATATGATAATATTAACAAACATTTTTGTATAAATTCGTCGGACTCTCATGTGGGCGGTAAACTCGATTGGCAATTTTTGTCTCTTCTAAACAAAAATCGCGGTTTTGAAGGGGGGAGGTGTTGTGTTGTATGAGAAACGCATTAAGAGTTTCATAAAAAACTCAAACAACACAATAAACCATAACCCACCTCAAAATGATTCAAATAAAATATACGAATCAAGGTCATCAAGCGGTTCGTTTGTAAATAAACAAACGAGCACGCTTGATAGACCATTAATAATTCACAAATGCCCGGTCATCGGTTTGTCGCCAAACCGAAACGGAAGGGCAAAAAGAATAATAAAAACCTAGTTTCTGATTCATATGACCACCATATGAACCAACAACAGGCCAGAGACCTAATGCTGACGAGTTGAATTGCACTCATGAAAGTCGGGCAGTGACGAAAGTCGGGCAGTGACGAAATTAGTTTATGCAAAGAACAAATTCTTGGCTTAGCAGAAAATGAATTGATGTCGATAACATCGATAACAATTCATGGACAATTAATTTGGTATAAATAGTAAATGAAAAATGAAGCCAATTACAGTCAGTAACAATCAGCAAGTTGCAGTAAACAATTTAGTAGACTTATTTTTGTATATTTTATTTAGCAGCCAATAAAGATGTAAGTTCTTTTGTAAGCAAATAACCCCATCTTGTTTGAATTTCTCAGGTACATTCAGAGATACCAAATGGTATCTCTGCTAAGTAGGCCTCGTCGCCTCCCATTATAATTGGCCCCAGTGTGCCTTTATCCGCTGGCTTTCCCCTTCCTTTTCCCCTATAATTTTGAGTAATCTTGGATCCATGTGTATGGATCCAAATGTACATTGGTGGTCAGGTGCCCCTGACCAGAACTAGGGTTCTCGCCTTACACGGGCCAAGTAGGTTAATTTCATGTTGTTGAATATCAATAACATAACAGCCTCATGTTTGCAGATGATGTCGTACTGATGGCAAACTCACCGGATAGTCTTCAACTTATGATAAATCGACTTGGTGATACTGTAAGCTGTGGAATTTAGTAATTAATCGAGAAAAATCCAAGGTTATGATTTTTTTTTAAAAAAGGAGGGGAAGGAGAAGTCATAGGGAAAAATGGCATTACCTGGGAGAAGAACTGGAGTTGGTGAGTGAATTCAAATACCTTGGGGTGCTACTAACATCGAGCCTAAATATGAGTAAACACTTGGGAGAGAAAATGGCAAAAGCTAAAGTCGCAACCTGGAAAAGATGTTTTGCCAATCGCTCAATTGCTCACAGCAGCAAATATAAGGTTTTTAAAGCCGTTGCAGAATCGATTTTGTTTTATGCTGCGCAAGTATGGGGCTACAAACAATATGATATGGTGGAGAAACTCTTAAGATTTTACATTAAACGCATTTTCAGTATTCCGACCAATGCTCCCAATTATCTACTGATGATAGAAACAGGTCTATCACCGCTGTATATACAAACGTTGAGGATGCAGATGGACTATGTCATGAAGGTTATGGATATGGAAGATACACGTCTACCTAAGATAGCAGCTCTGAAAGCGGTGGAACAAAAACTTAGCTGGTACGCAGTATGGTTGGAGTTAGCTCTTCAATGCAAGATGGAGGTTGATCTTAGTATTGGAAACTTACCCAACTGGCGTTCCATTTTATATCAGCTAATTGAGAAAGTGGATGAGATGCAGGTTTTGAAAAAGAAGAAGCTGAGTCATCGGTGCATAGATCAGTGTATAGTCGCTTGAACCACAATTTGCTAGACAGGAACTATTTCAAAGATGAAAACAGTATACAAATGATATCAATGATCATAAGGCTGCGAGGAGAGATTTTAAATCTCAATTACGTGCCACATAGAGAAGACCTACCCTGTTTTTGCGAGCTATGTAATTTGAAAGAACGAGAAGACGTCTTGCATTTTATTGGAAAATGTCCGATCTTGAGAGAAATAAGAAAACAGGTGTTTGGAAAAGGTTATCTTTCAGAGGAGGAGTTTATAAAAGAGTTAAATGAACTTGATGTGGATAAACTATTCAAATACTCCAAAACAGCTACAACGTACCGCAATAAAATAATGAGTGGGAATTTTTAAGTATACCATTAATAATTGCTACTTTTTAAATTTTCTTATTTTGCTAAAAGCTATTGTCAGAAATTAAAAAAATATAAAAAGGAAATATAATTAAAATTATTATTAATTGTCAATCCGGCAGACGGCATAAAGCCATGCTCAAACGTTTTTTGTAAAATTATATGTATATTTATTATTAGTAATGAAATAAAAAACACTTCAAATTCAAAATTCAATACTTTCCAGGTTCCTGGCAATGTCACCATTCCCGTTTCCGTTCCCGAAAGAATATGTTAAGAAAATAATTATTGGTGGAAAATGTATTTTTCTTCGGCTTTTTTTGGTCACTTTAGGTTTAGCAAAGAAACAAGATGGATCTTTTGCTTTTTCCCGACGTTTCGGCAAGGGTTGTTGCCTTCTTCAGGGGAACTTTTATTATAAAAACAAAAAGGTAAAATATAGTATAAAGTATATACAACAAAAAACAATCAAAGAAAACCTTGCATATCATCAGCAACAAGAACAACATGAATCGCAAGCAAGATTCTCAAAATATCTCGTCCATACACTGCTCTCTTGTCTCTAAGTAAACTTTTTTTTTTTTTTATAATTAGCGCGCACATCAAGGGGTTATGAATACCCTTATAATGTTATAAACACAGTGCCAGCATTTAGGAAAGTAGGAGAGGGTTTAATAGGAGACACCGATGCACGTTACTTTTGAATTTTTGTGAATCATAATGAAGGGGAAACACAGAGCCAGGTAAAGCATTCCACATACGGGTGGTGCGACTAAAATAAGAATCTCTATACTTGACTGTACGCCCGAAGTTGGGCTCAAGGTGGAACTGATGAGCATTCCTAGCGAGGCGAGTGTTGCGGCTAAATTGTTTCAGGGGAGGAATGCGACTGGCTACTTCACTAGAGCACTGCTTGTGAAAAAAGCGATAAAACAGAGTGAGACAGGTAACGTTTCGACGATGTTCAAGAGAATCAATCGATTCTACGATTGAACTATCACCTATCAATTTTAACGCTCTATTTTGTACCCTATCAAGCAGGTGCAAGGATGTTTGAGAAGCACCTGACCAGATATGGGAATTATACTCCAGTTTTGGGCGGATGAAGGCCTTATAAATTGTAGCCAGATCAGAAGGGGTGAAGAACTTCCTGCATCGTCTCAAAAACCTAAGAATTTAGCAGCGTTTTTGGCGACTTCAAATATGTGGTCATTCCAACGAAGATCATCGTTTACACACATACCAAGTACTGACAGCTTTTCGGTTTCTTCGATGCAGGTACCATTCATGGATAATGGCAATGGGGGAATGTTAAGCTTCAACGACAAAAGACATCATTGAGTTTTCGAAGCATTGAATTCTACTCGGTTCATAAGACCCCATGAAACAATGCTGCCAAGGTCAGAATTCAATGAGCTTATCATACGCAACCGTTCCAGTTCCACATCCGAAGAGCAGGGACGTGAATTTGGAAACGAATATGAAAAGCTGAGGGTCTAGGCGTCAGCAAAACAGTTAAGTGGATTAGAAGTTTCAGACAAGAGATCATTAATGAATATGAGGAAGAGAGTCGGAGACAGAACGGAGCCCTGGGGCACACCAGCATTTATGAAGTGGGTATCACACTTGAAGCCATCCAACACAACTTGTATTGAACGGTCGGAAAGGTAATTTCTAATCCAACGAAGAAGAGACTCATCGATACCAAAAGCACGCATTTTCGATAAAAGAGCCTGATGCCAAACTCTATCAAATGCTTTAGAAATATCAAGCGCAATAATCTTACTTTCTCCAAAACAATGTAAAGATTGGTTCCACTTTTCGGTGAGATAAGCCATCAAATCACCAGTGGACCGTTTGCTACGAAAGCCGTACTGACGGTCATTAAGAAGCTTTCGTTCTTCAAGATATTTCATAAGTTGGCGGTTTATCAACGTTTCCATGACCATGGAAACAAGGGACGTTAGTGCAATTGGACGGTAATTAGAAGGGGATGAAGATTCGCCTTTTTTAGGGACCGGCTGGACAAATGCAGTTTTCCATCTGCTCGGAAAAATCCCAGCAGAATAGGAAAGATGGAAAAGTTTACGCAGTGGTTTTGCCAGCGTAGAAGAACACCTCTTCAGAATAACGGCGGGGATACCATCTGGACCAGCGGATTTATGTATGTTGAGATCTTTGAGGACTCTCGCAACCGAGCGAGTTCGAAAAAATATCTGCTTCATCACTGAATCTACAGACTCAAGCTCAGGTGGAGCCAATACGCTATAAGGAAGTGTCGAGTTGGCAGCAAATTGAGCTGCCAGCAGATTGGCTTTGTCGATGGAGCTGACATACGGAGAGTCATTGAAGACGAGCGTTGGGACCGATGACGTGGTCGAGTTCTTAATGTTCTTCACAAAAGACCAAAATTGTTTACTTCCTTTTGGACACAATAGTATTTTTTGCCTTACTTTTTGGTCATGCAAAAACTTAGCCTTATGTATGTGAGCATTACAGAGATTTCTGGCCCGTTTGAACAAATTTCGGTTTTCTACAGTAGGGTTGTCTTTAAATTTTCGAAAACTACTTTCTCGATCCCTAATCGCCTCTTTACAGCTTAAATCGAACCACGAATTTTCTTTGGGGATGATACTTTTTGTTCTATGAGGAACAAAATTTCTCATGCCGTTGAGAATTACGTTAGATATCATATCAGCTGATGCATCAACGTTTCCGTCGAGAAAGCACAGTGACCAACTAAAATTTCGAAAGAAATTATTCAGGCCATCCCAATTGGCTTTCTCATATTGCCACACAGTTCTTTTGGGGACTTTATCTTTTTTTACCGTGACGGAAAGCGAAAAATCTACCGATATGACACAATGGTCCGATTTGCCTTAAGGAGATGATACTATAACCCTATATTTTTCGGGATGAGAAGTTAGAAATAGGTCAAGAGTGTTGGCCGCATGGCCTTCAATATCTGGAACCCGAGTGGGCTCATCAACAAGTTGAGTTAATTCGTTAAACTCGTCGAAGATCTCAACACATTTTCCTTCGGGTGTTGTCTGGCCAGAATGCCGAAGCCAATCAGAATTGTGTACATTGAAATCGCCCGCAATTGCGATTTCAGTGTGAGGATATTGGGAAATAATTCTTATTATGGATTCAGATAGCGCATCAAACTCGTTAGAGGTTGAGTTGCTATCTTAATTGGGGCTTCTATAGATAAAACAATAATGAATGATATGCTTACGGACAGTGAATTTTAACCACATGAAAGTAAAGTTCGTATTAGAACAGAGGCCGTATTGTGGTAGAATCTGGCAAGCAATATCATTCCGAATATAAACGGCGAGGCCATGAGAAGAAAAGAATAATGGCACTAAGCTATATCCAGGCAGGTTGAACTCTGTGGGATCAGAATCAACACCCACCTGTGTTTCACTTAGTGCCAAAACAGCTGGCCTGCATTTTGCAGTGTGAGCGTACACAGCAAAGAAATTCGATCGCAACCCCCTAATGTTGCTAAAACTAACACGAAACTTACCCGACATTACAATTCACAAAAACTTATAGAACAAAATATCAATCGCAGACGCTATTTAAGTATAATCAACAAGTGTAGATCTATTAGAAAACCAAAGCAAATTACTAGCGGTGTTATGCCCTGCCAGCAACTTGACTTTGGTTAACCAACGGAATCAACACCGTTGATCAACTATCCGCCTAGCAAACCCACAGCTTCATTGCCTGTACACACTGCCTAGATAAGATAAGAGATTATCAAATCGAAGAAGTGTGTGCAGCCAACGAAACTATGCGAGTGGTGTTGGGGAGGAGATGGGTGAGAGGAAACGCACTGTGTTAGGCCTATTTTTTTTTTTTCTTTTTTTTTTATTGAGTGGGACACAGCACTGAATAGAATTGAATCACAGATTTTAGTTAATTCAGCGCGACGCGGCAGGAAAATTTTTTTTCTCTCTGTTATCCTGTCCGTTAAATTTTGTCAAACCAAATCTAACTTTCACACAGAAAAGTTTAATTTAAGCTTTAAAAATTTTTTTGTCAAACTTTGTTTATTTATTTGAAATGTTTTAAGAATCTTTTTTAAAAATGTAAGTTTTCTTTGATTGTTTTTTGTTGTATATACTTTATACTATATTTTACCTTTTTGTTTTTATAATTAAAGTTCCCCTGAAGAAGGCAACAACCCTTGCCGAAACGTCGGGAAAAAGCAAAAGATCCATCTTGTTTCTTTGCTAAACCTAAAGTGACCAAAAAAAGCCGAAGGAAAATACATTTTCCACCAACAATTATAAATTTAATTGGTCAATACACTACTAAATGAAACTAATTATAATCTTTCTTACTCAGAAGCGTTGAAAAACTCTAACGTTAAAATTTTTTGGGGAATTGGTCCAGTATTTTCCAAGTTCCCGCTTATGTTCTTGTTCATACTGTAATATAATTTCAATTCGTTCCAGTGGTTTTTGAATTCCCGACCCCGTTCCCATTCCCGTTCTTGTAGGAATTTGAGGATGAAATATAGTCAATCAAGTTCTCAGGGGTAATAAATTAAAAAAAAATAAGTCTTTATTCTTACCAGTCAAAAAAAGAACTTTTGAAAACTAACAATTCAATAATCTTATTATTTGTAATTTAATATTTTAGTTTTTTGTTGTCATGAAATACTAAAAAAGGCACAAAGAAAGTAGCAGATATTGCAACCAAATTATTCCAAAGTGTGATGATTGGAACCGTCATACCGCCGCGGTATCTCAACCGCTAACACTAACACGCGGGATGACGGTTTTTCAAATTGTCGGTAAATCTAAGTCATTTTAGCTATAGGCAGCAATTTTCTGTATTTATTTTAAGTTGAAGAAAGCTCGTTGCATTCTAAGCCTATCTACTTCATTGTCACTCACTAAATAACGCAATTCCGACATAGTAATACGACTATTTTCTTGATCTGTCTTTCTCTGCTTATCAGTGCGGCTAGCACGTGATGTAGCTCTTTGCACATTTGATTGACTGCGACGACCTAAGTCAGGGGCCGAATTACAGCTCACGATATCGAGTGAGTGAGTGGCATTAGAGATGGAGTGAGTGAGTAACCATTTTGGGATTACAGCATACGTGACCTCTCGTATAGTATTGCTCTTTAAAATTGTACTAGTATCATCGAATATTCACTAGTAAATTTCGAGTTTCTATTAATTCATAGATGTCGCTGGTGTCTCTTTATACTTATTTCATTATTTTTTGGTAGGTAAAATTCATGCCTTTGTAAAAAAAAGACAATATTTAGTAAGAATTTCGGAAAATTTAAACATAAAATACACTCGGATGGTGTTATTAAATGAAATATTGATAATAGATGGTTTCGATAGTCTTTCATGTATGAATTAGAGAGCACTTTATGCATCGAATGAAATTCCGATCGATTACTGATGAGAGAATGCCGAATTGTGGTACTAGATGACTCGATATCGTGAGCGGTAATACCAAATTCCCATAATTCCGATTCGACTTATTCGATAGCGTGTGCCGTAATTCGGCCCCAGGTCTTTTTCTCCTCGGCGTCGTAAATTGATAAATTAGTAGTAAATTGTCACTATCACTGAATATCAACCAAAAAAAATATTGTTAAAAGCACATTAACTGGAATGTCACTCTCACAAAGAATAACATTAGTAAAGAAAGTTCTCGCGCACGTGGGGCTAATCTTTACTCACAAAGATTGGTTGTCAAATCTCAAATATTATGATTGCGTTCAGAAATATAATTTGACAAATTGACTATTTTGCGTTAGGAACACACGTACATTGAATTCCCGATCCCGGTTCCTGTGGGAATTCGAGGATGAAATATAGTCTTATACCAGTCAAAATATTAAAAGAATTTTTAAAAACAAAAAATCTAATAATCTTATTATTTGTTTTTTATTATTTTAATTTTTTGTTGTCAAAAACGATTAAAAAAAAACAAAAGTATTGTTTGAATTTAATTTTTATTTCATACAGTTAAGAATAAAGAAATTGTTACTTTTATTATACCGCCATGAACATTTCAAGAACAAGATAAGATAAATCCGTTCAGCCGTTCTCGAGTTTTAACCAGACTAACGAACCCACCCTCTGCAAAGAAGGGTGCTAGTTTCACAATTGGTGGTATACCAAATTTTTGTTTCGCAGAAGGCAAGGAGCTAGTGAGCACATCCAACAAATACTTAAAGGCTGGTTTGTTAAGCCTGAAATACTGGTGAAATCTGGAAAAAGGATTAATTACTTTACATACACTTTAATGGAATACACTTTAAATGGAATTTTCATTCATACGAGGAGTCACGCATCTCTAAAGGATTAGAGTGATCCCTCAGGTTCCTTCGAAGTGCTCGCTCCTCAATCATTTGTTCTTCCCCAGAAAAGATACGTAGCGCTATACTATGCATACTTATGAATTATATGAGTTAATTAACCTTTATTTATTACAAAATGCCAATTCAATTGCATATCTTTGTTTTCACATTCAAAAATTAACAATAAGGTCTGTTCATTTTCTGAAAGTGATAAATCCGCTGTCAAAAATAGGTGTGCAAATTACTCGTTTCAGATAATCTAATTAGGAATTGGGAGCCACTATGATTGGCCCTACGAGCGTAGCCACAATTTTATTTCTGTTGCAAGTAATTTCGTCAAATATATGATTGAAAAAAGAAATTATAGCACTATTTTAGCTAACAGAGAATTGGTAGGTAGTACCTCATTCTTCGTTTCCATCGCAGTGGAGTGATAATTTATTGTTTTCTGAACGAACCTTTTTTTCGAACCACCACTCCTGATTCAAAGTGAAATTTTTATTCGGGCGAAACTCATAATTAGCCCTATCACAGATTCCATCGTAATCGAAAAAAGTCATAATCCATTCGGAGTGGAACGAATTTCGAAATTCGTAATTTGGTATCACGAATTCCGAATGAAACGGAAATATGACGTCCTTTTCTACGATAAGTTTCTTCTGTCGTAGAGCGTAGAGCCATAGGTAGAATCCATTTGTTAAAACATAAAAAACACATTTGTATAGAACAATTTTACAAAATATAATTCTACTTAAGAAAAAACAATGAAAACAAAAATTATCTCGTAAATTAAATTACATCCAACTCTGTTTTTATTCCCTCCCAGTGGTCATTAACTTCGTCTTTTAGGCGTTTAGCGTATCCTTTTGCCGTCTGGATTACAGGATAACATTTCATATAACCTGTTGTTTGTTTGTTGTTTTCACCCTTTAAGAACATCGGTTATTATAATTAATGGTTATTATATCAATGAATAGAATTATTTCCAAAAGAAATTAAATTTTTTCAAAAGACTGTCTTCGTTATGCCCGTTTCCAAATTTGAGCGGCGAAATTGACAGATTTGGAGTTTAAATAGTACTCGTATTATTGTTAAATTACTTTATCTGATAGCCAAAATAACACTTGAATTTTATCCGTAAACAAACTTGGATTTCACAAATTATTTTATGGTTTGTTAAAAAGCACAAGTGAATGAATTTGTGTTTGACAGATTGGAAAGTACTCAGGGACCACGTAACAAAAATCCTCTTTTGGGAATTTATAACTTGATGAAGAAAATATTTGATTATATTCGACAGTAAAATTGTTTATTTCATATAACATTTAAGATTTGATCAATAAAAAAGTGCAAATAAATCAATTTTTACTAGAAAACAAAATTCGGTAAAAAATGTGCTTGGGAAAAGTTAAGGAATTTTTTTTTTAAGTTTAGGGACTTTTGTTTCTATTGCTTCGAGTGTTTATTTTGACATAGGACAGCTGACTTCGAAAATGGACACTCATTTTTTCAATCAGGCAATGCTTTTTTCGAATTCGTTCGGAATTTGTGATTGCTTTTTGTCGGGAATCGTATCGTGATTTTTCACTCGGGGATTTCTCCGAATGGATTTCATGATAGGGGTGAATAGCTTTCAAAATTTCGGGGAACAAAAATTTTTTGGGGGAAACTCACAATAAGGCTGTATATTTCAATGAAATTTTGCAGTACTCACATAGTCTTGTTATATCCATCTCATCCAGTTTCATTAGAACCTGGTCCTCCGATAAGAAGTCACAGCCAAAATACATCTCCTTGTTTCTCTCAGAGTTGGGCACCTTCCGACGAAGTGAATAACGTCTTCCCGTTCCGCTAAATTGCAAATACTACATTCCAATGGTAAATCTGTTCTGTGCGGTATAAAGTTTAAGCTTAGTAATTAACTCCGAAGCCTGACCATTGTGCTAATCATGTCAACACTATGCGTATCTCTAAAGTAGTTTTTATCTGCTAGATTGTGGTTAAGACGGCTATAAATTGATCTGAATCATTATCCAGTTGCTTAAGCGATACAATATGTTCTGCTTTGCTCATCTAATCTTCTGATTATCTCGTACAGGTGCCTTTTAGTGCTTTTTAAATCTTTGATGTTTATGTTCAAGATCATGCCACAACTTTGCGCTAGTCCGAACCACTCGCTGAACCAGTTACTTTTGTTTTGCATGGCTTTGACAACTATTTTTCTAATAAGCCGGGTTTCGGGCATCTGAAAAACTTTAAGCAAATAGTCCTCTTGTAATTTTAGCGTTTTTATGAATAGAGGCGGCAATCCCGTTTCAAGCATATTTACATAGTTTGGTGTACTTGGGGTAGATGAAATATCCTCTTCACATGATATCTTAACAGTTTCTCAAAAGCGTTAAATTTTTGGCCTCCCCAAGCCTGACAACCATACAGAAGAATCGATTCCGCTACTGCTTCAAATATCTTGAATTTGCTGCTATGCGCTATAATTTTATTCATAAATATTTTTTTCCACCAGATTTTTATTGCCATTTGTGCCTTTTGCAGCTTCTCCTTGAAATGTGTCTCCATATTAAGTTTTTTTGAAAAATATAGGGTGATGTGGTCATAAATGCACCAGTGGTGCAAGATGCACCATAGCTATATTTGCCAAATACGCCACTGTATTGGCGTAGGGCTCACTCAAATGTATCCGTTACTTCCAGTTACCACGGTAGAGTTCAGTCTGGTAGTGTTTCTCTTAGCTGTCGCACGTGTGCGGAGATTTTTTTACTTTCATAGCGAAAAACGAAAAAAAGAAGGTGAGTTAATTTTTGTAATATTTCCATGAAATTCCAGTGTTAGTTCATTTGAAAGTACTAAAAGATTTGCTTGGACTTTTGTTCTTATTTTCATGTGAAGAGTGCGTAGTTTTGTTACGTTCTTTTTGAACAGCTCTTATTTGTATCAAAAATTCCATGGTGGTGCAAAATGCACCAAACAAGCATAGTTCTCAATGCACACTCAATGATCCTACTGTATCGGGACCTACCAAACGGCAGCACTCCTTATATAAATTTTCCGAATCCCTGGGTTCACTAAATATTCGTTGAAAGGAATTATTATTTGTTATTTAGTTTTGTTTCTTTTTTTTGAGAATAATTTATTTTTGTTAATTTTTTGTGTGATATGAAGTCTTTCGGTTTATTTTTATTTATTGTTTTTCTGTTTACTTTTGTTTTAATAAAAAATAGTAATGCTTTAAATCAATTTGTGGTGCATTAAGCACACTGGTTCATTGTGGACATATGACTGGTGCATTTAGTACCAACCATGGTGCTCTATGCACCATTTGCCATTTTTCGAACAATTTATGTTTACTTCAAATTTTCAGATCATATCGACAGTTGAATTTTGTAAATATTTTCAGAACTAATCTATCAAAAGGATATCAAAAAGCCAACTAGAAACGACTTATTTTAAAAAAGTTATGATCATTTGAAAATAGGGTGGTGCATCTATGACCACGTCACCCTACACCAAGATATTTGTATTCGTTGACACACTCTTAAGGACTATTCACATGAGCACGACCAACGAACGACGAATAAATCAAGAAATTAGATTTTAAGTACCTTACTAGCATAAATTCCTCACGAATTTTTTTGGAAACGATGGAAACATAGTTCATACTTATTTTTAGGTGGATAAACTTTTATGTTTGTGCCTAAAATTAAAAAAATTGAGAAAAATAGTTTATTCGTTACGAATAAACATCTAGTAGGTACGAACTGTCAGACTTTATTCTCGTTCCACATACAATCCACACTCCAACGAATAAATTTTTCGCGCGTGCTTAACCTCAAAATCATTCCCCGTTTTTGTTTTGCATGTAAATTTTGTTCGTTATTCGTGACGAATGTAAAACACTCATGTGAATGAAATGTCAAAATTAACGAATTTTCGTTCATTCGTCGTTCGTTGGTCGTTCTCATGTGAATACTACTTTAGAGTTTCTCCATAAAAAAAAACATTTTTCATTCGCCGCTCTTCGTCCACCACCTCTTTTAAAAATCATTACCTTAGACTTTTGTGTGTTGACTATTAAATTCCATAACCGACAGTATTCACACACTCTGTTTGTCATGAGCTGTAGCGTTTCCTTGGAATATGAAAAAATGACTACATCATCAGCGAAAAGTAAAGCCTTAATACGTCTACCAGCAAAGTCAACTCCGCCAGGTAGATAATCAATCAGGCCATCAATGAAGAGTGCGAACAAGGTTGGACTCAATGGACATCCTTGTCTAACACCCGATTTTGTTCCGAACCACTCGGAAAGTTCAGCACCGTTCCAAGCTGCCGCTTGTGTAGCTCTATACATCTCTTCTAGTACACGACCAAACTTAAGAGATAGTCCTAAACCGTATAATTTGTAAAGTACTGCTCCTCGGTCAATGGTATCAAAAACTGCCTTGAAATCGATAAAAAACACATAAATTTTTTTCCTTTGTAGAAGAAAGCTCTCAGCTACACTCCTCAAAATATTGTCCACTGTTTAAAACCAGCTTGAAACTCTTTCAACAGGTTCCTTGACTCTATCCACGCTGTTAGTCGTTTTTGTAGGACAGATGTAAATATTTTGCATGGTCCATTCAGGAATGATATTCCTCGATAGTTTACTGGATCGCACAAACAGTCTTTTTTGTGCCCCACAAATATAACCGCATTCTGGAACTCTTTTGGGAAAAGATGACCATCTAAAACTTTATTAAAAAGTGTAACCAGCATTTGTCGGCGCAGGGACATAACTCCTCGGGACATAAGTCCATTATGGACTTGTGTCCCACTTTGGTGGGACATTAGTCCAAAACTGGATTATGAACCTATGTCCCACCGCGGTGGGGCATAAGTCCATAAAAGAAATGTTTGGACTTATCTCCCATTTTCCATGTTTTGTTTGATGCAAATACAATACATATCTTTGGCGAGATAAAACTTTTCCAAAAAAATAGCAATCAAAAGAAGTTTGGAGTACAAAGAAAAAACGTGTTTAACCGGTTTTTTCTTAGCTAGTTACTAGGCAGTGTGACGTGTTTTTAATTTCCCAGCCGAGGTGATACTCAGGGCGGGCCAAGGTTATAGTGAAGAAAACACGAAACTTCACAAAGATCAAGAAACTCTCTCTTTATTACGAACTTAAAGTATTCAAATATTATAATTAACAAAATCGGTATAAAAAGTACGGCTGGTATTGTATCGGCTGCTGTCTTGTAGCTTGGTACGCCCTCAGGCGGATTTTAACAGCTGATGTCCTCTCTGGTCAGGTCCGTCAGTCCTGGACTGATTGCGATCGGAAAACTCCTTTATTCGTATTATCTAGGGAAATAAAAGGATTAATAACTATTGATACAGGTGGTTGCTGCCTTAACGGCACTATCCCTCGCGGCGCATTCACCCTATAGGTAGCCGCGGTAACTCGAAGCGCGTAGGCGTCAGAAGACCCTAGCAGGCAGAAACACGGGCGGTACGAGACCCCCGGTAGGCAGAAACACAAGCGGTACGAGACCCTTGGTAGGCAGAAACACAGGCGGTACTAGACCCCTGGTAGGCAGAAACACAAGCGGTACGAGACCCTTGGTAGGCAGAAACACAAGCGGTACGAGACCCTTGGTAGGCAGAAACACAAGCGGTACGAGACCCTTGGTAGGCAGAAACACGGGCGGTACGAGACCCCCGGTAGGCAGAAACACAAGCGGCCGAAGCCCTTGGTAGGCAGAAACACGGGCGGTACGAGACCCCCGGTAGGCAGAAACACAAGCGGCCGAAGCCCTTGGTAGGCAGAAACACAAGCAGTACGAGACCCCTGGTAGGCAGAAACACAAGCGGTACGAGATCCTTGGTAGGCAGAAACACAAGCGGTACGAGACCCTTGGTAGGCAGAAACACGGGCGGTACGAGACCCCCGGTAGGCAGAAACACAAACGGTACGAGACCCTTGGTAGGCAGAAACACGGGCGGTACGAGACCCCCGGTAGGCAGAAACACAAGCGGTACGAGACCCTTGGTAGGCAGAAACACAAGCGGTACGAGACCCTTGGTAGGCAGAAACACAAGCGGTACGAGACCCTTGGTAGGCAGAAACACGGGCGGTACGAGACCCCCGGTAGGCAGAAACACAGGCGGTACTAGACCCCTGGTAGGTAAGGCTCAACAGGCAATAGCTCTGGGGGATCACAGGCACTAGTCTCTGCCCCTGGTGGCACAATACTTAAGAAATTTAGTTTATAAAAAATATAATTCAGGAAACTTACTCAATACCACTTACTAGTTGTTCCTTCTTGGGAAGTGCACCTTTTGACCGGTGCCGGTGAACTGATTTTTCCTGTGCTGAGCTGCTCCTTTTATACTTGCAGCTCACCACGGAATCATATGGGAATCCATCCGAACAATGGGATATCCCCACTGCCATGTAATTTATATATTTCTTATGGTCGACGATACCTCACCATTATATTTGGCTATACGCCATAGCCATACCATACATTGTATTTATCGACTACCCATTATATTTGGCTATACGCCATAGCCATATCATTCACGATATCCACCATCGAGCTCTACTGATGGTTGTGTCGCACGCTGCTTGTGCGTGATATCCACCATCGAGCTTTACTGATGGTCGTTTCGCACACTGCTTGTGCATGGGGAGTTCTGTGTTTCTACCGTGTCTAATGTATCTTCTCCCTATTTATTTATTAAATGGGCGAGGTGAGCTTGCTACCGAGGTGGGAAAAGCTTTCCCCCTATTATTTGCCACGAAAATAGTTCCGGTTCGTGCATTAGGTAATCATGAAAATAGTTCCGGTTCGTGCATTAGGTAATCATGAAAATAGTTCCGGTTCGTGCATTAGGTAATAACGAGTATAGTTCCGGTTCGTGCCTTGGGTAAGCGTGGTAACCATTGACATATTATATGTGGACTGCTAGTTGAGTGTAATCTCCATATAAGACTGGCAAAGATTTTGAAGCCAAGCGACAATAGCCCTCTTGGTTCCCCTGTCCGCCATTTACGGCAACATTACAATTTTTTCCCAAGAATTAGGTGCCATATAAAAGTTTGCTGTGCAAACAACAATAAAAACACTTATGCTTTCACGAGAATAACAAAAAAAGACAAGACAACATCTGCCAGTTTGACAACTCGAAAAACACGAGTGTTAGTTTAGTTCTAGATTCGACAACCAGTTGAACCAAGATGCAGCACTGTCGCTTATCGCTGGCTTCACTTTTAAGGAGCCAACTAGCAGTCCATATATAATATGTCAATGGTGGTAATAGTTCCGGTATACGTGAGGCTATTCCTCTGGCCACTAGATGACGTATTGGGGAGATGGATTTAAAACATGTAACGACCTTTTATCTAATGCTTCGTTACATACCATCCCCCTTTTGGAAGACGAGGCCCTCCTCGTCTGCAACCTGGCCCTGCAAAGAATTAGTTGGCCGTCCGTTCGACTTCATTTAAACGGTACGCGAAACATTTTTTTTTTTTTTTTTTTTCTAACAAAACAAGAATTTATAAAGACATCAAAAAAGTATCAATCTAAAAATTTTCTTCTCTTCTTTCCAAACATGAACTGTTAATTCAATAACAAAATAAATAAAAAATTAACTCAGTAAAAAAAAATAACAAAATGGACTACCTTCTGGTAAAAAAAATGGTATATTTTTGTATATGTGGTGTTGTTGGTTCCTTTTTTTCCTTTAGGGCTCAAACAAGACTTCCTTTATCTGCCCGGTCTGTCGGTGTGTCAGAATTGCCTTACCTCTGTTCACCACTCGGCATAACACTATGCCATTACGCCGTTTAAACACTAAGTTCTGGCGACGCCTTGCCGGGTTGTAGAGCGCGTGCTGGTGTATGATTATACCCCTAAATGGGTCGTGGTCCTTTCGTTCCTTAGGTGGGTTCTGGTTCTTCCTGACTTGTGGCTTTGACTGTGGCGGCGATGATTCCTTTTCCTTGAGTGTCGACATCATATTGGGCATGTCCTTTCCTCCAGTTGGGAGCAATTCGGGAAGAGGGAACTCCATAGCCACTGGTGTATGCATCCTTGATGTCTGGGGTTTGTTGGGTTTCGGTTTCGGCGGAAAGCTTATGGACTTCTCTTGCGGTTGGTTTCCCTTGGTTGGCTTCCCTTGGGTTTTCGGTGTTACCGTCCCCTGTCCTATTTTTGTTGTTGTTACAGCAGGACGACTTGGACCTGCGGCAGGTAACGGTGCTCGACGGGATGCTAGCTCGCGTTTCACTGAATGTGGTTGACTAACTGTGCTTGGTGTGGACGGTTCGGGTCGTCTTTTCTGCCCAGTACCCGTGTTGGAACCGGTGCCCCTTGGTGCAGCGACAGGAACTCGCGATTGCCTTTGCTGGCCGCCCTTTGTAATTGCGGTGGAGATAGGTAACGGCGGGGCCGAAACGGTGGTAGCCGGTAGGTGTGGTAGCAGGATGGTGGTGCGAGCAGGAGCCCGTACTTTGTTTGGCCTAGTCGCCTGTCGTTTCCATGGTTGGGCTGCGTCCATGGCTTCCTCTTCGCTTTCAATTTTCTGCATTCGTGCACTTTGACTGTTGATCGTCGACTGAATTAAATTTACATGATCCTCTGTTAATATACTGTCCTCGTCGACCGATGCGAAACCGCGCAAATCCTTCACATGGGAGCGAGTGAGATTCCCTTTCCAGCTCACACTCCTTAACACAACGATGACTGGAGAGACAAAACGAATGACTTCAAATGGCCCTTCATATCGTGGCGCTAACTTTTCGGTGTAGTAGTTGATGGCAGAAGAGAGTACCCTAACTCTCTTGTATACCTGCTCACCAATACTGGGACGCCACGCCCTTCTCCTTAGGTTATAATGTCGTGTCTGTTTTTGTGCTGCCATTTGTAAATTGTTCCTTACCAGTTGGTAAAGCATTTTCATCCTCTCCTGTCTAACCGAAGGTGGTTCATCATTATCGGTAGTCGGTACATTTGGTTGATGCGGGGCGGTGAGTTCTCTACCGAAATTGAGAAAAGCAGGAGAGAAACCGGTTGATTCATGTTTACTTGTGTTGATTGCAAAAGTTAGCTCAGGTATATGGTCATCCCATGTGCGGTGGTTGCTCTGTACGTATTGTGCTATCATTGTTTTAAGCACTCGATTGACACGTTCGGTCGGGTTCTCTTGCGGCGAATAAGGGGCGGTGAAACGTTGTTGTATTCCTATGTCGTATAGGAATTCTGTGAGGACAGTGCTGGTAAATTGGCTGCCGTTGTCGGAGAGTAGAATGCGGGGAACTCCGAAACGTGTTATGATGCGCTCTCTTAGTGCTTTGACTACTGCCTGACTGGTGGCCGATCTCAATGGCACCGCCTCCACCCATTTAGTAAAGCGGTCTACCATTACCAACAGCATGGTATGACCTTTCATGGAACGTGGAAGGGGACCAACGAAATCTACACATACGGTATCCCAAGGAGTGTTAGGTACATTTGTATGCATCAGCCCGCTAGCCTTCTGTTGCGGCGCCTTGTAGGCGAGACACACTGCACATTTCTTAATATAGCGCGCAATATCGCGATACATTCCTGGCCAGTAGTACGTTTTCATAATACGATCTGCTGTTTTGGCGATGCCGAGATGTCCAGCCGTCGTAGCGTCGTGGTTTTCAAACATTATTTTTTCTCTGTCGGTGAATGGTATGCATAATTTCCAATCCTCCTCTTGACTCGAGAGTGGATGACCGGAAAATTTACGGTATAGTTTATTGTCGGTGATGCGGTACTCGGGATATTGCAAAGGGTTACATTCTATTTGCCTGGCGCGTCGCTCAGTCCAATCGTCGGTAACACTGCAGATGATTGACAGATCGCTTGGGTTAAATGGCAAGGGGTCTCTTGATAGAGCGTCGGCAACGACATTCATGGCGCCTTTGCGATATTTGATGTCGAAATCGTATTGCTGCAGCTCTATTGCCCATCGTGCCAGTCGGCCAGATGGATTATCAAGTGAGTGTAACCACTTCAAGGAATGATGATCGGTAACAACGGTGAAATGGTAACCCTCTAAATAAGGTCGCATTTTGCGTATGCCAAATAGAATGGCCAGGCACTCCTTTTCGGTCACGGAATATTTTTTCTCCAGGTCAGTGAGTGTGCGGCTGGCGTATGCTATCACCCTTTCTTGTTTATCGTTCTGTTGGGAAAGCACGACCCCCAGTCCGTATTGACTGGCGTCCTTTTGCAACGTAAAAGGCAAATCGAAATTCGGGCACATCAGGACAGGTGCTTCGGTTAAACGTTTCTTTAATTCCGAGAAAGCGTGTTCTTGTTCGGCTCCCCAGGTCCATTCTTGGCTATTCTTGAGCAGCTTGGTCAGGGGTGTTGCCACTTGAGAGAAATTCTTTATAAAACGGCGATACCAGGAAGTTATCCCCATCACTCGTCTTAGCTCCTTCACATTTCGGGGTGCGTTCAGATCCTGGACGGCGGCGATCTTATCGGGGTCGGTACTAATACCTTGTTCGCTCACTACATGCCCCAGGTATTTTAACTGGCTTTTGCAAAATTCGCACTTCTCGCGGTTGATACGTAGGTTCGCCGCTTGTAACTTGGCGAAAACCTCGCTCAGATGTCGTATGTGTTCTTCGAATGTGCCACTCACAACGATGATGTCATCCAGATAAGCAAATGCATACTCGTCCATGTCTGGGCCAATGATGCTGTCTAACATCCTCTGGAATGTGGCGGCAGCGGAGTTCAATCCGCATGGCATAACCTTCCACTGGTACAATCCCCGACCTGGTACAGTAAAGGCTGTATAAGCCCGCGACTCGGGGTGTAAAGGTATTTGCCAGTAGCCTTGTTTGAGATCGATGGTCGATATGAAGTTGGCCCGTTTCAATTTATCTAAGATAGCCACGATCTGGGGCAGAGGGTACGCGTCCATGACGGTTATGCTGTTCAGCTGACGATAGTCGACACATACTCTCCACGAGCCGGTTTTTTTCTTTACAAGAACAATGGGTGAGCTGTACGGACTTTTGGACGGTTCTATCTTGTCGTCTTGGAGTAAATCATTGATTTCGTCATCAATCACCTTTTACATCGCGGGGTTCTTAGGGTAATACCTCTGTTTAAACGGTTGGTCGGTCTTCAGCTTGATATAATGCACGGCGGTGTCCGTAACCTTCGGCAGAGATTCGAACTTCGGTAGTTCTCCGTCTAACAGTGCTTGTAACTTTTCTTCTTGTGAGCTGGTTAATGGTTTACCCCCCAGCGCACAGAGATGCTCTCGGTACTCATTCTCGGCTACTTGTGTTACGTTCAGCGCTGGTAACCATGGTATTTCGGTGCCGCTCATGCTCATCCGGAAATCTGCTTCTCGCAAGATATCCACCCCTATCACCATTTCTTCGGTGAGTTGCTTCATATATGTTACGGTCCCGTGAATAATACGCTCCTGGATAGTCAGGGCCAGCGGATAGTGTTCGTAGCTGACCACGACTTCGCCATTGGCGAGATGCGTACGGTGCGTGCGACGTTGGACGGGAGCGTTCAGGCGGCGTAGTAAACGTCGAGTACTCTCGTTGATAAACGACTTTGTGGCCCCGGTATCCAATAACGCTTTAATGGCCTGTCCCCCCACTCGTATGGTTACGAAACATCTGGGGTCGGTATTCTCTCCTGTTATCTCGCCTTGTGATGGCAATGGGGTTGTCTCAACCAGCGCTATGGCCTGTACTGGTGCGTGTTCTGGTTGCTGTGGTTGGTTCCGCCGGCTCGACATGACGGCGGCTCTATTCGGATGACAGTCGCAGTCTTTTGTCAGCCGTCCGTCTTCTCCGCAGTACGAGCAGAGACGGAACGGTCTGCGACAGTTGCTTTTACTGTGCCCTCGCTGTTTACAGTTCCAGCAATGGGTCTCTCTGTCGTATTGACCGAAGTGCGGTGGCGGTAGCGGCGGATCAGGACGGTTGGGATTTGGTCGTGGCGGAGGCAACGCTCGACTGTCGGGAAGCGGTCGATTGGAGGCAAATGGGTTATGTACGTTTCGAGGCGGCGCGGGACGTGGTGTCGGAGCAACATAGTGCTGTGCTTGGCGAGGAGTACGGTCTTCACCGCGTATGTATTCATACTCCTCTGCTAGTTTCATTAACTCGTCTAGCGTATTGAAGTCACGCCTCTTAATATATAATAGGTATTCAGGCCTCAAGCTATCGTATATTCGGTCGATACTATCTTCGATATGTATCCGCGGGTGACGATAAATCAGGTATTGGGTGGCTTGTATGAAATCTTTCGCCTTTTCGCGGGGCCCTTGCTTCTTCCTCATTATTTCTTCCTCTAACTTGCAGAGGTACCGCGCCGGTAAATAATGGTCTAGGAAAGCAGCGTGGAACTGAGTCCAGGTTTTTAGGCGCTCTTTGTTTATGCGGAACCACTCTAAAGCGGTACCGCGTAAGATTTCTGGCAAGGCTTTGATTATGTCGTCTGGTCGTATGTCGTAACAAGCGGTTAATTCCATTAGCCGGTCTAAGAATTCAACCGCGTTCCCCGATGAGTCAAACCTCAGTCCCCACTTGCGAACGTTATTCATTAACTCAGCCTCGTAGCTGAGTATGAATCTACCGGTCGGTCGGAAAGGTGGCCTAGTTGGCGCGGGTTCGATTGGGCGAGGTGCAACGACTTCATCGGAGATCACGACATTGGATGTTGCTGAGACTCTTGTCGTTTCGTCCTCCGCGGGTGAAACGACAGGAGGTGGTACATAAGAGGGTACCTGAAAGGAGATCTCAGTATACATCGGCGACTTTGGTTCGGATTCGTTTTCGGGCATTGGCACTTGTTTGTACTCCCTCTCAGTTACGGCTTTCTCCAAATCGGCACACAGATCCTGTGTGGATTTACGGAGCCTAGCCTTTTTGATGTAACTGTTGAAACGGGCTCGTAGTGCAGACAAGGTGCCTTCTGTGTCCAGTCCTAGCTGACTCATACGCGTCACTAGATCTGGCTTGCTGAGCAAGTATATTGCCCCTATGCTAGCGAACACGTCGAAGCTTTCTTCGGAGTCGGACATGTTTAAATTAGAAATTTTTTCGGTTTAGTTTATAGTTCGAAGAGAGTTTCTTTATCACGGAGTGGACCTTAATAGTCCCTGCTCGGGCGCCAAATTGTGACGTGTTTTTAATTTCCCAGCCGAGGTGATACTCAGGGCGGGCCAAGGTTGTAGTGAAGAAAACACGAAACTTCACAAAGATCAAGAAACTCTCTCTTTATTACGAACTTAAAGTATTCAAATATTATAATTAACAAAATCGGTATAAAAAGTACGGCTGGTATTGTATCGGCTGCTGTCTTGTAGCTTGGTACGCCCTCAGGCGGATTTTAACAGCTGATGTCCCCTCTGGTCAGGTCCGTCAGTCCTGGACTGATTGCGATCGGAAAACTCCTTTATTCGTATTATCTAGGGAAATAAAAGGATTAATAACTATTGATACAGGTGGTTGCTGCCTTAACGGCACTATCCCTCGCGGCGCATTCACCCTATAGGTAGCCGCGGTAACTCGAAGCGCGTAGGCGTCAGAAGACCCTAGCAGGCAGAAACACGGGCGGTACGAGACCCCCGGTAGGCAGAAACACAAGCGGTACGAGACCCTTGGTAGGCAGAAACACAAGCGGTACGAGACCCTTGGTAGGCAGAAACACGGGCGGTACGAGACCCCCGGTAGGCAGAAACACAAGCGGTACGAGACCCTTGGTAGGCAGAAACACGGGTGGTACGAGACCCCCGGTAGGCAGAAACACAAGCGGTACGAGACCCTTGGTAGGCAGAAACACAAGCGGTACGAGACCCTTGGTAGGCAGAAACACAAGCGGTACGAGACCCTTGGTAGGCAGAAACACGGGCGGTACGAGACCCCCGGTAGGCAGAAACACAGGCGGTACTAGACCCCTGGTAGGTAAGGCTCAACAGGCAATAGCTCTGGGGGATCACAGGCACTAGTCTCTGCCCCTGGTGGCACAATACTTAAGAAATTTAGTTTATAAAAAATATAATTCAGGAAACTTACTCAATACCACTTACTAGTTGTTCCTTCTTGGGAAGTGCACCTTTTGACCGGTGCCGGTGAACTGATTTTTCCTGTGCTGAGCTGCTCCTTTTATACTTGCAGCTCACCACGGAATCATATGGGAATCCATCCGAACAATGGGATATCCCCACTGCCATGTAATTTATATATTTCTTATGGTCGACGATACCTCACCATTATATTTGGCTATACGCCATAGCCATACCATACATTGTATTTATCGACTACCCATTATATTTGGCTATACGCCATAGCCATATCATTCACGATATCCACCATCGAGCTCTACTGATGGTTGTGTCGCACGCTGCTTGTGCGTGATATCCACCATCGAGCTTTACTGATGGTCGTTTCGCACACTGCTTGTGCATGGGGAGTTCTGTGTTTCTACCGTGTCTAATGTATCTTCTCCCTATTTATTTATTAAATGGGCGAGGTGAGCTTGCTACCGCGGTGGGAAAAGCTTTCCCCCTATTATTTGCCACGAAAATAGTTCCGGTTCGTGCATTAGGTAATCATGAAAATAGTTCCGGTTCGTGCATTAGGTAATAACGAGTATAGTTCCGGTTCGTGCCTTGGGTAAGCGTGGTAATAGTTCCGGTATACGTGAGGCTATTCCTCTGGCCACTAGATGACGTATTGGGGAGATGGATTTAAAACATGTAACGACCTTTTATCTAATGCTTCGTTACAGCAGGACTACCATATGTCAAAAAGTCAGCGTAATGTCTTATAGTTAGAAAACCAAAGGTTGTTAGAATACCGCCGCTCGCTCTTCGAATTTATAAGCAAAACACTGTAGGAAAATTTAAATGTAGCAGGAAAAGAAAAAAGTGCAACAAAATCATTTTGCTTTCTTTTGTTTACCTCAAACAGAAAAACATTGAATAAAATTAGATTAAAACAATAGAAAGCAGAATAAGATTTTGTTTCTGAGAACTAAGAAAAATAAGGGTTAAAATTCGCATAGTAGAGATATGGTTTTCCGGAATTTGGAGATATTATTTTATTTTTAGAAGTTAGTAGAATTCCTTTGTTTAAAAAAGAAATTTAAAAAATTTTAATTTTTGAGAATTTTTTAAACAAACAAATTTTAAAATATTATCTTATAGTTGAAATGTATCAGGGCTTGTAAATAAATAACTCTTTAGTGAATTTTACAAATTTGTTAATGACTTCGATCTAATATT
Source organism: Melanostoma scalare (assembly GCA_949752695.1). Classification (NCBI taxonomy): domain Eukaryota; kingdom Metazoa; phylum Arthropoda; class Insecta; order Diptera; family Syrphidae; genus Melanostoma; species Melanostoma scalare. The sequence goes on from OX456985.1 coordinate 126,116,883, forward strand.
TCTATAAGAGACTCTTGCAACCAAAAATAACTTGGCAAATATCCAAAACAAGATGTTGGAATATACTTTTAAGTAAATTCCGGCGAAGAGAACATTCACGAGAGGAAGAGCAAGCGGAGGTTTTTTTTTTGGTTTCAAAAAATGCCTAAAAACTTTGAAATGTGAGTTTCTTTCACACAACGCAACACCTTACGTTGAATTAAAAATCGACAACAATTACCTATGGTTACTTCCCTTTTACATAAACTGTAACAAGGGGACAGTGATTTTGAAAAATTAAACGAGCTTTTGAGTTTAAAACCCACTTAAAAGGTGCTATTGATTGGAGACTTTAATGCGAGAATTGGTGGAGAGACAGGAATGATAAATTCAATTAAGGGAATCGCAAGACAGTCGAATGACAAAACAAGCAACACAATAGAAAGAATGTGATTCATTTGGACTTCGCATTCAAAATGCTACCAGTTTAAATGATATGGCGGGAAACTTTACGTTTGTTGGTGGTCAAGGGTCATCAGTAATTGATTATAGAATAGTGGGTGAGGAGTGGGAGTCTTTTGTCACGGACTTTAAAATCAAAGAATTGCCATTCTCGGACCATTTCCCGGTTGTTCTCACTTTGCAACATCGAGTACACTCAAATGAGAAAAATTCAGACATGCAGTTACTTCCTAAATTGAAATGGAAAAATTCATGGGCTCCGGCTTACAGACAGTCGATCGATTTAAAACTAGAAACGCAGCAAAATGTGAACTTTGATGCATTAGAGACGATTATAAAATTATCAATACCACAACAGCATTTTAACAATCAAGAGAGTAGAGACCCTTGGTTTGACGAAGAATGCTAACGGGCGCGTAAGTTGTCTTTCAAATGGCTTAAGATTTTTCGTAACTCTTCGGAAGGCTTATTCAGGAAATACTACATTGAGTCCAATTTAAACTAGAAAACAGTATGTAAAATAAAAAAAGAGCTTTGGCAAACTGCAAGCGTTAAATTTGGCAAAATGCAAATATGCAGCAGAATTTTGGAAGCTTGCGTGGAAGCTTAGCGGCAAAAAATTTACGCCTACCACAAAGCTCTGCAAAAAGGTACTCCATGATCATTTCAGGGACTTACTTAATTCGCTAACAAGTTCATTAAAGTGGCAATTTGCAGTACCTGGATTTACTGACGAAATTCTTGACTCTGCAATCACACTTCAAGAATTAGAGTTAGTGTTTAGAAGTTTGAAAGATGGAAAGGCAGCCGGATCGAATGGTATACCAGTTGAATTTTATAAATATGGGACTGATAAACTCAGACAAATGCGGCGCAGGGACATAACTCCTCAGGTCATAAGTTCACTTGTATCCCACTTCAGTGGGACATAAGTCCAAAACTGGATAAAAAGTAAATTATGGGCTTTTATCCCACCAATATGGGACATAAGTCCACTTTTTTTTTTATTTTAGCTGAGACATAAGTTCACAATTTGCACAGAATCTCAATTTTTCGATAAATAATAGTTAATAAAAAGCCTTATGAAGTACAGCTAGAAAACCAAAGGTTGTTAGAATACCGCCGCTCTTCAAATTTATAAGCCAAAAACTATTTAAAATCTAAGTGTTTTTAAAAAAAATATTAAGATTGAATAGCTAAGTAAAATGCTAACTTTCTATATAAAATTTCATTATTTTATTCAAACTTATTTAACCCCCTGAAAAATCAAATGTTCGTTCAGTAGAATTTCTAAAAAAAACTCCTTGCATGGTATCCCTGATATTGCATTATTATAATTGAATATAATGACTTTGGTAATCTTGCAAAATAGTTATTTATTGTTTTTCTCTTGAACCGCGTGCATCGAAAAATTCCAAAAATTCAGACAGTTGTTGGTATTATATATTGGCCAGTCAGAACATGTAAGTAAAATTAAACTAATATGAAATTTTGAAAGAAACATATAGTGCAGTCAATGAAGCGAAAAATAGGGCCCAACCTCCGAATTTTTTTTACTGTGAACCGATTTGCATGAAATTTTGGAATTAGGCTCATCTTACCCTTAAATTCAAAAGTGAAAATGATTTGAACACCGCCACCACCCTGGGGGTGGTTGCCACCCCTTCTCGGGGGTGAATTTTTTTTTTAAATAACCTCGGATATCGATAGAAGGCCTAATTTTAAGCAAAAAAAACAAATATAAAGTTTTTTGTACGATCTAAAAGAAAAAAACATTAGATGCTCTCCTTATTTGCACTACAGCTCACTTATTTTACGTGCAAAAGACTTTTAATAAAGCTCATTTTAAAGCTTATTTCAAGCACTACAAAACATCCTCTTGTATTAGAATGCATAAAGTCCATCTGCTCGCCGCTAAATGGCATTGACTACAACCATTAAATTTCAGACAAAATAAAAAATGGTTTTGATATTTTATATCTAGCTTAATATTGTTCTTAGAATACTTTATAAAAAACCAAATTGTTCATTGTTTTACCTGCTACAATTTTGTTCTTTATAAAATTTTCGATAAAGCGTATAGTTTTGGAGATATTTGCAATAAATAGATGAAAAACGTGAACAAATTGCGAATTTTCAATTGCCAATAACTCGAAAAGTATTGGACTTAACAAAAAACATTTTGTTTTTTTGCTTAAAATTAGGCCCTCTATCGATATCCGAGGTTATTTAAAAAAAAAAATTCACCCCCGAGAAGGGGTGGCAACCACCCCCAGGGTGGTGGCGGTGTGCAAATCATTTTCACTTTTGAATTTAAGGGTAAGATGAGCCTAATTCCAAAATTTCATGCAAATCGGTTCACAGTAAAAAAATTCGGACCTAAAATGCTTCATTGACTGCACTAATAAGAAATTTGAGGAAAAAAAAGAAAGCAGGGAAAGGAAAAAGAAAAAAGTGCATCAAAATCATTCTGCTTTCTTTTGTTTTCCTCAAACAGAAAAACATTGAATAAAATTAGATTAAAACAATAGAAAGCGGAATAAGATTTTTGTATCGCAAGGACACTAGCTTAAAAGTTTAATTTTATCTTAGGTTTCAACCGCAGTCAATAGTCGCGTTTTTCCACCTATCGTTTACCGGCGGCATCTTTAATCAGTGCAATGTTTCGTTCGAACAAAATGACAAAGAACAATTCTCTCAACTCTGGCAGAGCATTTAACTTTATCTTTATTTTCCTCTTGTTTCTTTCTTTATTTTTCGCAATAAAAATGAAATAAAATGACATAAAGTCTTCAATAATAATAATTTGAATAGAAAAAAAAATAGACAAAACGTTTCTTATTAATTCACGTTTCTTTATTGTTCTGATCTTGTGATCTCGATTATCAATGCGCAAGTAAATCTACATTTACAGACCACATCTACATAACACCTCGGTATCTGTTCACAGCTGGCCATCCGTTGGTACCTCTATAGGACATTGACTTGTAGAGGATTTTGCTGTAGTGGATTTGCATCGGCGACCAACAGCTTCCCCCTTCACTGCCTCCATCTTCCGTTCCTCTTTCTCACTTTCATCGTCAAAAAGAAAGTAAGAAAAACATCTCATGTAGGAGGTGTCAAAAAGATGTTTTGGGACCACCCAAAGTCTCCTCCCATTTTCTCTTTGTTTTGAGAGAGATGTTACCAATTATGGTAATATAGTGCAGTTGTTTTGCCGTCGGAAATATTTTGCGATTAGCATTGCAAGTGCCGTCGGCACTTGTATTTTATGGATGTGGAGTTGTCCAAATCCATTATGTTTTTTTTGCATGTTGCGTTGCAACATCCTGTCGGGCCATCGAAAAAAACAAAAGGAAACTGCATCATCGAAAACCATGCTCCACATATCCTCTTCCGAACAGGTTTAGGTTAAGACGTCCTCGGTTTTTAGAAGCCGGTCCCTCACCGGTGATGTTTAATGTGAGGTGATGTAGGTTCATGAAAAATAGAAAAAAAAGGTGTGGTGAATGGTGTGTGGCTATAATAGATTATGGATTGTAATATAAGTTAGATGAAATATATTAAATTCATTGTAAATTAAGTACCTATATGTAGGTATAGTTTAAATTTTATATCTAAGACGCGGATATGGGTTTTAAGGTGTGTGTGTGTCGGTTGGTAAAGTTGAGTCGTTCAGCATGGGGAGAAAACAAAGTTTTGCTATAGGGCGTTTATACGAACTACTGGCGGTTTTGATTGTGACAACCCGAACTTTGCCATCAGCTCCAGGATGCATTTCGGTGATTCTTCCGATTCGCCAAAGAGTGGGGGGTGTTTGTTGATCAGGTAGGAGCACTAGATGTCCAACTTTGAGCTCTAAATTTGGCGATAGCCATTTTGGCCGCTGTTGTAGTCGAACCAAATACTCAGATGTCCATTTTTTCCATATGCCTTGTTGAATCTTTTGCATTAATTGCCATCTATCTAAATAATTGTCCTTTACATTTGTTAGATCTTTTTCAGGAACTGTGTTTAGCGAGGATCCAATTAAAAAATGTCCTGGCGTCAAATTAGACAAGTCGTTTGGGTCTTCAGTAACAGGGCAAAGTGGCCGTGAATTGAGACAAGCTTCTACTTTGGTTAGTATCGTCGCGAATTCCTCAAAAGTAAGCGTGTAATGTCCAATTGTCCGCTTCAAATGATACTTCATGGACTTTACACCTGTCTCCCAAAGTCCACCGAAATGCGGAGCGGCAGGAGGGTTGAAATGCCATTTGGTACCATTATCTTGCATTAGTTGCGCAATATCTTCGTTCCATTGTTTTGACATATGTGACCTTTCTGTTTCCAGAACCGTTGCGGCTCCTTTAAAATTAGTTCCACAATCGCTGTATAGGTTGGTGCATATTCCGCGACGAGCCGTGAAACGTTTAAAAGCGGCGAGAAATGCTGGTGTCGTGTAATCACTCACAAGCTCGAGGTGTACTGCCTTAGTACAAAAACATATAAAAATGGCTATGTACGCCTTTGTCAGTTTGTTCACCGACCTTTCCATGCCTTTAGCTGAACTGGACCAGCATAATCCACTCCGGATGTTTGAAAAGGTCGTGCCTGAGTTACTCTTAACATGGGTAAATTTCCCATTTTCTGTTGCATCTCCGTTGCCGTAAATCTGTAACATTTTAGGCATTTATGAATGCATTTTTTGACTGTTGACTTAAGATGTAAAATCCAGTATTCAGAACGAAGTGTGGCCATCATTAATTGCTGACCTCCATGAAGTAACTTTATGTGGGTGTCATGAATAATTAGCGTAGTAAGGAGACTTTGCGATGATAAAATAACTGGGTGTCGCTGTGAATAGGGCAATTCCGCATTTTCCAAACGCCCTCCAACTCGAAGAACGCCTTTCTCGTCCAGAAATGGTGAAAGCCGTGCTAGGTTGCTCCTTTTTGACACGGTTTCACCTTTTGCGAGCCGTGAAATTTCGTCAGCAAAAAACTCTTCCTGGGCACAAGCAATCAATCGCGTTCGAGCTGAAGATATTTCGTCTACTGAAAGTGGTCCAGTTACGCGGGTCGATAAATTCTGTGACTTAAATTTTAAATTTGTAAAAAACCGACGCCAGCACGCCGCAGCCTTAAAAAGACGATTTAATGATGAAAAACGTTTAAACAGTAGTTCATTTGTTTCGAAACACATGAAGTGAACGCAGACCTGAAAAATATTTACAATGGGGTGGCCAGATGCGATCAAATCACCTTTTGCTTTTGGTTTCTCTGACGCCTTTGTCTCGAGGTCGGTAGATTTTATTTCGGTTGAAATATGGCGGTTCTCATCAAATTCTTGTAAAAATTCAGGCCCATGCCACCATTGGTGGTTTTTGACGAGTTCATTAGGAGAGGTTCCTCTGGATGCAATGTCAGCAGGATTTTCTTTGGATGGAACGTAGTTCCAAACCTGAGGATCGATGAGGTCTTGAATTTCTGCCACTCTGTTAGCGACGAATGTTGTTCTTATGTAAGGTGCACTTTTGATCCAAGCTAGCGTAATTTGAGAATCACACCAGGTAAATATTTTTGATGTTTGGAGATCCATCGTCTTTACAATATGTGTTATTAGCTGTGCTAATAGCAATGCTCTACAAAGTTCCAATCTAGCTATGGACTTGCTTTTCAGTGGTGCTACTCTAGTTTTGGAAGCGATAAGGTTTGTAAAGGTTTGATTTCCATTGATTATTCGAAGGTAGATTGCTGCAGCATATGCTTTTTCCGAGGCATCGCAGAATCCATGGACTTCGACCGTTGAGGTTTTGGTAAAGTTAATCCAGCGTGGAATCTCTATGGCCTTCAACATGTTTAGTTCCACTTTTAGTCTGTTCCACGTAGACACAATTGTTGCTGGGAGCTCAGAATCCTAAGTATGATCTTCTTTCCATATCTCTTGCATCAATATCTTGCCAACGATGACACATGGTGATATCCATCCCATTGGATCGTAAAGACGTGCAAGGTCTGACAGGATAATTCGCTTGGTCGTTTTCTTATTCTCTTGAAGTAGGGTGTCCATCTTATCTCTTTAAAAGAGAACATGTTCTCTTTTTTAGGTCCGATCTTTTTTACACTATCTTTTTTCGTTGGGATCTTTTTTTATTCTCTTTTTTCTTTGTATTATATAATTAATTTAATACATTTTTTAACACCTTAATTAAATGTAAACGTGGTGTAAAGAATTATTGCAATTATTGCGTGATGAGATACAATTTTTCATACTAAAAAAACAGATTCAGCTTTTCTTAAAGACGTCAGTTTTACTACTACTTCGAAATCAATTCATCTCACTCTCTCGTGCTATATTTCCTGTAAACAAGGAAGAGAAGCAACAAAGACATATGCAAAAAATGGCCATTGCTACCACATACTACACATACTCATGGTGTTCAACCACACAATAAATTAACAAAAAAAAAAATTTAAACAAGTTTATAATTTATAAGAAAATGAATTTAATGAATTAAAAAGAAGTTAACAAATTATTGAAAAATCTTGTTTTTAGTTACATGATAAATTACTTAATTCTAACTTAATTCTAAATAACTTAAGATTAATAGTATTCACCTTCAAATCCTGAAAGAAAAAAAAAAAAATTTTGTTTGATTATATGTTACAAGGAAAATTTTTTGTTAATTTACCCTATCTGACATTTGCGATGTAAACAAACGCAAAATGCAAAACCATGTCCATAAGAGCACCCGCAATGGTAATTCTCTAATTGGGACTTGGAACCTGCAACACAAAAAAAGAAAAAAAAAACAAATTAGAACACTTTAGCTATAGTTTACGAACTATTAACACTAAATTTACAAACAAATAACATATAAATCACAAAAAAAAATGAACAATCAACACTGAAGTTGCAATTTGCAACTCTTGGTTCACTATAAACAACGTCACAAGTCTATTTTCTTATGTTTAACACATAAAATTAACTGATTAAAACAATTTAATAGCTAGATACAATTGTTTAATTGCATATAAACAATTGAATACACAAATTTATAACAAAAGGTTTGACAAGTCTAACCTACAAAACACATATATACTTTTGATTGTGATTTCACTATTAACTTTACAGTCCCGAACAAATGCATAGTCAATTAATCTAATTTATATGTTTTTTATCAATTTAATGATAAAAAACTGAAACAAAACACAACATTTCACGAATAAAACAAACAAATAAGATTCGCGACACGAGTAAATAATCAAAGTTGTTTTGACGGCACAACTTTATACGCAGAAACTAAAAAACACATTGACAATATAAACATTTATTCGCGGAACAATAATTTATTAACCATAATCGAAAATTTTATTAATTTGTTAATAAATTTAACTTTTTAAAGGTTGTCAATAAACCCAATAAGTGCGAAAGAGACAACACTATCGCAACCACAACACAGATGTTGCCTGAAATCAAAATAACTGAAAAAAAGGGGGTGATGCCAACTTTAAAGAATCGCCATGAACTGAGTGGCAGCACCAGAAACCAGACAGAGTATAAAGGGCGGACACATCGTTCGAAGAAATTCACTCTTCTCCAACACCTCACAGAAAAGGGACATAATCACAAGGCGGTAAATATTGTATTTGTAAATCAATTTGAAATCGTTACACGATATATACGTGAAGCGAAGATATTTTGATACCTAGCGATTAGCAAGTTTGTATTAATAAATAGAAAAGAAAAAACATAAATCGACTTTGAAATCGATCGATGACTTTATATGTCGTTCGAATATAATTTCGATGAGCTTTTTTTTTATTTGGAATAGTAGTAGTAATTATTAACATAGTTTAATATTTATAATTAAATTCAGTTGGAAAGTGTTTGATGAACATATACGTCAAGCATAAATCGGTTGAAATTAGTTTTACTTATTGGAAATTAAGTAATTATTATTATTCAAATATTGTTGGGATATAAACAGTAAATAAAGGAACAATTATTAATATAAATATCACTGAGTCCGACTCTTTATTTATGAATTGAACTCTCGTTGATTGCTCTTTTATAAAGTAAGTAACAACGTTGGGTGAAACAATCATTGGTGGTTCCATCCAGGAACAGTGATAAATATTAATAATTTGTTAATTTGTTTAACTGAATACCTTTTTTTTTGTTCACTTTGTTTTTTTTCGTGCTATTCACTGCATATAAAAAAAAAATCAATTACAAGACTTGGCTATAAAATTTAATCGCATATAATCATGAGTGAGCTTGACAAGCTATTGATAAATCAACTCGTTTTGAAAACGAAGATTGAAAAAACAATCGAAAATGGTAAGAAAACCAGATTGGAAAAAAGAACTGCAGGTTTTTACAAACAAAAAATGATCGACATGCGTGAAATTTGGCATGAATTCGTCAAACAAGATCGACAAATAAATGAAGCCATCATTATATCAAAGGCTGATTGCGATAATGCATATATAAAAAGGCACCAATTCGATGAAATCGAAATCAAATACAATGAGTATATGGGCGAACTTGAAGATGGTTGCACTAGAACAGCTGCAGAGATCAACCTAAACTCAACAGTTTCAGCAGAACCTCCGTTCAAATATGCGCAATTACCAAAAATCACATTGCCAAAATTCAATGGTGATTATAATTCATGGAGATCATTCTCAGATTTGTTCACATCATTAATTCATGATAATAACCAGTTGCAACCGGTTCAAAAACTCCATTATTTAAAGGGGTGTCTTGGTGGTGACGCTGAGAAAATATTAAGGCACACTCCCATCACAAATCAGGATTATGAGCCGACTTGGAGCAAATTAAAAAGGCGATATGAAAATACCAGAACTCTGGCAAATTTTCACCTCAAAGCCCTAGTCAACCAAATCAAAATTACTGCTGAATCGGGAAAGAGTCTAAAAATGTTAGTCGATACAACCGAAGAGTGCTTGCAGCAACTCAAGGCGTTGAAATTAGACACCAGTCAATGGGATGCATTATTGATATTTTTAATAGTACAAAAATTACCATTCGTAACATTTCGTCTCTGGGAAGAGGAATTGGGAGATAATCAAGAACTTCCAAAATACTCAACATTTTTAGCATTTTTAAATAAAAGGATTCTAGTATTGGAGTCTATCGGTAGTACCATTGGCGCAAAACCAATTACCACCAACATAAAAAGGGATAGCATTCAAACCTATCACACCGTCGTTGATTCTCATTGCCCTGCCTGCAAGGAAAGACATTACGTCGGAAATTGTAAAACTTATCTAAATATGGATATACATACACGCAGAGAAACTATTAAAAAGGCAAATAGATGCCTCAATTGTTTTTCAAATAAACATTCACACGCAAAGTGTAAGAACAAGCTTAAATGCAAAAAATGTCATCAATCACATCACACTACACTTCATTTCGATGAATCCTCAGCAAAGGATTCAAATACTGAAAGGGTCAACAGTAATGATGTTGTGGAAAGGACAACCACTTTCCTGTCAACAGAGAAATATAATACTCTATTACCAACGGCGTTGGTAGCAGCATGCGACCGCAATGGTCGTCCTACCATATTGCGATGCCTAATAGATACAGGATCGCAAACCTCATTTATCACAGAAAATGCATGTCAAAGAATGCAAATACGTGGAACACCCACATCAATACAAATTCATGGTTTAAGCAAGAACCAAACTGCATGCTCAAGACAACAGGTGCAGTTAAGACTTAAGTCTATCAAAAACAACCCCACGGTGGTAGAAGTGAAAATGCTCGTATTAGAAACAATCACTGACCTATTGCCAGCTGAAGAATCATCAAGTCAAATTGTTAAACACTTCAAAAATCTTGAACTAGCCGATCCAACATTCTGGAAGTCTAAACCAATAGATATTCTACTTGGATCCGATGTATACTGCCATATTATTCGCGAGGGCATACGTTATGCTCCAGATAGATCAGTAGTCGCCATCAACACTATTTTTGGATGGATAGTATTGGGAAATAATTTTACCTCACCTAACGCTTCAGTAAGGGTATTAACCGCAACTGCAAACCCCATCAACGAACTTGGATTTATGGTACAAAGATTCTGGGAAATGGAAGAAGTGCAAACCTTCGACGCACAAACACCAGAAGATCAAAGATGTGAAGAGTTGTACAAGGCTAATTATGAACGGCTACCAAATAAGCAATATATGGTAAAATTGCCATTTACGGATCCAAATGGACCTAGTTTAGGTTCGTCAAGGGAACTCGCACTAAGGCGTTATGAATGTCTACAAAGGAAATTAGCCAAGAACGCACAATTCAAACGCGAGTATGAATCCTGCTTGGATGAATATATAACCATGGGTCACATGGAAGAATGTGAACCACCCAAACCAAATGAACCGCATTATTACATACCACACCATGCGGTTTTCAAACAAAGCACCACTACCAAATTACGTGTAGTCTTCGACGCTTCTGCTAAGACTACCAATGGTAGGTCGCTGAACGAACAATTATTAGTCGGTCCAACCATACAACCAAAGTTATTTTCTACCGTCCTCAATTGGAGAAAACATAAGGTAGTGATCACAGCAGACGTTGAAAAAATGTATCGAATGATTTGGATGCACCCAGAACACCGCACTTTTCAGCGCATCCTATGGAGAGATCCAGACACGAAGGTCCTTAAAGATTATCATCTCAAGACTGTCACATTCGGCGTATCCCCCGCACAATTTCTATCTGTTCGCACTGTACAACAAGCAGCAAGGGATGAACAAGAATCATACCCATTAGCAGTGAAGGCCACATCATCAGAATTTTACGTTGATGATTTGCTGAGTGGAGCGGAAACTATCGATGAATGCCTGGAACTACAGAGACAATTACGAGATATGTTCAGTAAAAGCGGTTTTAAACTCAGAAAGTGGGCAAGTAATCGCTTAGAAGTTATATCACATTTACCAACAGAAGATAAGGAGTTACAAGGCTCGCTTGAACTACAAGAAATGGAATCTGTAAAAACTCTGGGAATTCGATGGTATCCTGCAGAAGATTACTTCACCTTTAATGTTCAAGGCTTATCAGATACGCAAGCCAAAACAAAACGCATTATACTATCAGAAATAGCGTCATTGTATGATCCAGTTGGATGGATCTCGCCTATCATCATAACAGCAAAAATACTTATTCAAACCCTATGGATTGGTGGCTATTCCTGGGATAGCAAGGTTTCTCAAGAAATTTCACGACAGTGGTACGACTTTAAAGAGGACTTGAAACATCTGAATAAACTCAAAATTCCACGATGGATTGGGATATCGAAAACCAATCAAATAAACCAAATTCACGGATTTTGCGATGCTTCCATTAAAGCATATGCCGCAGTTCTGTACATACGAACCCAAGATGATAAGGGAAACATCAAAGTAAATTTACTGACAGCAAAGTCCAAGGTTGCCCCAGTAAAACCAATAACGTTACCTCGCTTGGAATTAAACGGCGCGCTATTGCTAGCTAAACTTATAAAGGTTACAATTCAAGATATGCAACTTGAAACCTATCCTGTATTTCTATGGACAGACGCTACTATTGTTTTACAATGGATACGTGAGCATCCTTCAAAATGGAAAACCTACGTGGCAAACAGAGTTGCAGAAATTCAAGATGTTATGCCCACTGAACATTGGCATCATGTTCCCACTAAGGACAACCCCGCTGATGTAGCCTCTCGCGGAATATCAACCAAGCACATCTTAGATTGCGATCTATGGTGGCATGGGCCCGAGTGGCTCAGCCAAGATCAAACTCACTGGCCCAGGAATCCAATTCAACTCGAAAGAACAACCTTAGAAGCTAAGGCACCATCTACAAACACATTACTATCAACGGCTTCAAGTGACTGGCTGCCAAGGTACTCATCATACACTAAACTCATCAGAGTAATGGCTACGGTATTACGATTTGCCAAAAACTGTCGCAACATTGAGAAAAAACGAACAGGTGCACTATCCGTCAAAGAATTGACTGAATCAAGCATACTAATCTTTAAAATGGTGCAAATTTCAGCCTTTAAACCTGAGTTAGATGCGTTCAAGGCGGAAAAACCTTTAGCTAAGAAAGGTCAGCTTATAACCCTTAGTCCTTTTTTAGATGGAAATGGTTTGATCCGAGTTAGAGGTAGACTTGAGAATGCAAATGTCTCGTACGATATGAAGCACCCCATTATTCTGCCACGAGATCATCACATCTGTAACTTAATTATTGATAAGGTACATAAGGAAACACTGCATGGAGGCACCTCCTTGGTTCTTAACACTATTCGCAATAAATTTTGGATACTCGATGGAAAACGAGTTATAACACGCGAAATTCATAAATGTGTTATTTGTACAAAACATCGAGCAGCAACAATGCAACAGCTAATGGGAGCTTTACCGGCACCTAGAGTCAACATTACAAGACCCTTTACACATGTTGGTATCGATTACGCCGGACCTATACAACTTAAATTGTCAACTCTTAGAAAGGCAAACCATTATAAGGGATATTTCTGTATATTCGTATGTTTGGCAACCAAGGCCATACACATAGAGGTCGTATCAGATCTGACATCAATAGCCTTTATAGCAGCGTTAAAAAGGTTCGTGTCTCGAAGAGGACTATGCTCGGATATATATTCAGATTGCGGAACGAATTTCAAGGGAGGAAAGGCAACATTGGATCGCAATCTAGAACAAGCCATCAAGGAAGCATCTCCAGATATAGCAAACTACTTATCGAACTTAAACATAACCTGGCATTTTAACCCACCTGCAGCGCCACATCATGGGGGATTATGGGAAGCAGGTGTAAAATCCATTAAATATCATCTCCGACGTGTGCTAGGAACAACAGTATGCACATTCGAGGAACTTGCAACATTACTTGCTCAAATCGAAGCGTGTCTAAATTCAAGACCTTTATGTGAATTACGAAATGACGTTGATGATTTGGCGGTGTTAACCCCGGGTCATTTCCTCATCGGGCAGACTTTAAATGCAATCCCTGAGCCTAACCTTATAGCATCAAATTCAACATTCAACCAAAGATGGAAACACGTCCAACAAATGAATCAACACTTTTGGAAAAGGTGGTCAACGGAATACTTAAACCGTCTTCAACAACGACCTAAATGGTTGACCCATGAACAAGGTCTTAAGGTTGGAGATGTTGTCCTTATTAAGGATGAAAACAATCCACCCACTGCTTGGCCTTTAGGGATAATTGAAATGACCCATCCCGGAAGGGATGGATTGGTACGAGTAGTAACGGTCCGAACAAGAGTCAATACTTGTCGTAGACCAATTGTAAAAATTTGTCGTTTGCCGATCGACCAAGGCGAAACTATCACGACAACATGAAATCAATTTGTTTACTAATATTTTGTCCATGTGTTGTTTGTAGTAGTTACATGTCGTGGCGTATCAATCAATTTCTCGTACAAATTTTTTACAATAAATTTATTTACAGTATAATGAACATGCAATCTGACTGGGACGATTTCGACTACCTCACAATCCTTGAGGATATTCGATTTTCACCACCTACCATTTCGACTCCATTAGTAGAACTAATACAAGAAAGTGTGACATGGTCCACTGAGGTGGGAGGGGAGCTGGATCCTGTACCAGCTGATGAAAGTTTCCCAGACGACCAGAAAAAAATTCATGAAAGTGAAGGCATTCCGATTCCAGTCACTATTAACGGCTCAACTTTACATTCACTGGATCGGTTACGACCATCAAACAACATCCAGGAAATCAAAATGAGAATAGACAATGATTACCAAAAATTTATGACACGCGAAGGTGAAGAATTGTTTATTAACCGGGACACCCTATCTCGAATCGACTTTGAAAGGATCCAAAACAGCCGAAGAAAACAATTCACCGTGAATTTACCCGACATGTACCAAGTCAAAGTAAATGTGAACAAAGCCGGAAAGGTCTTGTTTCATCATCACCATCGCCGTGGTATTGAAAAAGTAAAGGCAAGAATTATTGAACGTAACCGTTCAACGGGGGGAAAATGTTCAACCACACAATAAATTAACAAAAAAAAAATTTTAAACAAGTTTATAATTTATAAGAAAATGAATTTAATGAATTAAAAAGAAGTTAACAAATTATTGAAAAATCTTGTTTTTAGTTACATGATAAATTACTTAATTCTAACTTAATTCTAAATAACTTAAGATTAATAGTATTCACCTTCAAATCCTGAAAGAAAAAAAAAAAAATTTTGTTTGATTATATGTTACAAGGAAAATTTTTTGTTAATTTACCCTATCTGACATTTGCGATGTAAACAAACGCAAAATGCAAAACCATGTCCATAAGAGCACCCGCAATGGTAATTCTCTAATTGGGACTTGGAACCTGCAACACAAAAAAAGAAAAAAAAACAAATTAGAACACTTTAGCTATAGTTTACGAACTATTAACACTAAATTTACAAACAAATAACATATAAATCACAAAAAAAAATGAACAATCAACACTGAAGTTGCAATTTGCAACTCTTGGTTCACTATAAACAACGTCACAAGTCTATTTTCTTATGTTTAACACATAAAATTAACTGATTAAAACAATTTAATAGCTAGATACAATTGTTTAATTGCATATAAACAATTGAATACACAAATTTATAACAAAAGGTTTGACAAGTCTAACCTACAAAACACATATATACTTTTGATTGTGATTTCACTATTAACTTTACAGTCCCGAACAAATGCATAGTCAATTAATCTAATTTATATGTTTTTTATCAATTTAATGATAAAAAACTGAAACAAAACACAACATTTCACGAATAAAACAAACAAATAAGATTCGCGACACGAGTAAATAATCAAAGTTGTTTTGTCGGCACAACTTTATACGCAGAAACTAAAAAACACATTGACAATATAAACATTTATTCGCGGAACAATAATTTATTAACCATAATCGAAAATTTTATTAATTTGTTAATAAATTTAACTTTTTAAAGGTTGTCAATAAACCCAATAAGTGCGAAAGAGACAACACTATCGCAACCACAACACAGATGTTGCCTGAAATCAAAATAACTGAAAAAAAGGGGGTGATGCCAACTTTAAAGAATCGCCATGAACTGAGTGGCAGCACCAGAAACCAGACAGAGTATAAAGGGCGGACACATCGTTCGAAGAAATTCACTCTTCTCCAACACCTCACAGAAAAGGGACATAATCACAAGGCGGTAAATATTGTATTTGTAAATCAATTTGAAATCGTTACACGATATATACGTGAAGCGAAGATATTTTGATACCTAGCGATTAGCAAGTTTGTATTAATAAATAGAAAAGAAAAAACATAAATCGACTTTGAAATCGATCGATGACTTTATATGTCGTTCGAATATAATTTCGATGAGCTTTTTTTTTATTTGGAATAGTAGTAGTAATTATTAACATAGTTTAATATTTATAATTAAATTCAGTTGGAAAGTGTTTGATGAACATATACGTCAAGCATAAATCGGTTGAAATTAGTTTTACTTATTGGAAATTAAGTAATTATTATTATTCAAATATTGTTGGGATATAAACAGTAAATAAAGGAACAATTATTAATATAAATATCACTGAGTCCGACTCTTTATTTATGAATTGAACTCTCGTTGATTGCTCTTTTATAAAGTAAGTAACAACGTTGGGTGAAACAATCACATGGTATGTAAAGTGAAAGCCGGTGGTGGTTGTTAAATATAAAAGATCACTGTCTCTATTCCTCTTAAATTGTGCGTTGTGCGAACTGCGCCGATATTCTCAAAATAAGTTATAATTTAATAATAAACCAGCTGTATTCTTTTGAAAATGAATTAATGTATTCATGTTCCTAAAAATTTTCGATTTCATAGAAAACTAATGCGATAATCACAAAAAGGAAAAGCATTTTTCCGACGAAATGCAAAAACATTATACCTACAAGTTTCGTGAAAGATTCAAATTCTAAATGGGATGCGCAGTGTATTGTCTGCAAAGTAAATGTGAATGTCTCAAATAAAGAAGAATACAATACTTCTTAGAGCAACATCTCCAAACAAAAAAAACAAAACTTATTCTTCAATCTGCGGGTGGCTCAACGAACATTCAACAATTTTTGCTGCAAAATCAAACACATTGGCTGAGAGAACAGGCCGTGAAGAAGAAGAAAATGCTTTTAAAAGTCATTGCATTATATGTTATCAAAAATCATTTGATTGTCTACCTAAAAAAACGGAGCCTTCAATTGGAAGAGTTTTCTTGTTTTTCTTGGATTTTTTAACTTACAATGTGAAGAAGTCGAAAAAACTATTATACAAGGTGTCCCGTAATTCGTTTTACATACTTTGGGATATGATTCTTGGTCATATTCTAAGAAAAAAATTGTTCTACAGTAAAGTCCGTTTCTCGAGTTTGACATCACTTTTTGACAATTTAAAAAAAGGGTTACTTTGGTGTACCCTGACCTGTGTTAAATTCGATATCTCTGTCAATACTGATGATAGAGACCTAACCTTAGACTCAATTTTTTGTAGAAATAACAACCTTTAAGACAGTATTTAAATTAGGCTTCCATAGGTTTAGGGTTGCCAGATTTTCAATTTTAAGTGGTGTTCAAATTTTCTTCCCAAAACAAAGTTTTGACTTTGAGGTCATTTTTTTGGAGAAAAGGCCTGATAAACATAGAGTTTTTTTATTTTTTACAGATGAATAAAACAATAACAAAGAAAAAACTCAGCATTAAGTTAGCTCAAAAACCCATTAATTTTATGATACTTGGAAAAATACGAAATGGGAAAAATTTAAAAAAAATAAAAAAAAGTTTTTGCTTTGAGGTTTGTTTGAATAAAACAATAATATGATTACTTTTAGTAGTTTTTTTATGTATTTAATACGAATACAATTATAACAAGTCCTCAAAGCGCCCTCCTTCGTTTTGAATTCATGCCAGAGCCCGTTTTTGGATTTCATTGTGGGTGTTTGCTGTCGATAACTCTTGTCTTACTTGTAGTCTTGTAATCTTTGAAACTGTATTTAAATTTGACTCCTATAGGCTAAGGGTTGCTAAGATTTTCAGTTAGTATAAGGTTCCTGGTATCCTTTGTTATGCTTTTCTTCAATTTCCATTACAAAACTCATATAAGAAAAAAATGTCTGCGTATTCTTCTCTCGTAAATGAAAGCATTTCAAAAAACTCTCTGATCAAACTGCAATCGTGACTTAATTTGACAAACTAATGAACAAATTTGTTTTCTTATTCTTTTATACGACTTATTTACCAATTGAACATTCATACCCCAAATTTAAAGCAAACATCCACAATGAAATCCAAAAACGGGCACTGGCAAAGAACAATTGTAAAAATCGAACAAGTGCTGACTTTTGTGACCAACCTAACAAGGGGGGTACTTCTTCTTTAAAAGGAAAATGGACGACATATTTTCCATTTAGTTGGCGGTGATGGGTTCGACAAAAAAGTGTTTCACACTGATCTTCTTCAGGAGAGAGTAGCTTCCGATTTGGAATTTGTTCAAGTTCCCAAAACTTGACTAATAAGGTGTCCAACGGCTGCAGATCGGTTTTTATATGGAGTGAGGTTATCATTGGAGTGTTGTTTGATGAGATCCCTCCAGACAGGACCCATCCTAATTCCGTCCGCTGCGCTATAGGGGAACCCTGTAGTCCTTTAAGAGTAAAACGTCGATTTTATTTTGTTTGTTGAAGTATGGGTCGGCAAGTGCGAGATTGTGAAGATGAGTCCAGTTAGACCTTGAAATATTTTGCGTAGGAAGCAGTGCTGTTAGTTTGGGAAGAACTAAAGCGTTAAGCTGTAAGCTAAAGTTTTCATTTACCCGCGATAAAATCGTAAGGATAACCTTACAATTGGAGGTGCTTGTAGTGGTATCTCCGACCACAATAATGTTAGTCCAACTCCTTTCCTTCTTTAGATTTAAAAGCTGAACGGCAGACTCAGTTATAAAAGAAGCCTCTGATCCAGGATCCAAAAGCGCTCGCAACAGCAGCGGTTGGCCTGTAGGTGTCATAACCTTAATGATGGCCGTAGCCAGAAGAACAACTGATTGAGTGTTTTCGGCTATGAACGCATTGTACGTTGAAGCGTTTTTGACAGAGGACGCAGGATTCTCTAAAAATCCCGATTGGGATGTATTAGTGGAAGAGCACACTGGCTGGGTAGGTTGTAGAATAGTTCCCATTGGAGCGTATTCTTTTGCAGGCATTGCATTAACTGACTCTGTTAAGTGCAGTAATGAATGATGCTTTCTTTGGCACGTTGAGCACGTGAAAGTGCTTGTGCAATGTTGTGTTGCATGTGTACTGGAGAGACAGTTTAAACACAATTTTTTCTTCTTTGCAACTTCAAGTCTTTTTTGACTATTTAATGCCTTAAATTTGAAGCAATTTCGAATTGAATGCAGACCTTGACAAAGTGAACATTTGTTCGCAATTGTTGAATTGTGCGCACGAATTGATGCCGATTTAGGTTTGGGTTTTTGTGTATTGAACCATGATGAGGATTGTCCAAGGATATCTAAAGTTCGCGATCTCATGAGAATAAAATCCTCTAATACACTGTATTTCGGATAATCCACATGAGTTGAAATATGTGTTTCCCAAAGTCCTCGTGTCGTAAAAGGCAATTTTTGGACTGTAAGGAAAATAAGAACGTCTTCCCATGATTCTACAGGTACTCCAAGATTTCTCAGAGATTGTTTCGATTCATTTGTAGTGTCTAACAAGAATTTGAGATCGTCAGATGATTCTTTTTCAATTTTAGGTTGATCAAAAAGAAGTTTAAATTGATTATCCTTTAATAATCTAACATTTTGAAACCTTTTTATAAGGATCGCCCATGCGGCTTCAAAATTCGTATCTGTATTTCGCAGCATTCTCGCTGCTTCACCGGTTAAATTACTTTTCAAATAATGCAATTTGTGAGCATCGGAAATTGACGTGTTTCTATTGACCAAGCCTTCAAACAAACCCTTAAATTCTGGCCACATTTTCAATGACCCATCAAAAGTAGGAATTTTGATGTGAGGAAGTTTTAATTTTATCGATGGAGCGTTTGAACCATTTATAGACTTGTTGAAACTAGTCTGGGTATCGATAATCGTAAGACGTTGTTTTAACTCAGATGAATAATTAAAAAATGCCTCTTTTAATTTGTGAAAAGTAAGAGCTTCCATATATTTTACCTTAGATTCTTCTGTAGGAGCTTCAACAATTTTCTGATGTAACGACCTAGCCTCTTCAAAAGACGATTCTAGTTCCGATAACCGCGCTTCGTTCATATGAACCGTTTTTTTTTTGTTGTCTCTAAGCCAACATATGCCCCATAGTCGGCATCTATATCTTGTGCAATTGTTTGAATTGCATCGATATAATTTATAACCTTTCCATTGCTCATTTTGATAATCAATAAGGATATACAAATAAACCGAGAACACACTACACACGAATGTATTTGAATCCCCAAGGATCAACAATTTAAGCTATTATTTATTATAAAAAAATGCCACACACCTGTTTTTAAAGCGTTGCTCCCTCGTTGTACAGCTTCTCCAGATTCTAATCCTCCCAGCAAGTAGAAGTAATCGTTCTTTTTTCTAACAAGAAAATGTCTTTCATCTAACACACTAACGCGATTGTTCTTTTGTTTGATTAGCAAACCACGATTCACACGAAATTGTCAAATCGCACTTCAGTTTTTTAGAAAATGAAATTTAATTTTTAAGTTTTTTACACTGATCCTTTTGGGATCCTTTACATCCGACTCGAAGGACCAAAATGTATCGCAAGGACACTAGCTTAAAAAATTAATTTTATCTTAGGTTTCAACCGCAGTCAATAGTCGCGTTTTTCCACCTATCGTTTACCGGCGGGATCTTGAATCAGTGCAATGTTTCGTTCGAACAAAATGACAAAGAACAATTCTCTCAACTCTGGCAGAGCATTTAACTTTATCTTTATTTTCCTCTTGTTTCTTTCTTTATTTTTCGCAATAAAAATGAACTAAAATGACATAAAGTCTTCAATAATAATAATTTGAATAGAAAAAACAATAGACAAAATATTTCTTATTAATTCACGTTTCTTTATTGTTCTGATCTTGTGATCTCGATTATCAATGCGCAAGTAAATCTACATTTACAGACCACATCTACATAACACCTCGGTATCTGTTCACAGCTGGCCATCCGTTGGTACCTCTATAGGACATTGACTTGTAGAGGATTTTGCTGTAGTGGATTTGCATCGGCGACCAACAGCTTCCCCCTTCACTGCCTCCATCTTCCGTTCCTCTTTCTCACTTTCATCGTCAAAAAGAAAGTAAGAAAAACATCGCATGTAGGAGGTGTCAAAAAGATGTTTTGGGACCACCCAAAGTCTCCTCCCATTTTCTCTTTGTTTTGAGAGAGATGTTACCAATTATGGTAATATAGTGCAGTTGTTTTGCCGTCGGAAATATTTTGCGATGAGCATTGCAAGTGCCGTCGGCACTTGTATTTTATAGATGTGGAGTTGTCCAAATCCATTATGTTTTTTTTGCATGTTGCGTTGCAACATCCTGCCGGGCCATCGAAAAAAACAAAAGGAAACTGCATCATCGAAAACCATGCTCCACATATCCTCTTCCGAACAGGTTTAGGTTAAGACGTCCTCGGTTTTTAGAAGCCGGTCCCTCACCGGTGATGTTTAATGTGAGGTGATGTAGGTTCATGAAAAATAGAAAAAAAAGGTGTGGTGAATGGTGTGTGGCTATAATAGATTATGGATTGTAATATAAGTTAGATGAAATATATTAAATTCATTGTAAATTAAGTACCTATATGTAGGTATAGTTTAAATTTTATATCTAAGACGCGGATATGGGTTTTAAGGTGTGTGTGTGTCGGTTGGTAAAGTTGAGTCGTTCAGCATGGGGAGAAAACAAAGTTTTGCTATAGGGCGTTTATACGAACTACTGGCGGTTTTGATTGTGACAACCCGAACTTTGCCATCAGCTCCAGGATGCATTTCGGTGATTCTTCCGATTCGCCAAAGAGTGGGGGGTGTTTGTTGATCAGGTAGGAGCACTAGATGTCCAACCTTGAGCTCTAAATTTGGCGATAGCCATTTTGGCCGCTGTTGTAGTCGAACCAAATACTCAGATGTCCATTTTTTCCATATGCCTTGTTGAATCTTTTGCATTAATTGCCATCTATCTAAATAATTGTCCTTTACATTTGTTAGATCTTTTTCAGGAACTGTGTTTAGCGAGGATCCAATTAAAAAATGTCCTGGCGTCAAATTAGACAAGTCGTTTGGGTCTTCAGTAACAGGGCAAAGTGGCCGTGAATTGAGACAAGCTTCTACTTGGGTTAGTATCGTCGCGAATTCCTCAAAAGTAAGCGTGTAATGTCCAATTGTCCGCTTCAAATGATACTTCATGGACTTTACACCTGTCTCCCAAAGTCCACCGAAATGCGGAGCGGCAGGAGGGTTGAAATGCCATTTGGTACCATTATCTTGCATTAGTTGCGCAATATCTTCGTTCCATTGTTTTGACATATGTGACCTTTCTGTTTCCAGAACCGTTGCGGCTCCTTTAATATTAGTTCCACAATCGCTGTATAGGTTGGTGCATATTCCGCGACGAGCCGTGAAACGTTTAAAAGCGGCGAGAAATGCTGGTGTCGTGTAATCACTCACAAGCTCGAGGTGTACTGCCTTAGTACAAAAACATATAAAAATGGCTATGTACGCCTTTGTCAGTTTGTTCACCGACCTTTCCATGCCTTTAGCTGAACTGGACCAGCATAATCCACTCCGGATGTTTGAAAAGGTCGTGCCTGAGTTACTCTTAACATGGGTAAATTTCCCATTTTCTGTTGCATCTCCGTTGCCGTAAATCTGTAACATTTTAGGCATTTATGAATGCATTTTTTGACTGTTGACTTAAGATGTAAAATCCAGTATTCAGAACGAAGTGTGGCCATCATTAATTGCTGACCTCCATGAAGTAACTTTATGTGGGTGTCATGAATAATTAGCGTAGTAAGGAGACTTTGCGATGATAAAATAACTGGGTGTCGCTGTGAATAGGGCAATTCCGCATTTTCCAAACGCCCTCCAACTCGAAGAACGCCTTTCTCGTCCAGAAATGGTGAAAGCCGTGCTAGGTTGCTCCTTTTTGACACGGTTTCACCTTTTGCGAGCCGTGAAATTTCGTCAGCAAAAAACTCTTCCTGGGCACAAGCAATCAATCGCGTTCGAGCTGAAGATATTTCGTCTACTGAAAGTGGTCCAGTTACGCGGGTCGATAAATTCTGTGACTTAAATTTTAAATTTGTAAAAAACCGACGCCAGCACGCCGCAGCCTTAAAAAGACGATTTAATGATGAAAAACGTTTAAACAGTAGTTCATTTGTTTCGAAACACATGAAGTGAACGCAGAGCTGAAAAATATTTACAATGGGGTGGCCAGATGCGATCAATTCACCTTTTGCTTTTGGTTTCTCTGACGCCTTTGTCTCGAGGTCGGTAGATTTTATTTCGGTTGAAATATGGCGGTTCTCATCAAATTCTTGTAAAAATTCAGGCCCATGCCACCATTGGTGGTTTTTGACGAGTTCATTAGGAGAGGTTCCTCTGGATGCAATGTCAGCAGGATTTTCTTTGGATGGAACGTAGTTCCAAACCTGAGGATCGATGAGGTCTTGAATTTCTGCCACTCTGTTAGCGACGAATGTTGTTCTTATGTAAGGTGCACTTTTGATCCAAGCTAGCGTAATTTGAGAATCACACCAGGTAAATATTTTTGATGTTTGGAGATCCATCGTCTTTACAATATGTGTTATTAGCTGTGCTAATAGCAATGCTCTGCAAAGTTCCAATCTAGCTATGGACTTGCTTTTCAGTGGTGCTACTCTAGTTTTGGAAGCGATAAGGTTTGTAAAGGTTTGATTTCCATTGATTATTCGAAGGTAGATTGCTGCAGCATATGCTTTTTCCGAGGCATCGCAGAATCCATGGACTTCGACCGTTGAGGTTTTGGTAAAGTTAATCCAGCGTGGAATCTCTATGGCCTTCAACATGTTTAGTTCCACTTTTAGTCTGTTCCACGTAGACACAATTGTTGCTGGGAGCTCAGAATCCTAAGTATGATCTTCTTTCCATATCTCTTGCATCAATATCTTGCCAACGATGACACATGGTGATATCCATCCCATTGGATCGTAAAGACGTGCAAGGTCTGACAGGATAATTCGCTTGGTCGTTTTCTTATTCTCTTGAAGTAGGGTGTCCATCTTATCTCTTTAAAAGAGAACATGTTCTCTTTTTTAGGTCCGATCTTTTTTACACTATCTTTTTTCGTTGGGATCTTTTTTTATTCTCTTTTTTCTTTGTATATCACTTTTTTTATTCGAATTAATTTAATACATTTTTTAACACCTTAATTAAATGTAAACGTGGTGTAAAGAATTATTGCAATTATTGCGTGATGAGATACAATTTTTCATACTAAAAAAACAGATTCAGCTTTTCTTAAAGACGTCAGTTTTACTACTACTTCGAAATCAATTCATCTCACTCTCTCGTGCTATATTTCCTGTAAACAAGGAAGAGAAGCAACAAAGACATATGCAAAAAATGGCCATTGCTACCACATACTACACATACTCATGGTATGTAAAGTGAAAGCCGGTGGTGGTTGTTAAATATAAAAGATCACTGTCTCTATTCCTCTTAAATTGTGCGTTGTGCGAACTGCGCCGATATTCTCAAAATAAGTTATAATTTAATAATAAACCAGCTGTATTCTTTTGAAAATGAATTAATGTATTCATGTTCCTAAAAATTTTCGATTTCATAGAAAACTAATGCGATAATCACAAAAAGGAAAAGCATTTTTCCGACGAAATGCAAAAACATTATACCTACAAGTTTCGTGAAAGATTCAAATTCTAAATGGGATGCGCAGTGTATTGTCTGCAAAGTAAATGTGAATGTCTCAAATAAAGAAGAATACAATACTTCTTAGAGCAACATCTCCAAACAAAAAAAAACAAAACTTATTCTTCAATCTGCGGGTGGCTCAACGAACATTCAACAATTTTTGCTGCAAAATCAAACACATTGGCTGAGAGAACAGGCCGTGAAGAAGAAGAAAATGCTTTTAAAAGTCATTGCATTATATGTTATCAAAAATCATTTGATTGTCTACCTAAAAAAACGGAGCCTTCAATTGGAAGAGTTTTCTTGTTTTTCTTGGATTTTTTAACTTACAATGTGAAGAAGTCGAAAAAACTATTATACAAGGTGTCCCGTAATTCGTTTTACATACTTTGGGATATGATTCTTGGTCATATTCTAAGAAAAAAATTGTTCTACAGTAAAGTCCGTTTCTCGAGTTTGACATCACTTTTTGACAATTTAAAAAAAGGGTTACTTTGGTGTACCCTGACCTGTGTTAAATTCGATATCTCTGTCAATACTGATGATAGAGACCTAATCTTAGACTCAATTTTTTGTAGAAATAACAACCTTTAAGACAGTATTTAAATTAGGCTTCCATAGGTTTAGGGTTGCCAGATTTTCAATTTTAAGTGGTGTTAAAATTTTCTTCCCAAAACAAAGTTTTGACTTTGAGGTCATTTTTTTGGAGAAAAGGCCTGATAAACATAGAGTTTTTTTATTTTTTACAGATGAATAAAACAATAACAAAGAAAAAACTCAGCATTAAGTTAGCTCAAAAACCCATAAATTTTATGATACTTGGAAAAATACGAAATGGGAAAAATTTAAAAAAAATAAAAAAAAGTTTTTGCTTTGAGGTTTGTTTGAATAAAACAATAATATGATCACTTTTAGTAGTTTTTTTATGTATTTAATACAAATACAATTATAACAAGTCCTCAAAGCGCCCTCCTTCGTTTTGAATTCATGCCAGAGCCCGTTTTTGGATTTCATTGTGGGTGTTTGCTGTCGATAACTCTTGTCTTACTTGTAGTCTTGTAATCTTTGAAACTGTATTTAAATTTGACTCCTATAGGCTAAGGGTTGCTAAGATTTTCAGTTAGTATAAGGTTCCTGGTATCCTTTGTTATGCTTTTCTTCAATTTCCATTACAAAACTCATATAAGAAAAAAATGTCTGCGTATTCTTCTCTCGTAAATGAAAGCATTTCAAAAAACTCTCTGATCAAACTGCAATCGTGACTTAATTTGACAAACTAATGAACAAATTTGTTTTCTTATTCTTTTATACGACTTATTTACCAATTGAACATTCATACCCCAAATTTAAAGCAAACATCCACAATGAAATCCAAAAACGGGCTCTGGCATGGATTCAAAACGAAGGAGGGCGCTTTGAGCACTTGTTATAATTGTATTTGTATTAAATACATAAAAAACTACTAAAAGTGATCATATTATTGTTTTATTCAAACAAACCTCAAAGCAAAAACTTTTTTTTTATTTTTTTTTAAATTTTTCCCATTTCGTATTTTTCCAAGTATCATAAAATGTATGGGTTTTTGAGCTAACTTAATACTGAGTTTTTTCTTTGTTATTGTTTTGTTCATCTGTAAAAAATAAAGAAACTCTATTCTCTATGTTTATCAGGCCTTTTCTCCAAAAAAATTACCTCAAAGTCAAAACTTTGTTTTGGGAAGAAAATTTAAACACCACTTAAAATTGAAAATCTGGCAACCCTAAACCTATGGAAGCCTAATTTAAATACTGTCTTAAAGGTTGTTATTTCTACAAAAAATTGAGTCTAAGATTAGGTCTCTATCATCAGTATTGACAGAGATATCGAATTTAACACAGGTCAGGGTACACCAAAGTTATCCTTTTTTTAAATTGTCAAAAAGTGATGTCAAACTTGAGAAACGGACTTTACTGTAGAACAATTTTTTTCTTAGAATATGACCAAGAATATCATATCCCAAAGTATGTAAAACGAATTACGGGACACCCTGTATTCA
This sequence comes from Melanostoma scalare, assembly GCA_949752695.1. Lineage (NCBI taxonomy): Eukaryota > Metazoa > Arthropoda > Insecta > Diptera > Syrphidae > Melanostoma > Melanostoma scalare. Next base: position 126,143,378 of record OX456985.1, read on the forward strand.
CTTTCCAAAAATGTACATAACTATAAACGACAGTGAATGCTTTGATGAATTTTGCGAATTGAATAAGTGTCTTAAGACAAATTCAAAGAGTTTAAGTTATAATAAATGACAGTCAAAGTCAAATGCAAAATGGACGAAAGTCTTTTCATAATGTGAATTATCCAGAGCACTTTCCATAACTTTCTAAAATGTTTGCGTATTTTTGTAATCCTAGGGCAGAATCTTAATGTTAAGAAAATATTTTCTCTAATTGAGGGTTAATGGACCAAAGAAAGAAATAGACTCAAAATTTCGACCATCAATTCTATTCTTTGCTTGGTTTATAATAATAGAGAAAGCAGCAGTCAAGATTTTTATAAAAATCTTTTGATAAAAAAAGCAGCACTACAAAAATAAAGAAAAAAGAGAAATATGAAGATATCGATGAAGAAGAGAGTTATTATGTTGAATAGGAAGCTTCGTAGTAAGCAACTTAATGAATAATGTGATCCGTATTTATAACTAAAAGACTTATAAAATAATTGTTAAGTTATCTTTTACTAATATATTTATTGACATGTTAATCTGCTTTTGTTTTTGAACTGCATTGTTTTTAATGTTGTTAACTTTAGTAAAAAATACATCAAAAAATATTTTTTTATAAGGTGTTCTCTTTTTGTTCTCTTTAGTATTTTTTGAATGTCACTTTTTTTTGGATTCTAGAGCAAAATGTTCTCTATTTAGACAGACCTCAGATGGTCACCCTATCTTGAAGAGCTATTTTGAACATAAGAATGTCTTTCGCAGGATGCCATTGTATTCCAAGGGCCTTTATTGCATCTTCTTCGTTAAAGGAGAGTGGAGTTTGTATTTCTCTATCCTTCTCTGGAACAGATGTCAGTAGATTTTCACTGTTGCTGACCCATTTTCGTATAGGAAATCCTCCTTGCGCCAACATTGATATGAGTTGAGACTGCATGACCAAGGCCTCGGCTACTGAGTCTGCCCCATGAATAACATCGTCCACATAGAAGTTTTTTAAAGCTATTGTGGACGCGATAGGGTAGTCATCTCGTTCATCTGCTGCCAGTTGTTGAAGCGTGCGAATCGCTAAGTAAGGTGCAGAAGCTGTACCGAATGTGACCGTATTGAGGCGGTATATCTTCACTTCCTCCCCTTCTCTATCACGCCATAAAATAAGTTGGTAGAAAGAGTCAGCATGCGGAACCCAAATTTGCCTATACATTTTGTTGATATCGGCAGTAAACGCAATCTTATGTTTCCTGAAGCGAGCTATATGGTCAAAGATGTCATCCTGCAATCTCGGGCCGACATGAAGATGATCATTAAGAGATGTTCCGTCTGATGTCTTGCATGACGCGTCAAAAACTATTCGTAATTTCGTAGTTGAGCTAGATTCTTTTATCACTGCGTGGTGAGGAAGAAAATAATGAGGCGCCGATAATGCTGTTGCTTCCACTTCAGTCATGTGGCCAAGGTCCTTATATTCATTGAATACTTTCTTATATTCTTCAAAGAAACACGAATTGGTTTTGAATTTTTTCTCCAATTGTAAAAATCGAAAAAGTGCTGACTTTTGTGACCAACCTAACAAGGGGGGTACTTCTTCTTTAAAAGGAAGATGGACGACATATTTTCCATTTAGTTGGCGGTGATGGGTTCGACAAAAAAGTGTTTCACACTGATCTTCTTCAGGAGAGAGTAGCTTCCGATTTGGAATTTGTTCAAGTTCCCAAAACTTGACTAATAAGGTGTCCAACGGCTGCAGATCGGTTTTTATATGGAGTGAGGTTATCATTGGCGTGTTGTTTGATGAGATCCCTCCAGACAGGACCCATCCTAATTCCGTCCGCTGCGCTATAGGGGAACCCTGTAGTCCTTTAATGAGTAAAACGTCGATTTTATTTTGTTTGTTGAAGTATGGGTCGGCAAGTGCGAGATTGTGAAGATGAGTCCAGTTAGACCTTGAAATATTTTGCGTAGGAAGCAGTGCTGTTAGTTGGGAAGAACTAAAGCGTTAAGCTGTAAGCTAAAGTTTTCATTTACCCGCGATAAAATCGTAAGGATAACCTTACAATTGGAGGTGCTTGTAGTGGTATCTCCGACCACAATAATGTTAGTCCAACTCCTTTCCTTCTTTAGATTTAAAAGCTGAACGGCAGCTTTATAAAAGAAGCCTCTGATCCAGGATCCAAAAGCGCTCGCAACAGCAGCGATTGGCCTGTAGGTGTCATAACCTTAATGATGGCCGTAGCCAGAAGAACAACTGATTGAGTGTTTTCGGCTATGAACGCATTGTACGTTGAAGCGTTTTTGACAGAGGACGCAGGATTCTCTAAAAATCCCGATTGGGATGTATTAGTGGAAGAGCACACTGGCTGGGTAGGTTGTAGAATAGTTCCCATTGGAGCGTATTCTTTTGCAGGCATTGCATTAACTGACTCTGTTAAGTGCAGTAATGAATGATGCTTTCTTTGGCACGTTGAGCACGTGAAAGTGCTTGTGCAATGTTGTGTTGCATGTGTACTGGAGAGACAGTTTGAACACAATTTTTTCTTCTTTGCAACTTCAAGTTTTTTTGACTATTTAATGCCTTAAATTTGAAGCAATTTCGAATTGAATGCCGACCTTGACAAAGTGAACATTTGTTCGCAATTGTTGAATTGTGCGCACGAATTGATGCCGATTTAGGTTTGGGTTTTTGTGGATTGAACCCTGATGAGGATTGTCCAAGGATATCTAAAGTTCGCGATCTCATGAGAATAAAATCCTCTAATACACTGTATTTCGGATAATCCACATGAGTTGAAATGTGTGTTTCCCAAAGTCCTCGTGTCGTAAAAGGCAATTTTTGGACTGTAAGGAAAATAAGAACGTCTTCCCATGATTCTACAGGTACTCCAAGATTTCTCAGAGATTTTTTCGATTCATTTGTAGTGTCTAACAAGAATTTGAGATCGTCAGATGATTCTTTTTCAATTTTAGGTTGATCAAAAAGAAGTTTAAATTGATTATCCTTTAATAATCTAACATTTTGAAACCTTTTTATAAGGATCGCCCATGCGGCTTCAAAATTCGTATCTGTATTTCGCAGCATTCTCGCTGCTTCACCGGTTAAATTACTTTTCAAATAATGCAATTTGTGAGCATCGGAGATTGACGTGTTTCTATAGACCAAGCCTTCAAACAAACCCTTAAATTCTGGCCACATTTTCAATGACCCATCAAAAGTAGGAATTTTGATGTGAGGAAGTTTTAATTTTATCGATGGAGCGTTTGAACCATTTATAGACTTGTTGAAACTAGTATGGGTATCGATAATCGTAAGACGTTGTTTTAACTCAGATGAATAATTACAAAATGCCTCTTTTAATTTGTGAAAAGTAAGAGCTTCCATATATTTTACCTTAGATTCTTCTGTAGGAGCTTCAACAATTTTCTGATGTAACGACCTAGCCCCTTCAAAAGACGATTCTAGTTCCGATAACCGCGCTTCGTTCATATGAACCGTTTTTTTTTTTGTTGTCTCTAAGCCAACATATGCCCCATAGTCGGCATCTATATCTTGTGCAATTGTTTGAATTGCATCGATATAATTTATAACCTTTCCCTTTCTTAGATTAGATTCTTCTGTAGGAGCTTCAACAATTTTCTGATGTAACGACCTAGCCTCTTCAAAAGACGATTCTAGTTCCGATAACCGCGCTTCGTTCATATGAACCGTTTTTTTTTGTTGTCTCTAAGCCAACATATGCCCCATAGTCGGCATCTATATCTTGTGCAATTGTTTGAATTGCATCGATATAATTTATAACCTTTCCCTTGCTCATTTTGATAATCAATAAGGATATACAAATAAACCGAGAACACACTACACACGAATGTATTTGAATCACCAAGGATCAACAATTTAAGCTATTATTTATTATAAAAAAAATGCCACACACCTGTTTTTAAAGCGTTGCTCCCTCGTTGTACAGCTTCTCCAGATTCTAATCCTCCCAGCAAGTAGAAGTAATCGTTCTTTTTTCTAACAAGAAAATGTCTTTCATCTAACACATTAACGCGATTGTTCTTTTGTTTGATTAGCAAAGCACGATTCACACGAAATTGTCAAATCGCACTTCAGTTTTTTAGAGAATGAAATTTAATTTTTAAGTTTTTTACACTGATCCTTTTGGGATCCTTTACATCCGGCTCGAAGGACCAAAATGTATCGCAAGGACACTAGCTTAAAAGTTTAATTTTATCTTAGGTTTCAACCGCAGTCAATAGTCGCGTTTTTCCACCTATCGTTTACCGGCGGGATCTTGAATCAGTGCAATGTTTCGTTCGAACAAAATGACAAAAAACAATTCTCTCAACTCTGGCAGAGCATTTGACTTTATCTTTATTTTCCTCCTTTATTTTTCGCAATAAAAATGAACTAAAATGACATAAAGTCTTCAATAATAATAATTTGAATAGAAAAAAAAATAGACAGAACGTTTCTTATTAATTCACGTTTCTTTATTGTTCTGATCTTGTGATCTCGATTATCAATGCGCAAGTAAATCTACATTTACAGACCACATCTACATAACACCTCGGTATCTGTTCACAGCTGGCCATCCGTTGGTACCTCTATAGGACATTGACTTGTAGAGGATTTTGCTGTAGTTGTAGTGGATTTGCATCGGCGACCAACAGCTTCCCCCTTCACTGCCTCCATCTTCCGTTCCTCTTTGCTCTCCAAGCATCACTTTCATCGTCAAAAAGAAAGTAAGAAAAACATCGCATGTAGGTGGTGTCAAAAAGATGTTTTGGGACCACCCAAAGTCTCCTCCCATTTTCTCTTTGTTTTGAGAGAGATGTTACCAATTATGGTAATATAGTGCAGTTGTTTTGCCGTCGGAAATATTTTGCGATGAGCATTGCAAGTGCCGTCGGCACTTGTATTTTATGGATGTGGAGTTGTCCAAATCCATTATGTTTTTTTTGCATGTTGCGTTGCAGCAATTTTGTTTCTGAGAACTAAAAAAAATAAATGTTAAAATTCGCAAAGTAGAGATATGGTTTTCCGAAATCTGGAGATACTATTTTATTTTTAGAAGTTAGTAGAATTCCTTTGTTTAAAAAAGAAATTTAAAAAATTTTAATTTTTGAGAATTTGAGAAATTAAAATTAAAAAATCGCGCGACTAAATAAGTTTGAATAAAATAATGAAATTTTATATAGAAAGTTAGCATTTTACTTAGTTATAAGTCCATAATGGACTTATGACCCGAGGAGTTATGTCCCTGCGCCGCATTTGTCTGAGTTTATCAGTCCCATATTTTTAAAATTCAACTGGTATACCATTCGATCCGGCTGCCTTTCGATCTTTCAAACTTCTAAACACTAACTCTAATTCTTGAAGTGTGATTGCAGAGTCAAGAATTTCGTCAGTAAATCCAGGTGCTGCAAATTGCCACTTTAATGAACTTGTTAGCGAATTAAGTAAGTCCCTGAAATGAACATGGAGTACCTTTTTGAAGGGCTTTGTGGTAGGAGTAAATTTTTTGCCGCTAAGCTTCCACGCAAGCTTCCAAAATTCCGCTGCATATTTGCATTTTGCCAAATTTAACGCTTGTAGTTTGCCAAAGCTCTTTTTTTTTATTTTACATACTGTTTTGTAGTTTAAATTGGACTCAATGTAGTATTTCCTGAATAAGCCTTCCGAAGAGTTACGAAAAATCTTAAGCCATTTGAAAGACAACTTACGCGCCCGTTAGCATTCTTCGTCAAACCAAGGGTCTCTTCTGCGTTCACTCTCTTGATTGTTAAAATGCTGTTGTGGTATTGATGATTCTATAATCGTCTCTAATGCATCAAAGTTCACATTTTGCTGCGTTTCTAGTTTTAAATCGATGGACTGTCTGTAAGCCGGAGCCCATGAATTTTTCCATTTCAATTTAGGAAGTAACTGCATGTCTGAATTTTCCTCGTTTGAGTGTACTCGATGTCGCAAAGTGAGAACAACCGGGAAATGGTCCGAGTATGGTAATTCTTTGATTTCAAAGTCCGTGACAAAAGACTCCCACTCCTCACCCAGTATTCCATAATCAATTACTGATGACCCTTGACCACCAACAAACGTAAAGTTTCCCGCCATATCACTTAAACTGGTAAAATTTTGAATGCGAAGGCCAAATGAATCACATTCTTTCTCTTGTGTTGCATGTTTTGTCATTCCACTGTCTTGCGATTCCCTTAATTGAATTTATCATTCCTGTCTCTCCACCAATTCTCGCATTAAAATCTCCAATCAATAGGACCTTTGAAGTGGGTTTTAAACTCAAAAGCTAGTTTAATTTTTCAAAATCACTGTCCCCTTGTTACAGTTTATGAAAAAGGGAAGAAACCATAGGCAATTGTTGTCGATTTTGAATTCAACGTAAGGTGTTGCGTTGTGTGAGAGAAACTCACATTTCAAAGTTTTTATGCATTTTTTGAAACCAAAGAAAAAACCTCCGCTTGCTCTTCCTCTCGTGAATGTTCTCTTCGCCGGAATCCACATAAAAGTATATTCCAACATCTTATTTTGGATATTTGCAAAGTTATTTTCGGTTGCAAAAGTCTCATATAGAAATATTACATCGAAGTCATTAACAAATTTGTAAAATTCACTAAAGAGTGATTTATTTACAAGCCCTGATACATTATAAGATAATTTTTTAAAATTTGTTTGTTTATAACTAAAAATATTATTTGTACTTATACTACTATGGCCCTTATTGCGAGTGTCGTTTGGCTGTCGATACACGACGGTTATCGATAGTGGAACATAGAAAATGAAATTTGGTATTGCGTATTCTTATTGTTCGATACTTTCAATTTTGAATTCGGTCGTTATCGTCTGTGGCGCTGATTGCGGTTGTCGACGACCAATCGACTCGTAATTTGTCGATTGCATCGATCAAGTCGTATGTTTGGTATTGTGGAAAGCAATCGACAGCAACACATGTTATTGTGAATAATCTGAAACTAGATTGTGAATTTGAAAATTTTGACAGTTCTTTGATGTTTACTTACAAATGAAAAATATTTTTTTGGAATAAGAGACTCTTCTAATCCTCTGGAACTGGAGGAACCAATGTAGCTGCTTCTTGTTTTTCAATTTTTTTTTTATTTTTACAATCCAACTTATTCTTTGGACCGACGAAAGTACTTCAAGAATCTGAAAGAGATTCTTGAAGTACTTTCGTCTGTCCAAAGAATCTTTCATAGACCTTTTAACTGAAATTGACCCCAAACTGAAACCAGCGGTTAGAAGCTCTTCTATTCCCAAACATTTTAAAACTTTGAAAGAATACGTGCAATTATTTGTTTGTTTTCAATTATTTTTGCGATTATTACATTTACCTTTAGCCATTTTTCCCAAGTACGCATTGGGGGACCTGCAGCATTCAACTGCAAACAAAATTTTTGCGTTCCACTATCATTGAAACTAATTCAAATGTCAAATTATAGCATTAATTCACAATGACTACTTTCATTGTTTACAGTAACAGAAATCCTTGTCGATAGAGATACGCAATACCAAAAGAAAAATTTATCGAAACTTTCGACCCTTGTCGCATCGAATGTTAGACGACACTCGTAATATGGGCCTATTTGATTGGCAGACGGCTGGGCACTGGGCCCTATCACTGCAGTATCAACGCCAGCAGACTGTGTATGTCCCTTATCAATTGCATCATCTTGGATCTGTCACTGCCATCAATCAAATGCTCCAGCAAACACATTCCGCCTTCTTCATCACAGTCATCATGATCCAGATAAAATGTTCTATTATTAATTTCCAGTGTTTGACCACGAATAAAAACCTTTATGTTCTTGTTCTTTGTTACTATGTCCGATTTTATTCTAATTAAATGCTTGCGCTTTTCCCTTGCTGCTCTAGTGTAGTCGCGGTGTATTGTAATTCCAGTCTCGCTATTTAAAGGCAGACTTCAGTATACGCGGACTATCTTCGACTTGCTGCATTTCAATAATGACATTTGCCATTCTGTTGTCTCTGGATTGAATGAATCTCGTTCTTAATATTGCTGCCGGGCTATTTTGTTGCAATAGCTCCAAGCACAGATTCTTAGCTTTCTCTATGGCTTGTTCGTCATTCTCCTGAGTTGAAATATGCAAAACTAAGTTTTTCTCGATGGATCATCTTTCAAGAAAATCCATTTGGCGTTCAAGAGAAAAGCATCTCTGTTCAACATGCTGTAGTTTTGATTGCGGCGCTTCGTTACTTTGCTCTTAGAACGTTGTTTTATTTTTTGTCTCGGCCAAGTCAGATTTTGTCGCCAGGTTTTTTAGACGTTCGTCCAGAATCGTTGCTAGTGATCTTTCAATCATTTGGAGATCGACAACTTGCATATTTCCGACCTCAGAATTTCGTTGTAGTGACGCTTCAAAAGGCAAGGTTTCGTGATCAGGAGACAGGGCACAGAATGGCTTTTTCTGTTGTGGACCTTGCGATTGTGTACTGACATTTTTGTTGTTTGGGTTGTTGTTGTTATTTGGTGGAGTTCTTTGTAATTTGCTCATGTTTTGTTTCTACTTTATTTATTTTTTTTAACGCAACTTTCACACCTTCAAATTAGGATGTCCAAGTGTTAATCTTTGGTCTTAAATTTTATATCCTTAAAAAATGGCTTTAAAACAATGAAAAAAACAATTAAAAAATCACTGAATAATAGCACACACGTCCAAACGTCAACCCATATATATATATCATGTGGTGGCTGTACGGTTGATGATACTGCTGGTGCTGTTGCGGTGATTGGGGTTGTTGAAGTCGTTTCTACTGACCCGATTGGTGATGGCGGCTCCTGTTTCTTCTTCTTGGAGTCCTTCTTGGCGGCGGTCCTTTTGACCGTTTCTTACCAGTTACCTCGGTGAACTGGTCATCTTCGTCAGATTTGTCGGCCTCGTCACCAGTCAAGCCGATGATTTTGCCTTCTTCTTTTCCTTAGCTGGTTGCAATCTCAATGGTTTCCTCCATTGGCTGTGGTCCTTCGAGCTGTTTCTGCAGCTCCTTGATGAGGCCCGCTATAAGGACGCTTCAGCAGAGTTGCGAGAGCGTTGAATGCCGTTTCTAAGGTCAGCTTTTTTTTTTTTATTCAAAAAGACAGTTACGCGAGACATCTCCTGAGTTTGAATTAATTTCTGTGAAGAAAAACTGCTCAAACACTGCCATGCCTAACGATCCTTTAATGGAATCAATCTTATCGAAAATGGATGCGCTTTTAGATAAAAAGTTGAAAGATATTGCAACAAAGAAAGATATAAGTGTTATTTTTGAGTATGTTGCTGCACTTAAAGAGGAGAGTAAGCATTTAAAAGAAGAGATGGAGAACCTCAAAAGCAGTGAATTAGTGTTGGAAAAAAGAGTCGAAGAAGCTGAAAAGTACTCCAAAAGACTGAATGTCATCGTTCGAGGACTAAATGCAAAAAATGCAGACGATGCCAAACATGAGTTTCAGCAATTATGCAACACTACTCTACAAGTATCTGCAACCATGGACCCTTTTGGTTGATGGACGTCGCTATAAATGCAACAAGGAGGGCGTAATATCTACATTCAATGAAGCTGATAGAGTATTTATTGTTAATCTTTTACATAAAACCGATTCAAACTTTACTGTCGATTTAAAACCATTAAATAATAAGAAAATTAATTAGCAACCACATGCCTGTCAGGTTCTTTTTTATAATATTGCTGGTCTTGCTAATAAATCATTGTTATGTAACTTTTTCAAATATATTTGTAAATATGAAATTTTTTTTCTTTTTGAAACCTTTGTTCTAGCTGAAAACTTTAAAAAATTTGAAAAATTCTTTTCCGGTTTCAAGCTGAAATGGATCTCAGCAACAAAAATAAATATGTTCGGGAGGGCAAGCGGAGGCTGTGTTTTTGGCTACAGAAAAGACATCGAATCGCTTTATAAACTTAAGTTTTCAAATCTTGATGACATGGTAATTCTGCAGGGACATTTCGCTGGAAATCTTTTGAGCTTTATACCACTGTATTTAAACTGTAGTCATTGGAACAGAGATTTTGTAGCACTAAAAAACTTTTTCCCAACATTCAACTTGCAAAACTTTATTCTTGGTGGCGACTTTAACGTAAGAACTGGTACAAGGGGCACCATAGAATGCAACTCAATTTCTCCAGCTTCTGTGGAAGAAGTGCGATGCTCTAAGGATTCTATGTGTGATAGCAACTGCAACACCTTCATTGAATTTCTTGAAGATATTGGTGCTTTTATTCTTAATGGAAGAGGATTTAACGACAAAACAGGCGAATTTACATTCGTTAGCACGAGGGGATCATCGGTTATTGATTACTGCTGTCTTTCATACGATGCGTCACATATGGTAGATGATTTTTTTTTTGGTTGCGAAACCTTCTCTGACCACATGCCTATTATCTGCTCTATAAAGTCTCCTGATTCGAACATGCCTAAAAATGATATGCGTGCACTACCGCGAATAAAATGGTCAGATAATAGATGTATTTCCTACAAGACACGTCTTGAGCTACTAGTACCTTCAAATATAATTCATACTAATAGTATTGAAGAACGCTGTATTGGCATCAAAAACTGCATTTATGAAGCAAACGGTGCTCCTGCTACACAAAAAATCAGGTTCGAGCCCAAGAAACCTTGGTTCGATCTAGCTTGTTATTTGGCCAGGAAAACTACGTTTAAACACCTCAAAGCTTTTAGAAAACTCAACCTTGATACTTGTAGAAATAATTACAACGCTGCTAATAAGAAATTCCGGAATTTATGTAAAATGAAAAAGGAATTGTATTTTCGAAACCTTGCAAACAGTTTAAAAAATGTAAACACAGCCAGAGAGTGGTGGAAGATTGCCAGAGAAATAGGCGGAGTCTCTTTTAATACGCCAGCTCAATTATCTGCCGCAGAATTCAAAATTTATTTCCAAAACCTGCTGTCCTCATCGCCAAACTATAGTTCCATCAGTTCCTGTTCACCTCTAGTCCTTACGCCTCAGTTAGACCGCATCATTGAGCTTAGTGAAGTTTATTCTTCAATATCGTCTTCGAAGGATAATAAGGCCCCGGGTATGGATGGAATACCATTTGAATTCTATAAGAATGCAAGCCCGTCTCTTGTCATGGCAATTCATAAGCTATTCATTGAAATTTTTGAAACTGCAATTGTTCCAAACTCGTTTAAAAAATCGATCATATATCCACTGTTTAAGAGAGGAGATACAAATGTGGTGTCTAATTATAGAGGACTGTCATTCCTCGACACGCTCTATAAACTATTTACCACTGTTCTTCTTAATAGACTAACGACATGGTTAGAAGAAAACAACATAATTAACGATTTCAAGCTGCATATAGATCAAACTACTCTACCGTCGATCAAGTTTATAATCTATCTTGTCTAATACAACTTCAACTTAGTCAAAAGAAGAAATTCTATGCGTTTTTCATCGATCTCAAAGCTGCCTTTGATAATATCAACAGAGAAGCGTTATTTTACAAGCTTTCTGCACTAGGAATCTCAACAAAAATGGTATCTATTATCAAAGCACTTTATTTGGATACTTCGGCTGCTGTCTGGGATGGGAAAGTTTTGTCCGATTTCTTTGCTACTGAAAAAGGAGTCAAACAAGGATGCGTTCTGAGTGCTTTGCTCTTTGTTCTTTATTTGAATGATCTGCATGATAATCTTCCACTGGGTTTATCTATAGATAATACTGGTATCAACGTCCTCCTATATGCTGACGACATTGTACTCCTATCAGACAGTTCTTCGAAGTTACAAGAGCTCATTGACAGCTTCACAGTATATTGTAACAAATGGAATCTTTCAGTCAATCTTGGCAAGTCCGAAATAGTTATTTTTCGAAACGGAGGACGCAGAGCTGCTTGCGAGAAATGGTTTTATAATGACACAGAAGTTACGGTATCGAACCAATATAAATATCTTGGTGTTGTGTTCAACTACAACATGTCTTGGAACGAACATTTAAATAACAGGCTCGCATCATCCAAAAACTCCATAAACGCTACTTGGTCCAAGCTGCTCAGAAATAAATCAGTTCAACACTCAGCAAAATTTAAAATTCACGATGCTGCTACGCGATCAATTATGTTGTACTGCGCTCAAGTGTGGGGATATAACGAACATATACAAGTCGAAAAGTAACAAAGATTTTTTATCAAAAGATGTTTTCTCCTACCAGATACAACGCCCAACTATGCCTTACATATCGAGACTGGACTTCCTAAAGCGTTCCTAACAACCCTGGAGTTACATTTTTCTTATATACGGAAAACACTGCATCATTTCACTTCGCAACCTGAGGAATAACTTATGGAAAAAATATCTTCTTTCAAAATCAGTAAACGACTACCAAGTTTTCTCGTTCGTTTTTACACAGTTTTCTGAACTTAGTACACGTCTCTATAGCGAATATGTTCTTCAAATGCAATCTTCAATAAAGTTAAATCCTAAACGTTTTTATGAGTTTATAAACATCAAAAGAACATCTGACGGCTACCCTTCCTCCCTCTCTTACCTCAACAACTCATCATCAGACCCTGAAATGATTGCAAATTTTTTCGCAAACTTTTTTGAACAGTCATTTAGTGATTGCGAGGTAGAAGTGGATTTACATTATTTCCAATATCTAAATAACTCTCCACAAACCTCATTACACACATTGGATATTTTCCCATCCATAATCAAAAATAAAATTGATAAACTTCAGGATAATTACTCATCTGGTCCTGACGGAATTCCTGCTATAGTCCTAAAAAACTGTTCGAGCTTTTTTGTCCAATCTCTGACAGCCCTTTTGAAGCTATCACTTTCACAAGGTGTGTTTCCAACATTCTGGAAAACATCTTATATAATTCCTATCCATAAAAAAGGACCAAAGAATGATGTGTCTAACTATCGTCCCATAGCCAAACTGTCCTGGATACCAAAGCTGTTCGAAAGCATTATTTATGATACACTGTCTTTCCACTGCAAATCTATTTTGGCTCCTGAACAACATGGTTTCCTAGCTGGTAGGTCAACCACGACCAATCTAGTGGATTTTGTTTCCCATACGTTGTGTACCTTAGAGAAAGGAAATGAAGTTGATGTTATTGCTACTGATTTTAGCAAAGCATTCGACAAAATGTCACATAAAATCATACTTTTCAAATTAAAAATCCTAGGCTTTCCCCCACTTTTTATTTCTTGGGTTTGTACCTATTTAACTCAGAGAAAACATGTAGTCTGCTTCAGATCATCTCTCTCCAACCCCTTCATAGCACCCTCTGGTGTCCCTCAAGGCAGCCATCTTGGCCCACTGTTTTTTATTTTAGGGATTAACGATGTTGTCAAAATCCTTGATTGCAACGTTTTGATATACGCGGATGATATGAAAATATTTAGAAGTATTTTATCCCCCGCTGACTCTTCTATTTTACAAGATAATCTAGACATTTTCTCAGTTTGGTGTCACAAAAATAATTTAGATCTTAACGTTAGTAAATGCCACGCTATAACTTTTTCCCGCAAACGTCTACCCCCGCCCCCTCGGTGCTATTATCTACAAGGTGAACCAATACACGTTGTCTCTTTTGCTCGTGACTTAGGTGTCATTTGTGATAAAGAGCTCAACTTTCACTCCCACATTGAACATGTTATAAAAAAAGCAAACAGCATGCTCGGATTCATAAAACGTTGGTCGAAAGAATTTTCCGATCCGTATATTCTCAAATCCTTGTACGTTACTTTCGTTAGGCCAATTCTTGAATATGCCTCCCAAGTGTGGTCACCTTATCAAATTACACAAGCTAAACGCCTCGAAGCTGTCCAACGTAGATTTCTCCTTTACGCTCTACGCAAACTTCCCTGGGAAGATAGATATCGCTTGCCTCCATATGCTGATCGTCTGCAGCTTATTGATCTTCAGTCTCTTCAAAGGAGACGCGAGATCTCAGATATCGTATTTATTCAAGATCTTTTGAGTGGAAACATTGATTGTCCTTCGCTATTGAGTTTAATATCTTTTAATGTAAATTCACGTAATCTTAGGACTGTTCCCCCTTTCCGAATTCCCTATCACCGTACGAATTATAGTTTCTACAACCCTATGTCACGTATGTTACGTAATGTCAATGATTCCTATAATCTGTTCGATTTCCATACCTCAAAATCATCCCTCCGTAAATCTCTTGCTTCCAACTCACAATGAACCGAACCCTCCTGATTTCATTCATTCTTTTGAATATATTTTTTATTTTAGATTTAAGTTTTGTTTGTATTTTAGATTTAAGTTTGCTTGCTTGTACTAAGTGTAAATAAATTAAAATTAAATTAAATTAAATTAAATTCCAACGGTAGGTTATCCAGAATACTGTCGGAAGCAATCATTAGAAAGAAAATCTTCTGGGCTAAAGAATGGTTAGATCTTTTCCACGAAACGTCAATTGACTTTGAGTTCACCATAAATGTAAATGAGTGGAAAGGATTGCATAACATACTTTTGTCGAAACTTAAGGAAAAACATTGGAATGGATTTGTCAGCAATGCGAAGCAATCCCAATTTCACGATGACTACTGTAATTTGCCCCACACCGAAGTTCCAAACTACTTTAATGACGCCAACCCACGTGATATGATCTGCCTTATATTAAAAACCCGCTGTGGACTCCTTAATCTAAATGGAAGAGCTTTCCAAAGAAGCACCAATGGCTTATGCACACTCTGTAACTTGGATGCCTCTGAAAATACTTTTCACTTCGTTGGAGTATGCCCGATCCTTAGAAGTTATAGAAGAACATTTCCTGGTAGTGACGTACTCTCCCGAACACAATTTTTCCATGTTTTGAATGGCAGCTGCTACTCTAATCTCTATAAGTTTTTGAAAACTTCACTAAAATATCGAAATCTGATCATAAATGAATTTTCTTAATTTATATTATCCACTAAGCTAAATTCTTTATTGTTACTTTTTAACCTGACAGGCAACTTTATGTTATTGTCATAATTAATTTTATACCAGCACATACAATGTTTTTGTTATACCTTTTTTATGGAAATAAAATTATATATCTATCTATCTATCTAGGTCAGCTTTTCCATTTAAAAATTCCTGATGTACTATTAAAAATGATTAGTATTAATCCTGCAAACGATTCTACTTTTCCTGAACGGGTTAATTCTTTCCTGGAAAAATTAAATATTAAATGGATTAATTTTTATTATAATTCCTAAGAATTACAACAAGGATGGGATAAACCCTTTTCACCAGTCCGATCCATCTCGAGAGATCGTACAGGTACCTGCCAGGTAGTGAGTGAATGTTCCTTTTTTTCGATGCGTTTGTAATTGAATTGAATTATCAGTTTGAAACTCTTTCAACAGGTTCCTTGACTCTATCCACGCTGTTAGTCGTTTTTGTAGGACAGATGTAAATATTTTGCATGCTCCATTCAGGAATGATAATCCTCGATAGTTTACTGGACCGCATAAACAGTCTTTTTTGTGCCCCACAAATATAACCGCATTCTGGAACTCCTTTGGGAAAAGATCACCATCTAAAACTTTATTAAAAAGTGTAACCGGCATTTGTCTGAGTTTATCAGTCCCATATTTATAAAATTCAACTGGTACCATTCGATCCGGCCGCCTTTCCATCTTTCAAACTTCTAAACACTAACTCTAGTTCTTGAAGTGTGATTGCAGAGTCAAGAATTTCGTCAGTAAATCCAGGTACTGCGAATTGCCACTTTAATGAACTTGTTAGCGGATTAAGTAAGTTCCTGAAATGATCATGAAGAACGTTTTTGCAGAGCTTTGTGGTAGGCGTAAATTTTTTGCAGCCAAGCTTCCACGCAAGCTTCCAAAATTCCGCTGCTTATTTGCATTTTGCCAAATTAAACGCTTGCAGTTTGCCAAAGCTCTTTTTTTTATTTTACAAAGGTTTTTGTAGTTTCCTGAATAAGCCTTCCAAAGAGTTACGAAAAATCTTAAGCCATTTGAAAGACAACTTACGCGCCCGTTAGCATTCTTCGTCAAACCAAGCGTCTCTTCTGCGTTCACTCTCTTGATTGTTAAAATGCTGTTGTAGTATTGATGATTTTATAATCATCTCTAATGCATCAAAGTTCACATTTTGCTGCGTTTCTAGTTGTAAATCGTTCGATTGTCTGTAAACCGGAGCCCATGAATTTTTCCATTTCAATTTAGGAAGTAACTGCATGTCTGAATTTTCCTCGTTTGAGTGTACTCGATGTTGCAAAGTGAGAACAACGGGGAAATGGTCAGAGTATGGTAATTCTTTGATTTCAAAGTCCGTGACAAAAGACTCCCACTCCTCACCCAGTATTCCATAATCAATTACTGATGGCCCTTGGCCACCAACAAACGTAAAGTTTGCCGCCATATCACTTAAACTGGTACCACTTTGAATGCGAAGGCCAAATGAATCACATTCTTTCTCTTGTGTTGCATGTTTTGTCATTCCACTGTCTTGCGATTCCCTTAATTGAATTTATCATTCCTGTCTCTTCACTAATTCTCGCATTAAAATATCCAATTAATAGGACCTTTGAAGTGGGTTCTAAACTCAATAGCTCGTTTAATTTTTCAAAATCACTGTCCCCTTGTTACAGTTTATGTAAAAGGGAAGTAACCATAGGTAATTGTTGTCGATTTTTAATTCAACGTAAGGTGTTGCGTTGTGTGAGAGAAATTCACATTTTAAAGTTTTTAGGCATTTTTTGAAACCAAAAAAAAAACCTCCGCTTGCTCTTCCTCTCGTGAATGTTCTCTTCGCCGGAATCCACATAAAAGTATATTCCAACATCTTATTTTGGATATTTGCAAAGTTATTTTCGGTTGCAAAAGTCTCATATAGAAATATTAGATCGAAGTCATTAACAAATTTGTAAAATTCACTAAAGAGTTATTTATTTACAAGCCCTGATACATTATAAGATAATTTTTTAAAATTTGTTTGTTTATAACTAAAAATATTATTTGTACTTATACTACTATGGCCTGGCAAAAATCCTCGATCGAACCCTCCAAGTGGGTGCCGGGCGGGCAATGTTCACTACATATACTTATCAGTGTCTGTACGATGACAGACGGTGACAGCCAAGGTTAGGTTGGATCGCTGGGTGGTTGTGACTTCTCAATAGCACAATCCTTAGAAATCCAATCTCACCATAGATACGAGGTTCCTAGTTTCAGTGGTGGTGTGAGCATTTATAATCCGTGCCGAAGAATTAAAGGTTGGGGGATAAACCAATCAATAACGAGCTCTTCTGGATGCTTGGCAGGGTCCAGAATAGACTAGCCTTACCCCGGTACACGGCTCTGCCGGGGCTGACCTTTTCCTTCCGTAGATACTCGTGGGACCTTCTATGGAATTTTTAAAAACAAACAAACAAACAAACAAACAAACAGACAAAAAAACGAACAAAAAGACAAAAAAGAAAACTGGGGGGAGGCAACGTAAGTTGTACACATTCTCCGATTTGGCTGCAAAGTCGAAGCAGGAATGTGAGCCAACGAGCAAACCTTCTACCAGTGGGATACAAGGTTCGCACACAGGCTCTGAACCAGCTGCAAAGCCAGTTCAGGTCTGTGCAGTGGGAACCAAGAATCCCGACTCTGGCGAGCAGCACAGCCCGCTGGAAACTGGTCAAGAGCATGCTGCAAAGCTAGTTCTAACCAGTGAATCGGAGGGCAAACGGACCGCCACTGCTAATAGTGGGGATGAAGTCCCCAATATTAGCTTTGAAAACAATTCGCCTGCTTTGGTGCCATCATCAAGACAGGACGAGGTGAAACTAACAAAGAGGGGAAATGGAGGGGTGATCAACGACTCCGTCTCCACCTTGAATGCCCTTAAAGCAAAGGACACGGGGAGGGCCGTTCAGACTGACAGGGTTGGGGAGGCGAATAGCAACCCTACCTCTGCGGGTCGGTACGTACCCTCGTCGAGTACCATGAATCCTCCAACTGGTGGAGCGGGAGAGGTGATTAACAACTCCAGCTCGGCCAAGGGGGGGACTCAGACCAAAAAAACGCCCGCTCAGATACGTCGCCAAGCCAGAAGGGTAATTGAAACGGTGGGTGGTAAACCCGCAGTGGAGAGAACCCCGGGTGAGGTTGAAAGATTGAAGTGGGCAAGTAAAATTGCAGAAGAGACCAGCCAAGACTCAACGTCGAAGCGAAACAGGTCGTTTGAGGTTGAAAAACCTCAACCAAAAAAGCCAAGGGTCGGGGTTAGCGTTCCATCGACACTGGTGCCGGGGCAATCCTTTGGTGACGTGGTAAAGGGACAGATTGTTGTCGCGGTCATCGACGGGAGCAATATGGATGGAAACATCTCTGCTGACAGGTGGGCGGACGTCAAGGCTCACCTCGCTTTCAGGTTTATTCCTGTTATCGAGGCGAATCCGGGACCCCTCCCAAGAATTAGCGACGCTGGCTGGCATCAAAACCGCGTCAAGCTGATCGCCTGCCAAGACCAGAGATCGCTTCACCTATATAAACTTGCTGTCAGCGGTTTAGGTGAGATCTGGCCAGGTGCTAAGCTAGAGGTTGTGGCAAGGGAGGATATCCCAAGCAGACCGAGAGCTCGTGCCTTGGTACCGGCCCTTCACGAATCGCGGGAGATGGTTCTCCAGTTGATTAAATACAGCAACCCGGATCTGCCCACTCACGATTGGACGGTTCCGGTTATTGAAAAAGAGTCGGTGGGTCGTTATCGGTCGGCTCTTGTCATCTTGAATAAGGAGTCATTAGAACCCCTGGCGGCACGCGGGGGTGTTATTCAGTATGGCTTTGATAGCCTAGTGCTGAAAATATACAAAAAAGATGAGGACGCTGCAAAGCTTCCAAAGCAAGCGGCTGAATCCGAAGCCAAGGAGTCCACTGCGAGCGTCGAATCTTCCATCATGGAGACAGACGCGGCAAGTTGCTCTGATTCTTTGGAACAGCTGTCTTGCTCGAAACTGGTCGAAAAGACTACAATAATAGTGTCTGATCAAGACGCAACTGACAACAAATCGTCCGATAAGGACGACAACAACAAAGGTGGAGTCTTAGACTCCGACGATGAAATGCTTGGGGTTCTCCTTTCTGAGGATGAGTTGCTAGACTCCGCCTCAGATATGGAGGACCTTAATGCTACAGTGTTGGAGATTAAGCTGGATGATTGTAGCAATGCTGCAAATACTCCAGATTAATCTCCAACACTCGATCAAAGCCTCAGCCGGACTCCTTCTCCAACTAAGCAAGTCCGGCGAGGATATAGTCCTGATCCAGGAACCATGGATTAATAAATCCGTGGTAAAAGGACTCAGGACGAAAGATTATTCTCTGCTGTATGTGACGGACAAAGGTGAACCAAGATCCTGCATACTGGCAAAGAAAACACTTAACGTATTTTTACTACCTAATTACAGCAATTGCGACACCACAACAGTAAAACTGCAGACCAACAGTGGGACTTACTGGCTCACGTCCGCTTATCTAGGCCATGACCAACCGGGGCCGCTACCAGGAGAGACGCTCGAGCGCGTAATAAAAAGCGCAACAAAGCTCAAAGCGGACCTTATAATAGGAAGTGACGTCAACGCACATCACGTAGTATGGGGGAGTACGGACGTAAATGAAAGGGGTGAGTCTCTTTTTAATTTTATACTAAGTACTAATCTTCTTATCTGCAATATCGGTAACGAACCAACCTTTGTCACAAAAACCAGACAAGAGGTTTTAGATGTTACCTTTGTATCTCAATCAATCTATAACAAGATTGAAAATTGGGCTGTATCTAAGGATCACTCCTTCTCTGATCACAGATACATCCAATTTAGTCTAACAGATGACACACCAAAACCCATAGGCTTCCGTAATTATAGGAAAACTGACTGGGTAAAATTCAGGGAAATCTTCAAACATTGTTACAACTACAATGACAATAGCTTCCCTTCAAACCCCAAGGATCTAGACAGCAAAGTCGACGATCTAACTAGTGCTCTTAACCATGCCTTGTGTAACTCCTGTCCTCTTACCATAGTAAGAGGGAAGAAGAAACCACACTGGTGGACCAAAGAGCTAGAACCGCTTAAGAAAAGTTGTGCGAAGCTTTTCAATCGAGCCAAATCTTCCAGAAATCCCATAGACTGGGATCTATATAAGGAATCCCTTAGGATTTACAAAAAAAGATTACGCAAAAGATCCTCTTGGAAAGAATTCTGCAATAAAATTGAAGACTCACACTGGTGGACCAAAGAGCTAGAACCGCTTAAGAAAAGTTGTGCGAAGCTTTTCAATCGAGCCAAATCTTCCAGAAATCCCATAGACTGGGATCTATATAAGGAATCCCTTAGGATTTACAAAAAAAGATTACGAATAAGCAAACGATCCTCTTGGAAAGAATTCTGCAATAAAATTGAAGACTCCTCAGAGGCATCTAGACTTAGGAAAATCCTATCAACGAGTCCAAACATGCCAAGTTCTATAAAAGATGAAAACGGCAACTGGACCAGCTCATATGAAGAAACATTAAACTTGCTACTGGATACTCATTTCCCTGGTAGCTCGTTGACAATAACAGATGAGGAGCACTTGCCTCGACTCGCAAACCAATCAGGTAAAGGTCTTATCTCTAGAGATATACTGTTATGGGCAATAAACAGCTTTGACCCTTATAAATCACCAGGGCCTGACGGAATCATCCCTGTGGAGCTGCAGCAGGTTTCAGACATCATCATCTATAACTTAGAGATGATCATGAAAGGATGCATCAGCTATGCCTATATTCCCAAGGCCTGGAGAGAAGCTAGGGTCGTCTTTATACCTAAAGCCGGCAAAAGCTCCCATGTAAATCCAAAAGATTTAAGACCTATTAGTCTTTAAACACTGGAAAGAATGATTGACATACATTTAAGACAAGAAATTAAACCTAGTCTGATCTCAACGGCGCAACATGCCTATACAAAAGGTAAATCAGTGGAAACTGCACTCCACTCTCTGGTTTGCACCATTGAAAAATCCCTGCACTACAAAGAATACTCTCTCGTCGCATTCATAGACATAGAGGGTGCATTTAACAATGTTAACAATTCAGCAATCACTAATGCTCTTGATGGGCTGCTCATAGAGGAACACATCAAAAACATGATAAAAACAATGCTCAGCAGCAGAATCATTAGTTCCGAAATGGGGAACTACAAAACAAGCAGAATGGCCAATAGAGGAACCCCGCAGGGAGGAGTTTTATCTCCCCTACTGTGGAACCTGGTCGTTAACAAATTGTTAATCGACCTAGAGGACGAAGGTTTCAAAACTATAGCCTATGCCGATGATGTAGCAATTGCCGTTTCAGGCAAGCACCCACAAACCCTAGCTGAGCTGCTACAAACAGCACTTAACAAGCTTAACAATTGGGCTGCAGATTGTGGTCTGAACATCAATCCACACAAAACGGAATTAGTTCTCTTTACGAGGAAATACAAAATTCCGGACTTCAGACCCCCAACTATTAAAGGGGTAACTCTCACACTGTCAAATCAGGCTAAATATCTAGGCCTCATTTTTGACAAAAAACTGACCTGGAAAACCAATATTGAGGAAAGAGTAAATAAAGCCAACGTTGCACTCAATGTACTACTAGATCTCACACCCCTAGATATCTTCAGCAAACAAGTCGCAGCTAGCTCAGCTACTCGACTCAGAGCTACATCACAGTGGACCAATAATCAAATCGGCCACACTACCATTCTAGATAACTTTAGATTCTTACCGAATCGATGCGACTACACCACCCCCAAGTTGGTGTTTGACAATAATTTCCAAGTAACCATACCTTCAAGAGAAGCTTGGGAAAATGGCGCTCTTTTGGAAAATGAAGCAATACACTTCTACACCGATGGTTCAAAAACCAGCGAAGGTGTGGGAAGTGGAATCTACTCAGAAAAACTGAATCTCAGTCTTTTCTTCCGCCTACCCGATCATTGTAGTGTGTTCCAAGCGGAAATTCTGGCGATTAAGGAGGTGCTGTCTTGGCTCAAAGAAAACGTCATATCCTCCACGGATATTCGGATCTTCTCAGACAGCCAAGCTGCCCTTAAATCTCTTGCCTCTGTCTCTACAAAATCCATCACGGTCCAAAATTGTCAGATGTCTCTGAGGGAGATGTCAAAACAGTTTAACATTCACCTTTCATGGGTGCCAGGGCACAGGGACATACCAGGCAACTGTATGGCTGACGAACTAGCCAAAAAGGGCACGACCACTTCCCTACGCTCAGAATGGAACAACATAGGTGTACCTATCGCTACATGTAAACTCCAACTTAGACAAGACGCTTCAAGGATAACAAACACTAGATGGACTGAGAGTAACAACTGCCTTGCAACCAAAAAAGTTTGGCCGTGTGTTGACTCAAAACGCTCGAAGAGTTTGTTGGCCCTGAACCGTCTGTATCTAGGTTCTACCATAGGTGTTCTTACGGGACACTGTCTAATAGGGAGACACGCCAAAAGACTTGGTGTGTTTTCCAATGATTTCTGCAGAAGCTGCATGGACGAGGAGGAGGAAGAAACCGTTCAACACCTTCTTTGCTCATGCCCTGCACTACTTCATAGGAGGAAAACTCATCTCGGTGAATTCTTCTTCGATGATACTAGCGACCTAGCTTACATAGACCCTAAAAGTCTTTCAAAATACATTAAAAGTTCCACGTGGTTCGACTAGCAGGTGATTAACCGGCTAGTCCCGTAATGGAAGATTAATAAGTGATCAACTCGTTAATCTTACATCGGGTTTCTGAGATCAGTAGGTGATTAACTTGCTGATCTCTGTGGTATCACAATGGGCCCTTGCGGCCTAAGTGTGTTAGGCAATGTACTCATTGACTGACAGCCACTTCCACCTACTATGGTCCTTATTGCGAGTGTCGTTTGGCTGTCGATACACGACGGTTGTCGATAGTGGAACATCGAAAATGAAATTTGGTATTGCGTATTCTTATTGTTCGATACTTTCAATTTTGAATTCGGTCGTTATCGTCTGTGGCCCTGATTGCGGTTGTCGACGACCAATCGACTCGTAATTTGTCGATTGCATCGATCAAGTCGTATGTTTGGTATTGTGGAAAGCAATCGACAACAACACATGTTATTGTGAATAATCGGAAACTAGATTGTGAATTTGAAAATTTTGACAGTTCTTTGATGTTTACTTACAAATGAAAAATATTTTTTTGGAATTTTGGAAGTGTTTCTTTAAATTAAAGTTGTTAAAATATAAGTCAAATTGAAATTTGGTTCAGTGATTCAGATACCGATAGTGAGTCTGAAACTATTGAAATAGCTCGAAAACGGAGACGAATAAGAGACTCTTCTAATCCTCTGGAACTGGAGGAACCAATGTAGCTGCTTCTTGTTTTTCAATTTTTTTTTTATTTTTACAATCCAACTTATTTCTTTTAGATTCTTGAAGTACTTTCGTCTGTCCAAAGAATCTTTCATAGACCTTTTAACTGAAATTGACCCCAAACTGAAACCAGCGATTAGAAGCTCTTCAATTCCCAAGCATTTTAAAACTTTGAAAGAATACGTGCAATTATTTGTTTGTTTTCAATTATTTTTGCGATTATTACATTTACCTTAAGCCATTTTTCCCAAGTACGCATTGGGGGACCTGCAGCATTCAACTGCAAACATAATTTTTGCGTTCGACTATCATTGAAACTAATTCAAATGTCAAATTATAGCATTAATTCACAATGACTACTTTCATTGTATACAGTAACAGAAATCCTTGTCGATAGAGATACGCAATACCAAAAGAAAAATTTATAGAAACTTTCAACCCTTGTCGCATCGAATGTTAGACGACACTCGCAAAAAGGGCCTATTTGATTGGCAGACGACTATAGTTCTAAAAACAAGAATTTCCACTACTTGCGACAGCACTGGGCCCTATCACTGCAGTATCAACGCCAGCAGACTGTGTATGTCCCTTATCAATTGCATCATCTTGGATCTGTCACTGCCATCAATCAAATGCTCCAGCAAACACATTCCGCCTTCTTCATCACAGTCATCATGATCCAGATAAAATGTTTTATTATTAATTTGCAGTGTTTGACCACGAATAAAAACCTTTATGTTCTTGATCTTTGTTACTATGTCCGATTTTATTCTAATTAAATGCTTGCGCTTTTCCCTTGCTGCTCTAGTGTAGTCGCGGTGTATTGTAATTCCAGTCTCGCTATTTAAAGGCAGACTTCAGTATACGCGGACTATCTTCGACTTGCTGCATTTCAATAATGACATTTGCCATTCAGTTGTCTCTGGATTGAATGAATCTCGTTCTTAATATTGCTGCCGGGCTATTTTGTTGCAATAGCTCCAAGCACAGATTCTTAGCTTTCTCTATGGCTTGTTCGTCATTCTCCTGAGTTGGAATATGCAAAACTAAGTTTTTCTCGATGGATCATCTTTCAAGAAAATCCATTTGGCGTTCAAGAGAAAAGCATCTCTGTTCAACATGCTGTAGTTTTGATTGCGGCGCTTCGTTACTTTGCTCTAAGAACGTTGTTTTATTTGTTATCTCGGCCAAGTCAGATTTTGTCGCCAGGTTTTTTAGACGTTCGTCCAGAATCGTTGCTAGTGATCTTTCAATTATTGTTTGGAGATCGACAACTTGCATATTTCCGACCTCAGAATTTCGTTGTAGTGACGCTTCAAAAGGCAAGGTTTCGTGATCAGGAGACAGGGCACAGAATGGCTTTTTCTGTTGTGGACCTTGCGATTGTGTACTGACATTTTTGTTGTTTGGGTTGTTGTTGTTATTTGGTGGAGTTCTTTGTAATTTGCTCATGTTTTGTTTCTACTTTATTAATTTTTTCAACGCAACTTTCTCACCTTCAAATTAGGATGTCCAAGTGTTAATCTTTGGTCTTAAATTTTATATCCTTAAAAAATGGCTTTAAAACAATGAAAAAAACAATTAAAAAATCACTGAATAATAGCACACACGTCCAAACGTCAACCCATATATATGTATCATGTGGTGGCTATACGATTGGTGATACTGCTGGTGCTGTTGCGGTGATTGGGGTTGTTGAAGTCGTTTCTACTGACTCGATTGGTGATGGCGGCTCCTGTTTCTTCTTCTTGGAGTCCTTCTTGGCAGCGGTCTTTTTTGACTGTTTCTTACCAGTTACCTCGGTGAACTGGTCATCTTCGTCAGATTTGTCGGCCTCGTCACCAGTCAAGCCGATGATTTTGCCTTCTTCTTTTCCTTAGCTGGTTGCAATCTCAATGGGTTCCTCCATTGGCTGTGGTCCTTCGAGCTGTTTCTGCAGCTCCTTCATGAGGCCCGCTATAAAGGCGTAGCCGGTGTTCTAATCCCAGGTCGGCTTGCATCCGCTTCAGCAGAGTTGCGAGAGCGGTGAATGCCGTTTCTAAGGTCAGCTTTTCCATTTAAAAATTCCTGATGTACTATTAAAAATGATTAGTATCAATCCTGCAAACGATTCTACTTTTCCTGAAAGGGTTAATTCTTTCCTGGAAAAATTAAATATTAAATGGATTAATTTTTATTACAATTCCTAAGAATTACAACAAGGATGGGATAAACCCTTTTCACCAGTCCGATCCATCTCGAGAGATCGTACAGGTACCTGCCAGGTAGTGAGTGAATGCTCCTTTTTTTCGATGTGTTTGTAATTGAATTGAATTATGAGCTTGAAACTCTTTCAACAGGTTCCTTGACTCTATCCACGCTGTTAGTCGTTTTTGTAGGACAGATGTAAATATTTTGCATGCTCCATTCAGGAATGATATTCCTCGATAGTTAACTGGATCGCATAAACAGTCTTTTTTGTGCCCCACAAATATAACCGCATTCTGGAACTCATTTGGGAAAAGATCACCATCTAAAACTTAATTAAAAAGTGTAACCAGCATTTGTCTGAGTTTATCAGTCCCATATTTATAAAATTCAACTGGTACCATTCGATACAGCCACCTTTCCATCTTTCAAACTTCTATGAATTTATAATTCTTGAAGTGTGATTGCAGAGTCAAGAATTTGGTCAGTAAATCCAGGTACTGCGAATTGCCACTTTTATGAACTTGTTAGCGGATTAAGTAAGTCCCTGAAATGATCATGGAGTGCATTTTTGCAGAGCTTTGTGGTAGGCGTAAATTTTTTGCAGCCAAGCTTCCACGCAAGCTTCCAAAATTCCGCTGCTTATTTGCATTTTGCCAAATTAAACGCTTACAGTTTGCCAAAGCTCTTTTTTTAATTTTACATAGGTTTTTGTAGTTTAAATTGGACTCAATGTAGTATTTCCTGAATAAGCCTTCCGAAGAGTTACGCAAAATCTTAAGCCATTTGAAAGACAACTTACGCGCCCGTTAGCATTCTTCGTCAAACCAAGGGTCTCTTCTGCGTTCAGTCTTTTGATTGTTAAAATGCTGTTGTGGTATTGATGATTTTATAATCATCTCTAATGCACCAAAGTTCACATTTTGCTGCGTTTCTAGTTTTAAATCGACCGATTGTCTGTAAGCCGGAGCCCATGAATTTTTCTATTTCAATTTAGGAAGTAACTGCATGTCTGAATTTTCCCCGTTTGAGTGTACTCGATGTTGCAAAGTGAGAACAACCGGGAAATGATCCGAGTATGGTAATTCTTTGATTTCAAAGTCCGTGACAAAAGACTCCCACTCCTCACCCAGCATTCCATAATCAATTACTGATGACCCTTGACCACCAACAAACGTAAAGTTTGCCGCCATATCACTTAAACTGGTACCATTTTGAATGCGAAGGCCAAATGAATCACATTCTTTCTCTTGTGTTGCATGTTTTGTCATTCGACTGTTTTGCGATTCCCTTAATTGAATTTATCATTCCTGCCTCTTCACTAATTCTCGCATTAAAATCTCCAATCAATAGGACCTTTGAAGTGGGTTCTAAACTCAATAGCTCGTTTAATTTTTCAAAATCACTGTCCCCTTGTTACAGTTTATGTAAAAGGGAAGTAACCATAGGCAATTGTTGTCGATTTTTAATTCAACGTAAGGTGTTGCGTTATGTGAGAGAAATTCACATTTCAAAGTTCTTAGGCATTTTTTGAAACCAAAAAAAAACCTCCGCTTGCTCTTCCTCTCGTGAATGTTCTCTTCGCCGGATTCACATAAAAGTATATTCCAACATCTTATTTTGGATATTTTCAGTTATTTTTGATACAAAGAAATATTAGATCGAAGTCATTAACAAAATTGTAAAATTCATTAAAGAGTGATTTATTTACAAGCCCTGATACATTATAAGAAAATATTTTAAAATTTGTTTGTTTATAACTAAAAATATTATTTGTACTTATACTACTATGGTCCTTATTGCGAGTGTCGTTTGGCTGTCGATACACGACGGTTGTCGATAGTGGAACATCGAAAATGAAATTTGGTATTGCGTATTCTTATTGTTCGATACTTTCAATTTTGAATTCGGTCGTTATCGTATGTGGCCCTGATTGCGGTTGTCGACGACCAATCGACTCGTAATTTGTCGATTGCATCGATCAAGTCGTATGTTTGGTATTGTGGAAAGCAATCGACAGCAACACATGTTATTGTGAATAATCTGAAACTAGATTGTGAATTTGAAAATTTTGACAGTTCTTTGATGTTTACTTACAAATGAAAAATATTTTTTTGGAATTTTGGAAGTGTTTCTTTTAATTAAATTTGTTAAAATATAAGTCAAATCGAAATTTGGTTCAGTGATAGTGATTCAGATACCGATAGTGAGTCTGAAACTATTGAAATAGCTCGAAAACGGAGACGAATAAGAGACTCTTCTAATCCTCTGGAACTGGAGGAACCAATGTAGCTGCTTCTTGTTTTTCAATTTTTTTTTTTATTTTTACAATCCAACTTATTTCTTTTAGATTCTTGAAGTACTTTCGTCTGTCCAAAGAATCTTTCATAGACCTTTTAATTGAAATTGACCCCAAACTGAAACCAGCGATTAGAAGCTCTTCAATTCCCAAGCATTTTAAAACTTTGAAAGAATACGTGCAATTATTTGTTTGTTTTCAATTATTTTTGCGATTATTACATTTACCTTAAGGCTAGGTGTCCCTTGCATTTTTCGTTAAAATTTAAAAGGTTCGTTGGCTTATTGCTTCATAACTTTTGCAACTTTCTTGATAATTTGATGAAACAAAATATTTTGTAAATATGATAAACACACAAACATTTGTGTATCATTCAAATGCTGAATAGTATTCCATAACGGTTTTTATAGGGACCGGAAGCAATTTTTTTTATAGAAAATTTCGATTTGTTCACTATTTTGGTCGGGGCATCCGTATTTGTGAACTTTTTATTTTTTTCTTTTTTCTTTTATAACTAGAAAATACATATGCAACTAACCTCCGAGCGTTTTTTTACAAATTTTGTCTCCTTATATGAGAAAAGCCTTCCTCAATTTGTTGTAATTTATCGGTTTTCAGTATACTCTTATGGAAATAACTTTGCCGTTTATTAATATTTTTTCATGAAGTAAAAAGGAAATAGTAGATAGATACCAGGCGCAAAATCATTGGTAATAGTTTTAAGTGTTTTGAAACAGGTGTTATGATGAAACTGCCTTTTTTTAACTTATAAAGCATCTGGCAAGGCGTGGGTGTTTTCAAGTACATATATATATAAATTTTTTTGAAGGTAATAAAGTTCCTGAACTAACCTCCGAGCCCAAAATCAATATTTTTTTCTCCAAAACGCTAAAATTCAGTTTCAATAAAGTCATATTTGCAAACGATTTCTGATGAACGAGAAGCCAAAAGAACCTCAATTTTTTGTTGGTATTTTTCTTTGATATAACCTCAATCAGTTTCAATTAAAAAATATAGTATTGTGGTCACAGAATTTGAAATATTAATTCTAGAAAAACTGTCTACTTTGGGTTTTTTTTTAGAAAATCTTGCTTAAAAACATATACATACGCACATTTAGTTCGAAACAAATCCGCCACCAAGTTAAGCGCCGTTTTCTCTTTCTGTCTGTTCTCTGTGATTTGGAAACGGAGTATCGCTCAGATGATCTTATGCGTTATGCATACCCTCATACATATCATCTATATTCTATACCTATGACCTTATTTTGTGATCTTTTGTTCTATTCATTTCTCATTACAAACTGTGGCCTGTTGTTTTTTTTTTGCTGGTAGCAGTGGCTTGCATTGTAAAAAAAAAGTTTGAAATGACCATGGATTGAAAGGAACGGACATAGGCAAACGCACAAAGGGAAAGGGGTGAGAAAATAGCACCACTGCACTAATAGAGTGGAATTCCTTGGTCAAGTGTACGCAACTTGATGAGAGTGTGTTTCTTTTTTTTCTTCAGCTAAAATTTTTGTATTTGACTAGGTAGTTATTTTGTGTTTGAGAACTTCTATTGTTTTGTTGATGACATAGCGCGGTTGGCATGAAAATGTATGTAGGTATAGGTCAGTAACTTACATAGGCATATAGGATTCAACTTATTTGGAATAAGATATGCGTTTGGGTAAGGTGTATGCGAAATAATTTTTTTAACTTTGTTTCAAAGTTGTTGGTTGTACTATTCTTTCGTTATTGGTTTGTACCTATTTGTACCTATATTTTATTTATTTTATTTTTGTTTCATATTGTGCATGTGGGAAGGCAAGCAGAGGGTGGATAAGTGTGGGTAGGTAGTAGGTACTTATATCTATGAAAATACATATCCGGATGTTAATGGGCATTTAATTGCAATTCAGCGTCTTCTTTATCTTAACATAGTATAAAATAAAGTCACTTTCTCTGTCCCTATGTCCCTATGTATGCTTAGATTTTTAAAACAACGCAACGGATTTTGATGCCGTTTTTTTTTAATAATTAGAGTGTTCAAGAGGAAGGTTTATAAGTATAATACATGCATATTATAGCAGAGAAAAGCCAAGAAATTTAAAGTTTTGTAATGCGATGTCTAACAAACATATTTATTAAAAATATTTACTTTTACTTTTACTTCAATTTTATAATTTTTAAAATCGGTTTGAAACTAGCACGAATAGTAAACTATTTTTTAAAGCATTATATACAACGTTCACAGTTTTTCTGTAGGGTATTTAGTATGAGCATTTGAGCATTGTACCCGTGCGAAGCCGGGGCGGGTCGCTACTCAACTATAAATAGGTTTGTTCGTTGAAGCCCTAGGGTCACCCTTAGGTCGCCATAAAGCGTTTTTTGAGAAACCCAAAGTCGCCCTGAATGTCAAATTGAGTATTTTTTGAGACCTAGGGTTGACCTAGGTTTTCCATAAACTCGCCCTAGCTTTTTGCTGTGGCGAGTTGAGAGCTGTCAAATGGCATGTATTTTTTTTTAATGACAGGGATGTGTGGTGATTTGTGGTTTAGCGTTTTTTGAGGACTGGAAAACCCATGTTTTTTTGACAACTCATAGGGTTGTCAAGAAAACCTGGGTCAACCCTGGGGAAAGTTCAATGAACAGACCTAATGATGGAAATAAATAATTATAAACCTAGAAATTTTCAGGCGTTCTTAAACTTAGTCTTCTTAGTTCTCGTTTCTTGGCACTTGGCAGTTTTGTGTTAACAACGCTAAATAAGTTAGACCCGAGCAACGCCGGGTGGGTCAGCTAGTTTCTGATAAAGAATTAACTTTTTAGTATTTGAGAATTCTTTCAATTGAATTTAAAATAAATTATACATTGAGAGTTACAGTGTAATTTTCTGTAAATTGTGTTGTGCTAATTGTTAGATACATGTTGAATTTCAATTGGTATATTATAACAAAGTATTCGTGTCTACTTTTGTTTATTCGTGCTGTTGACAAAATTTCAGCCCATTCATTCAACATAACAAAACTTGTAAAAATGTCTCAAAAATCGTTTTACAAGAAAAAGTTATGGAAGGTAATTATTCATAAGGTAGATTATTCCTAGAGAGATGGAATTCCTTTTTTTTTTTTTTTGAAAAAAACAAGTAGGTACCTAAGGACGTGGTGTTGATACGGCCAAGTACATGAAGTTTTAAATTCTGTAGTGATGAGAAAGACTTTTTTTTATTATTATCTATGCATATATATATTTTTTAAGAGGACCATCCCACGTGATTTGTTTTGTTTTTTTCATAAATTGCTTTCTTAAAATGTCTAGAATACGATAGCAATGTGATTTTTGAAAATTCGAAGTCGTTTTAAAAATGCAGCAGTTAAAAAAGTTTTATACTTTCACAGTTATAAGCGGACCTAAAACTTTTTTTCTCAGAACTGTGTTTTTCAGACTTTCCTCTATACTATCTCAAATATTTGTTTACGGAATGACGTGCGCATAGAACTACTATCAACCAAATATTCCCAAATGTACGACTTTTTTTTAGCAAAAACCTAAAAAACCATCGCAAACTCGTAACCATTTTTTCAAATATTTACCAAAAGTCCAATTTTGTATATAAGTATTCATTTCATAATAGTTCATGCCACGCATTTAGGATTGCAGATAAAAACGACGATAACTTT
Organism: Melanostoma scalare; assembly: GCA_949752695.1. Taxonomy (NCBI): domain Eukaryota; kingdom Metazoa; phylum Arthropoda; class Insecta; order Diptera; family Syrphidae; genus Melanostoma; species Melanostoma scalare. The sequence continues at coordinate 126,174,993 of OX456985.1, forward strand.
TTTTTTTTGTTTTCTTGTCCAGTTGGAATCGGGGAGGAGTTGCGAGTTCATTTTTTGAAGCGGGGTATTCAGAGAACTATAACTCATATTCTACCTTATATTTTTAGCTTAAAATTTTTATTTATCAGTCGATATATATGTAGCAAATTATAGTAAGTTTAAAGTTCTATCTATTTACTGGTCATTGAAAAAAAAATCTTAAGAAGTCCCACAAAAAACAGGCCGTTTCATAAGATGACTTCTTTAAATCTCTATTTGCTTGGTTATGGCCCACAAGATTACTGTTTTTGTTCAAATTTCAAGTGAAAAAAAAAAATAATAATAATAAATAATAAAATTTTTTAAATCAAAATTAACATGAAAAATTTTGAATTTTCTTAGGGAATTTTTTGTTCTTCGATTGCAGTTTTCAAAAAACATCCATTCCTTTATTTCCTTAAAATATATCTTCTTGCAAATGAAATTAAAATGGATACAAGTTATTTATAAAAATAAATAAATAAAAATAAAATAATAAAAATAAATAAATAAAAAAAAGCTCATACCCCCCAAGTTATCCCCTTTTTCATTAATTTTGCTGATCAACCTAAGCCAAGAAACTGACCTACATTTAAATCACACAAATATCATGTTTTCCACATCCGCAAAAACACAAGATAAGAAATATCGACCCTACAACATCTTCATTATTTGTAATTATCTGTATTTATCTCAGCAAGCAAACTGGCAAAAAAAAGTACTAACCGGTTTTCTTACTTTCCTGACTTGACACAATATTTCTATTCTCAACCCATCCAAAAACAAGAAATCGAAAAAAAAGGTTCATTCGGACACATTGTGCACCTATACCTACATACATATATCTTTGTCAGTGTGCCTTATGATATGATAATAATTTTTATATGCCTACTTGCACAGCGCATGCTCGTATAATTCTCACCCCTTTGTTCTGCTTATGCAAATGCGAAATTCTTTTCTAGTTTCTGGCTGTTGCATAGACCAAAAAGAGTGAGAAAAGAGAGAGAATTAGAAATCACACGCGACGATAGCAAGAGGGATCACTTTTAAGAGAATAAAATGATTTACTAATACAAGCAAACACTTTTACATGAGTTCTGAGTTCGCTAAAAAAGTCCACCTAGCCTTAAGCCATTTTTCCCAAGTACGCATTGGGGGACCTGCAGCATTCAACTGCAAACATAATTTTTGCGTTCGACTATCATTGAAACTAATTCAAATGTCAAATTATAGCGTCAATTCACATTGACTACTTTCACTGTTTACAGTAACAGAAATCCTTGTCGATAGAGATACGCAATACCAAAAGAAAAATTTATCGAAACTTTCGACCCTTGTCGCATCGAATGTTAGACGACTTTCGCAATAAGGGCCTATTTGATTGGCAGACGGCTATAGTACTAAAAACAAGAATTTCCACTACTTGCGACAGCACTGGGCCCTATCACTGCAGTATCAAGACTGTGTATGTCCCTTATCAATTGCATCATCTTGGATCTGTCACTGCCATCAATCAAATGCTCCAGCAAACACATTCCGCCTTCTTCATCACAGTCATCATGATTCAGATAAAATGTTCTATTATTAATTTGCAGTGTTTGACCACGAATAAAAACCTTTATGTTCTTGTTCTTTGTTACTATGTCCGATTCTATTCTAATTAACTAATGCTTGCGCTTTTCCCTTGCTGCTCTAGTGTAGTCGCGGTGTATTGTAATTCCAGTCTCTCGCTATTTAAAGGCAGACTTCAGTATACGCGGACTATCTTCGACTTGCTGCATTTCAATAATAACATTTGCCATTCTGTTGTCTCTGGATTGAATGAATCTCGTTCTTAATATTGCTGCCGGGCTATTTTGTTGCAATAGCTCCAAGCACAGATTCTTAGCTTTCTCTATGGCTTGTTCGTCATTCTCCTGAGTTGGAATATGCAAAACTAAGTTTTTCTCGATGGATCATCTTTCAAGAAAATCCATTTGGCGTTCAAGAGAAAAGCATCTCTGTTCAACATGCTGTAGTTTTGATTGCGGCGCTTCGTTACTTTGCTCTAAGAACGTTGTTTTATTTGTTATCTCGGCCAAGTCAGATTTTGTCGCCAGGTTTTTTAGACGTTCGTCCAGAATCGTTGCTAGTGATCTTTCAATCATTGTTTGGAGATCGACGACTTGCATATTTCCGACCTTAGAATTTCGTTGTAGTGACGCTTCAAAAGGCAAGGTTTCGTGATCAGGAGACAGGGCACAGAATGGCTTTTTCTGTTGTGGACCTTGCGATTGTGTACTGACATTTTTGTTGTTTGGGTTGTTGTTGTTATTTGGTGGAGTTCTTTGTAATTTGCTCATGTTTTGTTTCTACTTTATTAATTTTTTCAACGCAACTTTCTCACCTTCAAATTAGGTTATCCAAGTGTTAATCTTTGGTCTTAAATTATATATCCTTAAAAAATGGCTTTAAAACAATGAAAAAAACAATTAAAAAATCACTGAATAGTAGCACACACGTCCAAACGTCAACCCATATATATATATCATGTGGTGGCTGTACGGTTGGTGATACTGCTGGTGCTGTTGCGGTGTTTGGGGTTGTTGAAGTCGTTTCTACTGACCCGATTGGTGATGGCGGCTCCTGTTTCTACTTCTTGGAGTCCTTCTTGGCGGCCGTCTTTTTTGACCGTTTCTTACCAGTTACCTCGGTGAACTGGTCATCTTCGTCAGATTTGTCGGCCTCGTCACCAGTCAAGCCGATGATTTCGCCTTCTTCTACTTTTCCTTAGCTGGTTGCAATCTCAATGGTTTCCTCCATTGGCTGTGGTCCTTCGAGCTGTTTCTGCAGCTCCTTGATGAGGTCCGCTATAAAGGCGTAGCCGGTGTTCTAATCCCAGGTCGGCTTGCATCCGCTTCAGCAGAGTTGCGAGAGCGGTGAATGCCGTTTCTAAGGTCAGCTTTTCCATTTAAAAATTCCTGATGTACTATTAAAAATGATTAGTATCAATCCTGCAAACGATTCTACTTTTCCTGAAAGGGTTAATTCTTTCCTGGAAAAATTAAATATTAAATGGATTAATTTTTATTACAATTCCTAAGAATTACAACAAGGATGGGATAAACCCTTTTCACCAGTCCGATCCATCTCGAGAGATCGTACAGGTACCTGCCAGGTAGTGAGTGAATGCTCCTTTTTTTCGATGTGTTTGTAATTGAATTGAATTATGAGCTTGAAACTCTTTCAACAGGTTCCTTGACTCTATCCACGCTGTTAGTCGTTTTTGTAGGACAGATGTAAATATTTTGCATGCTCCATTCAGGAATGATATTCCTCGATAGTTTACTGGATCGCATAAACAGTCTTTTTTGTGCCCTACAAATATAACCGCATTCTGGAACTCATTTGGGAAAAGATCACCATCTAAAACTTAATTAAAAAGTGTAACCAGCATTTGTCTGAGTTTATCAGTCCCATATTTATAAAATTCAACTGGTACCATTCGATACAGCCACCTTTCCATCTTTCAAACTTCTATGAATTTATAATTCTTGAAGTGTGATTGCAGAGTCAAGAATTTGGTCAGTAAATCCAGGTACTGCGAATTGCAACTTTTATGAACTTGTTAGCGGATTAAGTAAGTCCCTGAAATGATCATGGAGTGCGTTTTTGCAGAGCTTTGTGGTAGGCGTAAATTTTTTGCAGCCAAGCTTCCACGCAAGCTTCCAAAATTCCGCTGCTTATTTGCATTTTGCCAAATTAAACGCTTACAGTTTGCCAAAGCTCTTTTTTTAATTTTACATAGGTTTTTGTAGTTTAAATTGGACTCAATGTAGTATTTCCTGAATAAGCCTTCCAAAGAGTTACGCAAAATCTTAAGCCATTTGAAAGACAACTTACGCGCCCGTTAGCATTCTTCGTCAAACCAAGGGTCTCTTCTGCGTTCAGTCTTTTGATTGTTAAAATGCTGTTGTGGTATTGATGATTTTATAATCATCTCTAATGCACCAAAGTTCACATTTTGCTGCGTTTCTAGTTTTAAATCGACCGATTGTCTGTAAGCCGGAGCCCATGAATTTTTCTATTTCAATTTAGGAAGTAACTGCATGTCTGAATTTTCCCCGTTTGAGTGTACTCGATGTTGCAAAGTGAGAACAACCGGGAAATGATCCGAGTATGGTAATTCTTTGATTTCAAAGTCCGTGACAAAAGACTCCCACTCCTCACCCAGCATTCCATAATCAATTACTGATGACCCTTGACCACCAACAAACGTAAAGTTTGCCGCCATATCACTTAAACTGGTACCATTTTGAATGCGAAGGCCAAATGAATCACATTCTTTCTCTTGTGTTGCATGTTTTGTCATTCGACTGTTTTGCGATTCCCTTAATTGAATTTATCATTCCTGCCTCTTCACTAATTCTCGCATTAAAATCTCCAATCAATAGGACCTTTGAAGTGGGTTCTAAACTCAATAGCTCGTTTAATTTTTCAAAATCACTGTCCCCTTGTTACAGTTTATGTAAAAGGGAAGTAACCATAGGCAATTGTTGTCGATTTTTAATTCATCGTAAGGTGTTGCGTTGTGGGAGAGAAATTCACATTTCAAAGTTTTTAGGCATTTTTTGAAACCAAAAAAAAAACCTCCGCTTGCTCTTCCTCTCGTGAATGTTCTCTTCGCCGGATTCACATAAAAGTATATTCCAACATCTTATTTTGGATATTTTCAAAGTTATTTTTTTTTTACTGTACATTAATGACATAAAAAATGTTTTGAAATATTGCAAAGTCGTATTATTTGCGGATGACACTTTAATATATATTTGCGGAAAAAATGTAAAGGATATGTGTAGAAAAATAAATGCGGATCTGAAGAATATTGGTATGTGGCTAAGTGTGAACAAACTGAGTCTAAATGTGAACAAAACAAAGTGCATGAAACTAAATTTATGTGATCCTATTTCAGTGCTAATAAATGACTGTCAAATTGAATGTGTTGAAAATATTAAGTATCTTGGGGTAATAATAGACACTGATCTTAAATTCAAAGACCATGCCAAATATATATGCGCCAAAATTTCGAAAAAGGTAGGCTTTTTAAAACGCATAAGATCTGTTCATAATATGGGAAACGCAATCATGCTGTACAATGCCATAGTGCTACCTCATTTTTTGTATTGTTCAACAATACTATTTGGATGTCAAAACCAGATAAAACAACGATTACAGTTACTGCAAAACAAAGCGATGAGATGTATACTTAAATGCAGCAGATATACACCTATACAACATATGCTTGAAGCACTTAAGTGGATGAATGTGGAGCAGAACATTACCTACTCAGCAATGATATTTATTTTTAAAATGAAGAATGGAATGATGCCATCATATCTAGAAGACAACATCGCATTGGTTTCGGAATTGCAACCGTACAACTTAAGGAATATTCAAGACTTCAGACCAGATAGATGCAACAGAAGCAGTACCAGAAATTCATTAATGTATGCAGGCCTAAATTTCTTTAACAGCTTACCACATGAAATAAAAAATGAAACAAGATTAAACCCTTTTAAGCGAAAACTAAAATCTTTTTTGTATGATAACCATTAACGTCAAAATAACAAGTTTTAAATCTTAAATTACACAATATTTAACTAATACACTGTTTAATTAAGACCAAAATTTTATAAGAATAGTCAAAATATGTTACACAAAAACAAGAGAAAGACATTGTAAAATCAAATTTGTAAAAAGTTCAACGAACTAATAAACATCATTATTATTACAAAAGTCTCATATAGAAATATTAGATCGAAGTCATTAACAAAATTGTAAAATTCATTAAAGAGTGATTTATTTACAAGCCCTGATACATTATAAGAAAATATTTTAAAATTTGTTTTTACTAAAAATATTATTTGTACTTATACTACTATGGTCCTTATTGCGAGTGTCGTTTGGCTGTCGATACACGACGGTTGTCGATAGTGGAACATCGAAAATGAAATTTGGTATTGAGTATTCTTATTGTTCGATACTTTCAATTTTGAATTCGGTCGTTATCGTCTGTGGCCCTGATTGCGGTTGTCGACGACCAATCGACTCGTAATTTGTCGATTGCATCGATCAAGTCGTATGTTTGGTATTGTGGAAAGCAATCGACAGCAACACATGTTATTGTGAATAATCGGAAACTAGATTGTGAATTTGAAAATTTTGACAGTTCTTTGATGTTTACTTACAAATGAAAAATATTTTTTTGGAATTTTGGAAGTGTTTCTTTTAATTAAATTTGTTAAAATATAAGTCAAATCGAAATTTGGTTCAGTGATAGTGATTCAGATACCGATAGTGAGTCTGAAACTATTGAAATAGCTCGAAAACGGAGACGAATAAGAGACTCTTCTAATCCTCTGGAACTGGAGGAACCAATGTAGCTGCTTCTTGTTTTTCAATTTTTTTTTTATTTTTACAATCCAACTTATTTCTTTTAGATTCTTGAAGTACTTTCGTCTGTCCAAAGAATCTTTCATAGACCTTTTAACTGAAATTGACCCCAAACTGAAACCAGCGATTAGAAGCTTTTCAATTCCCAAGCATTTTAAAACTTTGAAAGAATACGTGCAATTATTTGTTTGTTTTCAATTATTTTTGCGATTATTACATTTACCTTAAGGCTAGGTGTCCCTTGCATTTTTCGTTAAAATTTAAAAGGTTCGTTGGCTTATTGCTTCATAACTTTTGCAACTTTCTTGATAATTTGATGAAACAAAATATTTTGTAAATATGATAAACACACAAACATTTGTGTATCATTCAAATGCTGAATAGTATTCCATAACGGTTTTTATAGGGACCGGAAGCAATTTTTTTTATAGAAAATTTCGATTTGTTCACTATTTTGGTCGGGGCATCCGTATTTGTGATCTTTTTTTTTTTTTTTTTTTTTTTATAACTAGAAAATACATATGCAACTAACCTCCGAGCGTTTTTTTACAAATTTTCTCTCCTTATATGAGAAAAACCTTCCTCAATTTGTTGTAATTTATCGGTTTTCAGTATACTCTTATGGAAATAACTTTGCCGTTTATTAATATTTTTTCATGAAGTAAAAAGGAAATAGTAGATAGATACCAGGCGCAAAATCATTGGTAATAGTTTTAAGTGTTTTGAAACAGGTGTTATGATGAAACTGCCTTTTTTTTAACTTATAAAGCATCTGGCAAGGCGTGGGTGTTTTCAAGTACATATATATATACATTTTTTTGAAGGTAATAAAGTTCCTGAACTAACCTCCGCGCCCAAAATCAATATTTTTTTCTCCAAAACGCTAAAATTCAGTTTCAATAAAGTCATATTTGCAAACGATTTCTGATGAACGAGAAGCCAAAAGAACCTCAATTTTTTGTTGGTATTTTTCTTTGATATAACCTCAATCAGTTTCAATTAAAAAATATAGTATTGTGGTCACAGAATTTGAAATATTAATTCTAGAAAAACTGTCTACTTTGGGTTTTTTTTTAGAAAATCTTGCTTACAAACATATACATACGCACATTTAGTTCGAAACAAATCCGCCACCAAGTTAAGCGCCGTTTTCTCTTTCTGTCTGTTCTCTGTGATTTGGAAACGGAGTATCGCTCAGATGATCTTATGCGTTATGCATACCCTCATACATATCATCTATATTCTATACCTATGACCTTATTTTGTGATCTTTTGTTCTATTCATTTCTCATTACAAACTGTGGCCTGTTGTTTTTTTTTTGCTGGTAGCAGTGGCTTGCATTGTAAAAAAAAAGTTTGAAATGACCATGGATTGAAAGGAACGGACATAGGCAAACGCACAAAGGGAAAGGGGTGAGAAAATAGCACCACTGCACTAATAGAGTGGAATTCCTTGGTCAAGTGTACGCAACTTGATGAGAGTGTGTTTCTTTTTTTTCTTCAGCTAAAATTTTTGTATTTGACTAGGTAGTTATTTTGTGTTTGAGAACTTCTATTGTTTTGTTGATGACATAGCGCGGTTGGCATGAAAATGTATGTAGGTATAGGTCAGTAACTTACATAGGCATATAGGATTCAACTTATTTGGAATAAGATATGCGTTTGGGTAAGGTGTATGCGAAATAATTTTTTTAACTTTGTTTCAAAGTTGTTGGTTGTACTATTCTTTCGTTATTGGTTTGTACCTATTTGTACCTATATTTTATTTATTTTATTTTTGTTTCATATTGTGCATGTGGGAAGGCAAGCAGAGGGTGGATAAGTGTGGGTAGGTAGTAGGTACTTATATCTATGAAAATACATATCCGGATGTTAATGGGCATTTAATTGCAATTCAGCGTCTTCTTTATCTTAACATAGTATAAAATAAAGTCACTTTCTCTGTCCCTATGTCCCTATGTATGCTTAGATTTTTAAAACAACGCAACGGATTTTGATGCCGTTTTTTTTTAATAATTAGAGTGTTCAAGAGGAAGGTTTATAAGTATAATACATGCATATTATAGCAGAGAAAAGCCAAGAAATTTAAAGTTTTGTAATGCGATGTCTAACAAACATATTTATTAAAAATATTTACTTTTACTTTTACTTCAATTTTATAATTTTTAAAATCGGTTTGAAACTAGCACGAATAGTAAACTATTTTTTAAAGCATTATATACAACGTTCACAGTTTTTCTGTAGGGTATTTAGTATGAGCATTTGAGCATTGTACCCGTGCGAAGCCGGGGCGGGTCGCTACTCAACTATAAATAGGTTTGTTCGTTGAAGCCCTAGGGTCACCCTTAGGTCGCCATAAAGCGTTTTTTGAGAAACCCAAAGTCGCCCTGAATGTCAAATTGAGTATTTTTTGAGACCTAGGGTTGACCTAGGTTTTCCATAAACTCGCCCTAGCTTTTTGCTGTGGCGAGTTGAGAGCTGTCAAATGGCATGTATTTTTTTTTAATGACAGGGATGTGTGGTGATTTGTGGTTTAGCGTTTTTTGAGGACTGGAAAACCCATGTTTTTTTGACAACTCATAGGGTTGTCAAGAAAACCTGGGTCAACCCTGGGGAAAGTTCAATGAACAGACCTAATGATGGAAATAAATAATTATAAACCTAGAAATTTTCAGGCGTTCTTAAACTTAGTCTTCTTAGTTCTCGTTTCTTGGCACTTGGCAGTTTTGTGTTAACAACGCTAAATAAGTTAGACCCGAGCAACGCCGGGTGGGTCAGCTAGTTTCTGATAAAGAATTAACTTTTTAGTATTTGAGAATTCTTTCAATTGAATTTAAAATAAATTATACATTGAGAGTTACAGTGTAATTTTCTGTAAATTGTGTTGTGCTAATTGTTAGATACATGTTGAATTTCAATTGGTATATTATAACAAAGTATTCGTGTCTACTTTTGTTTATTCGTGCTGTTGACAAAATTTCAGCCCATTCATTCAACATAACAAAACTTGTAAAAATGTCTCAAAAATCGTTTTACAAGAAAAAGTTATGGAAGGTAATTATTCATAAGGTAGATTATTCCTAGAGAGATGGAATTCCTTTTTTTTTTTTTGAAAAAAACAAGTAGGTACCTAAGGACGTGGTGTTGATACGGCCAAGTACATGAAGTTTTAAATTCTGTAGTGATGAGAAAGACTTTTTTTTATTATTATCTATGCATATATATATTTTTTAAGAGGACCATCCCACGTGATTTGTTTTGTTTTTTTCATAAATTGCTTTCTTAAAATGTCTAGAATACGATAGCAATGTGATTTTTGAAAATTCGAAGTCGTTTTAAAAATGCAGCAGTTAAAAAAGTTTTATACTTTCACAGTTATAAGCGGACCTAAAACTTTTTTTCTCAGAACTGTGTTTTTCAGACTTTCCTCTATACTATCTCAAATATTTGTTTACGGAATGACGTGCGAATAGAACTACTATCAACCAAATATTCCCAAATGTACGACTTTTTTTTAGCAAAAACCTAAAAAACCATCGCAAACTCGTAACTATTTTTTCAAATATTTACCAAAAGTCCAATTTTGTATATAAGTATTCATTTCATAATAGTTCATGCCACGCATTTAGGATTGCAGATAAAAACGACGATAACTTTTGTTTTTGTTTTCTTGTCCAGTTGGAATCGGGGAGGAGTTGCGAGTTCATTTTTTGAAGCGGGGTATTCAGAGAACTATAACTCATATTCTACCTCATATTTTTAGCTTAAAATTTTTATTTATCAGTCGATATATATGTAGCAAATTATAGTAAGTTTAAAGTTCTATCTATTTACTGGTCATTGAAAAAAAAATCTTAAGAAGTCCCACAAAAAACAGGCCGTTTCATAAGATGACTTCTTTAAATCTCTATTTGCTTGGTTATGGCCCACAAGATTACTGTTTTTGTTCAAATTTCAAGTGAAAAAAAAAATAATAATAATAAATAATAAAATTTTTTAAATCAAAATTAACATGAAAAATTTTGAATTTTCTTAGGGAATATTTTGTTCTTCGATTGCAGTTTTCAAAAAACATCCATTCCTTTATTTCCTTAAAATATATCTTCTTGCAAATGAAATTAAAATGGATACAAGTTATTTATAAAAATAAATAATATTTATAAAAATAAATAAATAAAAATAAAATAATAAAAATAAATAAATAAAAAAAAGCTCATACCCCCCAAGTTATCCCCTTTTTCATTAATTTTGCTGATCAAACTAAGCCAAGAAACTGACCTACATTTAAATCACACAAATATCATGTTTTCCACATCCGCAAAAACACAAGATAAGAAATATCGACCCTACAACATCTTCATTATTTGTAATTATCTGTATTTATCTCAGCAAGCAAACTGGCAAAAAAAAGTACTAACCGGTTTTCTTACTTTCCTGACTTGACACAATATTTCTATTCTCAACCCATCCAAAAACAAGAAATCGAAAAAAAAGGTTCATTCGTTTACATTACATACATTGTGCACCTATACCTACATACATATATCTTTGTCAGTGTGCCTTATGATATGATAATAATTTTTATATGCCTACTTGCACAGCGCATGCTCGTATAATTCTCACCCCTTTGTTCTGCTTACGCAAATGCGTAATTCTTTTCTAGTTTCTGGCTGTTGCATAGACCAAAAAGAGTGAGAAAAGAGAGAGAATTAGAAATCACACGCGACGATAGCAAGAGGGATCACTTTTAAGAGAATAAAATGATTTACTAATACAAGCAAACACTTTTACATGAGTTCTGAGTTCGCTAAAAAAGTCCACCTAGCCTTAAGCCATTTTTCCCAAGTACGCATTGGGGGACCTGCAGCATTCAACTGCAAACATAATTTTTGCGTTCGACTATCATTGAAACTAATTCAAATGTCAAATTATAGCGTCAATTCACATTGACTACTTTCACTGTTTACAGTAACAGAAATCCTTGTCGATAGAGATACGCAATACCAAAAGAAAAATTTATCGAAACTTTCGACCCTTGTCGCATCGAATGTTAGACGACTTTCGCAATAAGGGCCTATTTGATTGGCAGACGGCTATAGTACTAAAAACAAGAATTTCCACTACTTGCGACAGCACTGGGCCCTATCACTGCAGTATCAAGACTGTGTATGTCCCTTATCAATTGCATCATCTTGGATCTGTCACTGCCATCAATCAAATGCTCCAGCAAACACATTCCGCCTTCTTCATCACAGTCATCATGATTCAGATAAAATGTTCTATTATTAATTTGCAGTGTTTGACCACGAATAAAAACCTTTATGTTCTTGTTCTTTGTTACTATGTCCGATTCTATTCTAATTAACTAATGCTTGCGCTTTTCCCTTGCTGCTCTAGTGTAGTCGCGGTGTATTGTAATTCCAGTCTCTCGCTATTTAAAGGCAGACTTCAGTATACGCGGACTATCTTCGACTTGCTGCATTTCAATAATAACATTTGCCATTCTGTTGTCTCTGGATTGAATGAATCTCGTTCTTAATATTGCTGCCGGGCTATTTTGTTGCAATAGCTCCAAGCACAGATTCTTAGCTTTCTCTATGGCTTGTTCGTCATTCTCCTGAGTTGGAATATGCAAAACTAAGTTTTTCTCGATGGATCATCTTTCAAGAAAATCCATTTGGCGTTCAAGAGAAAAGCATCTCTGTTCAACATGCTGTAGTTTTGATTGCGGCGCTTCGTTACTTTGCTCTAAGAACGTTGTTTTATTTGTTATCTCGGCCAAGTCAGATTTTGTCGCCAGGTTTTTTAGACGTTCGTCCAGAATCGTTGCTAGTGATCTTTCAATCATTGTTTGGAGATCGACGACTTGCATATTTCCGACCTTAGAATTTCGTTGTAGTGACGCTTCAAAAGGCAAGGTTTCGTGATCAGGAGACAGGGCACAGAATGGCTTTTTCTGTTGTGGACCTTGCGATTGTGTACTGACATTTTTGTTGTTTGGGTTGTTGTTGTTATTTGGTGGAGTTCTTTGTAATTTGCTCATGTTTTGTTTCTACTTTATTAATTTTTTCAACGCAACTTTCTCACCTTCAAATTAGGTTATCCAAGTGTTAATCTTTGGTCTTAAATTATATATCCTTAAAAAATGGCTTTAAAACAATGAAAAAAACAATTAAAAAATCACTGAATAGTAGCACACACGTCCAAACGTCAACCCATATATATATATCATGTGGTGGCTGTACGGTTGGTGATACTGCTGGTGCTGTTGCGGTGTTTGGGGTTGTTGAAGTCGTTTCTACTGACCCGATTGGTGATGGCGGCTCCTGTTTCTACTTCTTGGAGTCCTTCTTGGCGGCCGTCTTTTTTGACCGTTTCTTACCAGTTACCTCGGTGAACTGGTCATCTTCGTCAGATTTGTCGGCCTCGTCACCAGTCAAGCCGATGATTTCGCCTTCTTCTTCTTTTCCTTAGCTGGTTGCAATCTCAATGGTTTCCTCCATTGGCTGTGGTCCTTCGAGCTGTTTCTGCAGCTCCTTGATGAGGTCCGCTATAAAGGCGTAGCCGGTGTTCTAATCCCAGGTCGGCTTGCATCCGCTTCAGCAGAGTTGCGAGAGCGGTGAATGCCGTTTCTAAGGTCAGCTTTTCCATTTAAAAATTCCTGATGTACTATTAAAAATGATTAGTATCAATCCTGCAAACGATTCTACTTTTCCTGAAAGGGTTAATTCTTTCCTGGAAAAATTAAATATTAAATGGATTAATTTTTATTACAATTCCTAAGAATTACAACAAGGATGGGATAAACCCTTTTCACCAGTCCGATCCATCTCGAGAGATCGTACAGGTACCTGCCAGGTAGTGAGTGAATGCTCCTTTTTTTCGATGTGTTTGTAATTGAATTGAATTATGAGCTTGAAACTCTTTCAACAGGTTCCTTGACTCTATCCACGCTGTTAGTCGTTTTTGTAGGACAGATGTAAATATTTTGCATGCTCCATTCAGGAATGATATTCCTCGATAGTTTACTGGATCGCATAAACAGTCTTTTTTGTGCCCTACAAATATAACCGCATTCTGGAACTCATTTGGGAAAAGATCACCATCTAAAACTTAATTAAAAAGTGTAACCAGCATTTGTCTGAGTTTATCAGTCCCATATTTATAAAATTCAACTGGTACCATTCGATACAGCCACCTTTCCATCTTTCAAACTTCTATGAATTTATAATTCTTGAAGTGTGATTGCAGAGTCAAGAATTTGGTCAGTAAATCCAGGTACTGCGAATTGCAACTTTTATGAACTTGTTAGCGGATTAAGTAAGTCCCTGAAATGATCATGGAGTGCGTTTTTGCAGAGCTTTGTGGTAGGCGTAAATTTTTTGCAGCCAAGCTTCCACGCAAGCTTCCAAAATTCCGCTGCTTATTTGCATTTTGCCAAATTAAACGCTTACAGTTTGCCAAAGCTCTTTTTTTAATTTTACATAGGTTTTTGTAGTTTAAATTGGACTCAATGTAGTATTTCCTGAATAAGCCTTCCAAAGAGTTACGCAAAATCTTAAGCCATTTGAAAGACAACTTACGCGCCCGTTAGCATTCTTCGTCAAACCAAGGGTCTCTTCTGCGTTCAGTCTTTTGATTGTTAAAATGCTGTTGTGGTATTGATGATTTTATAATCATCTCTAATGCACCAAAGTTCACATTTTGCTGCGTTTCTAGTTTTAAATCGACCGATTGTCTGTAAGCCGGAGCCCATGAATTTTTCTATTTCAATTTAGGAAGTAACTGCATGTCTGAATTTTCCCCGTTTGAGTGTACTCGATGTTGCAAAGTGAGAACAACCGGGAAATGATCCGAGTATGGTAATTCTTTGATTTCAAAGTCCGTGACAAAAGACTCCCACTCCTCACCCAGCATTCCATAATCAATTACTGATGACCCTTGACCACCAACAAACGTAAAGTTTGCCGCCATATCACTTAAACTGGTACCATTTTGAATGCGAAGGCCAAATGAATCACATTCTTTCTCTTGTGTTGCATGTTTTGTCATTCGACTGTTTTGCGATTCCCTTAATTGAATTTATCATTCCTGCCTCTTCACTAATTCTCGCATTAAAATCTCCAATCAATAGGACCTTTGAAGTGGGTTCTAAACTCAATAGCTCGTTTAATTTTTCAAAATCACTGTCCCCTTGTTACAGTTTATGTAAAAGGGAAGTAACCATAGGCAATTGTTGTCGATTTTTAATTCATCGTAAGGTGTTGCGTTGTGGGAGAGAAATTCACATTTCAAAGTTTTTAGGCATTTTTTGAAACCAAAAAAAAAACCTCCGCTTGCTCTTCCTCTCGTGAATGTTCTCTTCGCCGGATTCACATAAAAGTATATTCCAACATCTTATTTTGGATATTTTCAAAGTTATTTTTTTTTTACTGTACATTAATGACATAAAAAATGTTTTGAAATATTGCAAAGTCGTATTATTTGCGGATGACACTTTAATATATATTTGCGGAAAAAATGTAAAGGATATGTGTAGAAAAATAAATGCGGATCTGAAGAATATTGGTATGTGGCTAAGTGTGAACAAACTGAGTCTAAATGTGAACAAAACAAAGTGCATGAAACTAAATTTATGTGATCCTATTTCAGTGCTAATAAATGACTGTCAAATTGAATGTGTTGAAAATATTAAGTATCTTGGGGTAATAATAGACACTGATCTTAAATTCAAAGACCATGCCAAATATATATGCGCCAAAATTTCGAAAAAGGTAGGCTTTTTAAAACGCATAAGATCTGTTCTTAATATGGGAAACGCAATCATGCTGTACAATGCCATAGTGCTACCTCATTTTTTGTATTGTTCAACAATACTATTTGGATGTCAAAACCAGATAAAACAACGATTACAGTTACTGCAAAACAAAGCGATGAGATGTATACTTAAATGCAGCAGATATACACCTATACAACATATGCTTGAAGCACTTAAGTGGATGAATGTGGAGCAGAACATTACCTACTCAGCAATGATATTTATTTTTAAAATGAAGAATGGAATGATGCCATCATATCTAGAAGACAACATCGCATTGGTTTCGGAATTGCAACCGTACAACTTAAGGAATATTCAAGACTTCAGACCAGATAGATGCAACAGAAGCAGTACCAGAAATTCATTAATGTATGCAGGCCTAAATTTCTTTAACAGCTTACCACATGAAATAAAAAATGAAACAAGATTAAACCCTTTTAAGCGAAAACTAAAATCTTTTTTGTATGATAACCATTAACGTCAAAATAACAAGTTTTAAATCTTAAATTACACAATATTTAACTAATACACTGTTTAATTAAGACCAAAATTTTATAAGAATAGTCAAAATATGTTACACAAAAACAAGAGAAAGACATTGTAAAATCAAATTTGTAAAAAGTTCAACGAACTAATAAACATCATTATTATTACAAAAGTCTCATATAGAAATATTAGATCGAAGTCATTAACAAAATTGTAAAATTCATTAAAGAGTGATTTATTTACAAGCCCTGATACATTATAAGAAAATATTTTAAAATTTGTTTTTACTAAAAATATTATTTGTACTTATACTACTATGGTCCTTATTGCGAGTGTCGTTTGGCTGTCGATACACGACGGTTGTCGATAGTGGAACATCGAAAATGAAATTTGGTATTGAGTATTCTTATTGTTCGATACTTTCAATTTTGAATTCGGTCGTTATCGTCTGTGGCCCTGATTGCGGTTGTCGACGACCAATCGACTCGTAATTTGTCGATTGCATCGATCAAGTCGTATGTTTGGTATTGTGGAAAGCAATCGACAGCAACACATGTTATTGTGAATAATCGGAAACTAGATTGTGAATTTGAAAATTTTGACAGTTCTTTGATGTTTACTTACAAATGAAAAATATTTTTTTGGAATTTTGGAAGTGTTTCTTTTAATTAAATTTGTTAAAATATAAGTCAAATCGAAATTTGGTTCAGTGATAGTGATTCAGATACCGATAGTGAGTCTGAAACTATTGAAATAGCTCGAAAACGGAGACGAATAAGAGACTCTTCTAATCCTCTGGAACTGGAGGAACCAATGTAGCTGCTTCTTGTTTTTCAATTTTTTTTTTATTTTTACAATCCAACTTATTTCTTTTAGATTCTTGAAGTACTTTCGTCTGTCCAAAGAATCTTTCATAGACCTTTTAACTGAAATTGACCCCAAACTGAAACCAGCGATTAGAAGCTTTTCAATTCCCAAGCATTTTAAAACTTTGAAAGAATACGTGCAATTATTTGTTTGTTTTCAATTATTTTTGCGATTATTACATTTACCTTAAGGCTAGGTGTCCCTTGCATTTTTCGTTAAAATTTAAAAGGTTCGTTGGCTTATTGCTTCATAACTTTTGCAACTTTCTTGATAATTTGATGAAACAAAATATTTTGTAAATATGATAAACACACAAACATTTGTGTATCATTCAAATGCTGAATAGTATTCCATAACGGTTTTTATAGGGACCGGAAGCAATTTTTTTTATAGAAAATTTCGATTTGTTCACTATTTTGGTCGGGGCATCCGTATTTGTGATCTTTTTTTTTTTTTTTTTTTTTTTTTATAACTAGAAAATACATATGCAACTAACCTCCGAGCGTTTTTTTACAAATTTTCTCTCCTTATATGAGAAAAACCTTCCTCAATTTGTTGTAATTTATCGGTTTTCAGTATACTCTTATGGAAATAACTTTGCCGTTTATTAATATTTTTTCATGAAGTAAAAAGGAAATAGTAGATAGATACCAGGCGCAAAATCATTGGTAATAGTTTTAAGTGTTTTGAAACAGGTGTTATGATGAAACTGCCTTTTTTTTAACTTATAAAGCATCTGGCAAGGCGTGGGTGTTTTCAAGTACATATATATATACATTTGTTCTGGGCCAAGGAATAGCCACAGAATTTAATAATTTAGATAAAATTTATTGTTTTTAGTCACCAAAAAAAACAATGTTCCTTTGTACTTTAAGTTGTAGTACTCTAGGCAAGAATTGGTACTTTGAGATGTAGCACTTAACTCTTCAATATTTAAATAAAACTCTTCTTTTACCACGTTATAACTTCAATCAACCACTTTATTAAAATTCAAAAATGAAAGTGACACAGTTTTAAGTGTTCGAATACTTTACACCTCGTATTTTAAAGTTAAATCAAAGTCAGCTGGAAGAAACTTATATACATGATAGGTTATTGACCATCTAATAATTTGCAGCTTGGATACATAATAATTTGACTACTTATACTTTTAAATAATGTTTACATGTAGTTGTTCTATGTTCTGCAAGGTGAAATAAAACTATAGAGTTTGACTCTTCTAATAAATTGAATATGACAACGATCATTTAAAGTAGAAATGTTTATGGAAGTTTACTAAGGATAGAATGAGAAAGACAGGTATCAGACAGTATATATTTCTGCACATAGTTTCTGCACATTTGACAGTTCATGTGTTTTTCGTGGCCGCGTATCAGCTCGTGTTTTACCCGTTTAAGCAATAGTTTTATAACTTTAAATACTTAATTAAATATAGTTTTTTTAAAGAAGTTGAAAGTGTTTAGGTGGAAAGGATTCGCTTGACTGGTTGTTGAAATTGTTAAGCTATTTCAATGGCTAAAAAATCATATACATTTCAACATCAAAGTCAATTGCATGTTTCCCGCCATTTCTGTCAAATGTGCAAAGTGTGTGAAAAATGAAGGAAAAGATAAATGTATAAAAGTAATTGAGGTGGCAATAAGTTAATAAATGAAATAATAAAACATTAAATAAGTTAAAGATAGTGGTTGATTATCAAAAAATCAAAATAAACAAAATTATGTTGTGGAGCAACATGCTCCCGCCCAAGATGTGGTGTGTGTATAGTTGAGTTGGCTGGATTTCAGTGTATGTGTTGTGTAAATATTTTGTATTCCCATCCTTAATATTTTTGCCGCTGGAATGTTCATCTCGACTGTCTCTGAATATTGTATCTTCATTCTTGTTATAGTGTTATGGATTCAGCTCGTAACAACATTTCATCATCGCATTTTAATCATGAAAATTATAAAAAGCTAGGTTAGTATATTTTTTTTAAACAAAGATAATTATAGTTTAATATAGTTATCTGTTAAAATTGATTGATTGTGGTTGAGGCACTCTTTGTCTCGACGAATAGGTATCTTCTTTATTATTTGTGTAGGTTTTGCGATAAAACATTTTTAGATTTGGGCCTTAGATATGGGCATTAAAGTTACAATAAGGGCATTTACACATGATATGGGCATTTACACAGGATATGGGCATTTACACATGATATGGGCATTAAAATTAAATTGTATTAGAGTTCAACAGTTCAATTTTTATATTAGAAAAAAATTTTTATTTTACTTCAGGTAAGTCACTTTTTGTTTATTGAATTATGTCTATCTTGTTCATAGTTCGATTCGGATTTACTCGGGTTCGACAGATTGGGTATCGGCAAAGGGGATAATTTTGTGATGGGTCGTTTAAAAATCGACCTTTCTGTTTTGATAGTCACTACTCGCGTAAGACCGTCCTGACCAGGATGAAGTTCGAGTACACGAGCGAGAGACCACAAAGAAGGTGGTAAATTGTCATCCTTGACTATGACAATATCTCCCACATTAATACTATTTGGAGTCTGTTGAAGCCACTTTGGTCTTTGTGTGAGTAAGTGGAGATAACTTGTACTCCACTGTTTCCAAAAATCTTGCGTCATTTTTTGGATATATTTATATTTATCCAGATTATTCATGTTCTTCTCTGCAAGGTTTCTATCGGGTAAAACGTTGAGTGAGCTTCCAATAAGAAAATGTCCTGGAGTCAAGACACTGAGGTCGTTTGGATCCGATGTCATTGGACAAAGGGGCCGTGAATTTAGACATGCCTCTATTTGAGTTAATAGAGTTCCGAATTCTTCGAACGTCAGCTTTGAAGTGCCAATCGTTCGTTTCAAATGGTGTTTAAGTGACTTAACACCAGCCTCCCACAATCCACCGAAGTGTGGACTTAATGGGGGGTTGAAATGCCAAGTGGTGAACATCGAAGCGAGTGTTTTGGAAACTACCGAAGACCACTCAGAAGTTATGAACTTGCTATTCTTTTGAAGATCATTGTTTGCACCTTTAAAATTCGTTCCACAATCACTAAATATATTAGTGCAAATTCCTCGCCTAGCTACAAACCTTCGGTATGCAGCAATGAAAGTAGCTGCGCTCAAGTCACTCACCAACTCAAGATGAATAGCCTTTGTGGATAAACATATGAAGACAGCAATATAGCCCTTGCTAAACTTGTTGCATCTACCCTTCCACATTTTGATTTCAACGGGTCCAGCATAATCGACGCCAGTGTTTGTGAAAGCTCTTGTGATCGTTACTCTTTCCTTAGGTAAGCTACCCATTAGTTGAATTTGCATATTTGCCTTGTGTCTATGACACCTGACACAATTATGTATGGTTAGCTTTATTAATCGTTTTGAGTTTGTAATCCAATAAAGATTCCTAATTTCAGCCATCATAAGTTGTAGTCCTCCATGCAATGTTCGTTGATGTGAATCACATGCAATCAGTTTGGAAAAATTATGTTGGTCTCTAAGGATTATTGGATGTTGCTGGCTATAAGGAAGAGAGGAATTCTGAAGGCGACCGCCTACACGTAGGACACCATCTGAGTCGAGGAATGGGTTTAAATTTATTATTCCACTTCCCTTTGGTAAGGATTTACGATTCTTTAATGCAATTATTTCTTCGTGAAACAAATCGTTTTGTACTATTTTGATAATCTTTATTTGAGATGAATTAATTTCCTCGACTGTGATAGGATTTGTATCTAATCCTAATATGGGTTGTGAATTTTTAAATAAATTGACATTAATAATGTATCGCCGCCATATTGCAACACTACGAATCAAACTTCTTAGAGTAGATACTCGTTTGATGAATTCGTTGTCTATTGCAACGCAATAGGCTGCAATATATGAGAAATTTGATAGTATTCCCTTGAAGTTTTTATTGTAAAATGAAGTTATAACCTTTTTACTCTCCTTATTTCTTTCTTCTTCCGTATCAATGATTTGTTTTGCTGAATGTTCTTGTGGATTGAAGTTTTTAAGAAAAGTTGGTCCGTTCCACCACATTTTATTGCTAATAATCTGTTCAGGTGTTGATCCTCGTGATCCCAAATCCGCAGGATTATCCTTTGTGCTTACGTGGTTCCATGAATCAATGTCTTTTAAGGATTGTATTTCGCTAATTCTATTAGCAACGAATGTGGTTCGTATTCCTGGACTGCCCTTGATCCAAGCAAGCGTAATCATGGAGTCAGTCCATGCATAAATTTTAATTGGTTTAAGTTGCATTGCTTTTACAACTCTATTTAATAGTTTGGCTAGAAGAAGTGCTGCACTTAGCTCCAGCCGTGGTAAGGAAATAGTTTTGACTGGAGCAACCCTCGTCTTAGCTGCTATCAAATGTATGTGCTCATTGCCATTTTTTGTTATGCGTATATAAATCACTGCTGCATAAGCTCTCTGCGAGGCATCGCTAAAGCCATGCAGTTCAACCTCTGATGATATTTCATAATCTATCCACCGAGGTATCTTAATTTCAGTAAGTTTTGTCAAACTACTGCGAATTTCCAACCAAGACTTTTCTATGTCATCTGGAATAGGTGTATCCCAACTCACATTCTTTACCCAAAGTTGTTGAAGAATCATTTTTGCCTTAACAATACAGGGAGATATCCACCCCAAGGGATCGAAAAGACGAGCAATGTCAGCTAGAACCGATCTCTTTGTAAACTTAGTAGCTTCAGATAAGTTTATTTTAAAGCTGAAATAATCTCTACCTGGATACCATTGAATTCCAAGAGTTTTGATAGCGTCCGCATATTCAAAACTAAGTGGAAAATTTATTTCTCTGTCACATTCTGGGATGCCCTCAATAAGTCGTTGTGAATTGCTTGCCCATTTTCTAAGTTCGAAGCCAGCTGAGCTTAAGACTGAAAAGATGTCCTTTTGTAAGGATATAGCTTCTTCTTCATTGTCTGCTCCATAAATAAGATCGTCAACAAAAAAACCTTCCATGATAGCCATTGATACCTGAGGATAACGATGCTCAACATCTTCAGCTAGCTTTTGTAAAGTGCGAACTGCTAAGTAAGGAGCTGAAGCAGTTCCAAAGGTAACTGTATTTAGTAAAAAACTTTTTATTGGTTCATTTGTAGATGATCTCCATAAAATCATTTGATATGGTCTGTCTTCTGGAGCCATCCAAATTTGTCGATACATTTTGGTAATATCGGCAACGAGAGCAATTTTGAATCGCCTCCATTTGACTACCAAGTCGATGATATCTAGTTGGAGGCGAGGTCCTACCATTATACAGTCGTTTAGTGAGAAACCGTTTGATGATTTGCAAGATCCATCAAATACTACACGAAGTTTCGTGGTGGTACTAGATTCCTTTAGTACAGCATGATGAGGGAGATAATAGGAATATGCTGGAAATTGTTCATCTTTCAATTTAACTTCTTTCATATGCCCTAAGGTTATGTACTCGTTCATACACTCTACATACAACCTTTTGTAGTTTTCATCTTGTCTCATACGTTTTTCAATTTGTAAGAATCTTGCCATTGCTGCTCTTTTTGAATTCCCCAATAAGGGCCTTACATTGTTTTTAAAAGGAAGATGAACCTCATATCTTCCGTTGGGTTGGCGCTTGCATGTTTTCTTAAAGTGTTGTTCGCAAAGTTCCTCATCTTTTGTAAGTTTCCTTGTTTCAAGATTTTCTTCAATCTCCCAAAACCTGGTTAAATCAAAATCCAATTGTGTGTGGTGGCTTTGAATAGTGGCAGGAGTGAGCCTTGAATGAATTTTCCCGGTCAAAATCCAACCTAATTCTGTTAATTGTGCTACAGGGGTTCCTGTTCTTCCTCTTATTACACCTTCCAAGATTATTTCCGAATATACATCGGCACCTATCAAAAGATCAATTTTCCCTGGAATATTGTAAGTTGGATCTGCTAACAAAAGATTTGCCACATGCTTCCAGTCACTGTTATTAATTTTTTGAGTGGGTAATGTTGAAGTTAAGCTGTTAAATACAAGTGCTTTTACATTGATGGAAAAATTTTGTTTGGTGAAAGAAAAGATTGTTAAATTGACTTCATATCTGGATGTACCAGTATTGGTGTTACCTAGTCCTTTAACAATTGAATGGCATTTGAGTTTTTTCAATTTCAACAGTTGTGTAGCGGTTTCAGTAATGAAAGTTGCTTGTGAACCTGGGTCGATAAGAGCCCTCAGAGTATACTGAGTTCCATTTGAACTAAATACCTTAACCTGTGCAGTAGCTAGTAATGCTTCTGATTGCATTTTGTTGAAATGTGTATTATAATTCATGGTTTGTACATTGGAAGAGTTTGTTTGCTGTTCAATATCGATTTGATTTTGAGTGGGTTGATAGGTTTGTTGTATAAAGTGTGATTGGGTGCTCTGTTGACTATGAGGTTTTAAATATGATGCATTCTGTGGGATTGCGTTTGAATTGATTTTGGGTTGATAAATGTTTTGGGAGTCAATATGCAATAGAGTATGATGCTTGAGTCCACATTTGTAGCATCGATTAGAACTGCTGCATACAGAAGCATGGTGATCGTACCCTAAACAATTGGAGCAGATTGAATGTCTCTTAGCAACTTCAGACCGGGTTTTAATGTCCATGCCCAAGAATTTTTTGCATTGGCGAGTGCTATGAGGCATATTGCAAATACGACAAAGAAATTTTTTGTTAGATTTTTCTTGTTGCGTGTGGTGTGATACTTGAAAGTTTTTTCGGAACGAACTTACCGGCCCAAAGTTTTTTGGATTTTCATTTAGACCCGAAATATTTTCTAGTGAATTGAAACGACCTTCTATAAATGATAAGAAGGTTTTCCAGTCGGGAAGAGATTTTGAGGCACCTAATTTACTTTCCCAATCCTTTTGTGTTTGGTAAGGTAATTTTTGAAAAATAGTAAATATGAGAATACTATCCCACATATCTACAGGGATTTCTAAATTAGAAAGTGCATGAACACATTCCACACTTGTATCGTGAAGCGATTTTAATGAGGTTGCCGATTCAACGTTTATCTTTTTTTGTTCTGTAAGAGTTTTTAAATGAGTATTTACAAGTTTTCGTTTATTTTGGAATCTTTCCGTAATAATCTGCCACGCTGGCTCATAACTTTTGGATTCAACAGGAAGATGCTGTATAAGGCGAGCAGCATCATCCTTTAATGATGTTTTCAGATATTGTAACCTTTGAATATCTGAAAGGTCTTCATTTTTATTTACAAGACTTTCAAAAAGATTGTAATATTCAATCCAGTCTTCGTATTTACCTGAGAAAGGTTTGATTTGTATTCGTGAGAGACGCACATCCGAGTGACCTGATCTGGTGGTATTTAAATTGTTAGTGGTATTAAATACGTTTGATTCTACCGCGTTTGATTGTCTTTCAGATTTTATCTTTTCTTTGTCGTCTTCAATGACGCCAATAAATTTAAAATACACAAGTTTTATTTTTAAAAAGATTTCATCGCTATAATAAGTCTCCTTTGTAACATCAGTAGCACTATTCACGATGGTCGCGTGGTCTTTCTTTGACCGCGCAAAAGATTCTTCTATTTCATTTAAACACGCGTTTATAAACCCCTTCGAATTTCGGCAAGCGGTTTCTTTTAAATATGTCTCATAAGCACTGGATATTTCAGTTAGAGCTAAGCTTTGACCTTCTATTAATTTCTGTAACTTTGACATTGTCAGTATTCAATTAAAGTGAAAAAAAATTCAAACCAAACTATTCAATTGTATATACCACAGAGGTTAATATAAATTTATTTAAATTGATTAATTGTTATTTAGGGGTATAAGATAAGTTTTTTTTTTGTCACTGTTTGAATGCATAAATGTATATATATGATATATTTAATATACAAAGAACAAACTTTAATTGTTGGTATAGTTTTACCTAGCTGTCCTTTAAGCATAAGGCACAGCGAATACTTCCTGGTGCTGGTCGTACGGGATTCCAGAGTTGCAACTATCCTTTAACGATGAGATACCGGGAATGTTCTCGTAATACAGCTATTACAGTATTCCTTTTAGCTAGTTGATAGACGGATGGATGATGTGTTTTTCCTTTAATTATTTTTCCACTTTTCACTTAGGTTCTATTTTTTAACCTCGAAGGACCATGTTCTGGGCCAAGGAATAGCCACAGAATTTAATAATTTAGATAAAATTTATTGTTTTTAGTCACCAAAAAAAACAATGTTCCTTTGTACTTTAAGTTGTAGTACTCTAGGCAAGAATTGGTACTTTGAGATGTAGCACTTAACTCTTCAATATTTAAATAAAACTCTTCTTTTACCACGTTATAACTTCAATCAACCACTTTATTAAAATTCAAAAATGAAAGTGACACAGTTTTAAGTGTTCGAATACTTTACACCTCGTATTTTAAAGTTAAATCAAAGTCAGCTGGAAGAAACTTATATACATGATAGGTTATTGACCATCTAATAATTTGCAGCTTGGATACATAATAATTTGACTACTTATACTTTTAAATAATGTTTACATGTAGTTGTTCTATGTTCTGCAAGGTGAAATAAAACTATAGAGTTTGACTCTTCTAATAAATTGAATATGACAACGATCATTTAAAGTAGAAATGTTTATGGAAGTTTACTAAGGATAGAATGAGAAAGGCAGGTATCAGACAGTATATATTTCTGCACATAGTTTCTGCACATTTGACAGTTCATGTGTTTTTCGTGGCCGCGTATCAGCTCGTGTTTTACCCGTTTAAGCAATAGTTTTATAACTTTAAATACTTAATTAAATATAGTTTTTTTAAAGAAGTTGAAAGTGTTTAGGTGGAAAGGATTCGCTTGACTGGTTGTTGAAATTGTTAAGCTATTTCAATGGCTAAAAAATCATATACATTTCAACATCAAAGTCAATTGCATGTTTCCCGCCATTTCTGTCAAATGTGCAAAGTGTGTGAAAAATGAAGGAAAAGATAAATGTATAAAAGTAATTGAGGTGGCAATAAGTTAATAAATGAAATAATAAAACATTAAATAAGTTAAAGATAGTGGTTGATTATCAAAAAATCAAAATAAACAAAATTATGTTGTGGAGCAACAACATTTTTTTGAAGGTAATAAAGTTCCTGAACTAACCTCCGCGCCCAAAATCAATATTTTTTTCTCCAAAACGCTAAAATTCAGTTTCAATAAAGTCATATTTGCAAACGATTTCTGATGAACGAGAAGCCAAAAGAACCTCAATTTTTTGTTGGTATTTTTCTTTGATATAACCTCAATCAGTTTCAATTAAAAAATATAGTATTGTGGTCACAGAATTTGAAATATTAATTCTAGAAAAACTGTCTACTTTGGGTTTTTTTTTAGAAAATCTTGCTTACAAACATATACATACGCACATTTAGTTCGAAACAAATCCGCCACCAAGTTAAGCGCCGTTTTCTCTTTCTGTCTGTTCTCTGTGATTTGGAAACGGAGTATCGCTCAGATGATCTTATGCGTTATGCATACCCTCATACATATCATCTATATTCTATACCTATGACCTTATTTTGTGATCTTTTGTTCTATTCATTTCTCATTACAAACTGTGGCCTGTTGTTTTTTTTTTGCTGGTAGCAGTGGCTTGCATTGTAAAAAAAAAGTTTGAAATGACCATGGATTGAAAGGAACGGACATAGGCAAACGCACAAAGGGAAAGGGGTGAGAAAATAGCACCACTGCACTAATAGAGTGGAATTCCTTGGTCAAGTGTACGCAACTTGATGAGAGTGTGTTTCTTTTTTTTCTTCAGCTAAAATTTTTGTATTTGACTAGGTAGTTATTTTGTGTTTGAGAACTTCTATTGTTTTGTTGATGACATAGCGCGGTTGGCATGAAAATGTATGTAGGTATAGGTCAGTAACTTACATAGGCATATAGGATTCAACTTATTTGGAATAAGATATGCGTTTGGGTAAGGTGTATGCGAAATAATTTTTTTAACTTTGTTTCAAAGTTGTTGGTTGTACTATTCTTTCGTTATTGGTTTGTACCTATTTGTACCTATATTTTATTTATTTTATTTTTGTTTCATATTGTGCATGTGGGAAGGCAAGCAGAGGGTGGATAAGTGTGGGTAGGTAGTAGGTACTTATATCTATGAAAATACATATCCGGATGTTAATGGGCATTTAATTGCAATTCAGCGTCTTCTTTATCTTAACATAGTATAAAATAAAGTCACTTTCTCTGTCCCTATGTCCCTATGTATGCTTAGATTTTTAAAACAACGCAACGGATTTTGATGCCGTTTTTTTTTAATAATTAGAGTGTTCAAGAGGAAGGTTTATAAGTATAATACATGCATATTATAGCAGAGAAAAGCCAAGAAATTTAAAGTTTTGTAATGCGATGTCTAACAAACATATTTATTAAAAATATTTACTTTTACTTTTACTTCAATTTTATAATTTTTAAAATCGGTTTGAAACTAGCACGAATAGTAAACTATTTTTTAAAGCATTATATACAACGTTCACAGTTTTTCTGTAGGGTATTTAGTATGAGCATTTGAGCATTGTACCCGTGCGAAGCCGGGGCGGGTCGCTACTCAACTATAAATAGGTTTGTTCGTTGAAGCCCTAGGGTCACCCTTAGGTCGCCATAAAGCGTTTTTTGAGAAACCCAAAGTCGCCCTGAATGTCAAATTGAGTATTTTTTGAGACCTAGGGTTGACCTAGGTTTTCCATAAACTCGCCCTAGCTTTTTGCTGTGGCGAGTTGAGAGCTGTCAAATGGCATGTATTTTTTTTTAATGACAGGGATGTGTGGTGATTTGTGGTTTAGCGTTTTTTGAGGACTGGAAAACCCATGTTTTTTTGACAACTCATATGGTTGTCAAGAAAACCTGGGTCAACCCTGGGGAAAGTTCAATGAACAGACCTAATGATGGAAATAAATAATTATAAACCTAGAAATTTTCAGGCGTTCTTAAACTTAGTCTTCTTAGTTCTCGTTTCTTGGCACTTGGCAGTTTTGTGTTAACAACGCTAAATAAGTTAGACCCGAGCAACGCCGGGTGGGTCAGCTAGTTTCTGATAAAGAATTAACTTTTTAGTATTTGAGAATTCTTTCAATTGAATTTAAAATAAATTATACATTGAGAGTTACAGTGTAATTTTCTGTAAATTGTGTTGTGCTAATTGTTAGATACATGTTGAATTTCAATTGGTATATTATAACAAAGTATTCGTGTCTACTTTTGTTTATTCGTGCTGTTGACAAAATTTCAGCCCATTCATTCAACATAACAAAACTTGTAAAAATGTCTCAAAAATCGTTTTACAAGAAAAAGTTATGGAAGGTAATTATTCATAAGGTAGATTATTCCTAGAGAGATGGAATTCCTTTTTTTTTTTTTTTGAAAAAAACAAGTAGGTACCTAAGGACGTGGTGTTGATACGGCCAAGTACATGAAGTTTTAAATTCTGTAGTGATGAGAAAGACTTTTTTTTATTATTATCTATGCATATATATATTTTTTAAGAGGACCATCCCACGTGATTTGTTTTGTTTTTTTCATAAATTGCTTTCTTAAAATGTCTAGAATACGATAGCAATGTGATTTTTGAAAATTCGAAGTCGTTTTAAAAATGCAGCAGTTAAAAAAGTTTTATACTTTCACAGTTATAAGCGGACCTAAAACTTTTTTTCTCAGAACTGTGTTTTTCAGACTTTCCTCTATACTATCTCAAATATTTGTTTACGGAATGACGTGCGCATAGAACTACTATCAACCAAATATTCCCAAATGTACGACTTTTTTTTAGCAAAAACCTAAAAAACCATCGCAAACTCGTAACCATTTTTTCAAATATTTACCAAAAGTCCAATTTTGTATATAAGTATTCATTTCATAATAGTTCATGCCACGCATTTAGGATTGCAGATAAAAACGACGATAACTTTTTTTTTTTGTTTTCTTGTCCAGTTGGAATCGGGGAGGAGTTGCGAGTTCATTTTTTGAAGCGGGGTATTCAGAGAACTATAACTCATATTCTACCTTATATTTTTAGCTTAAAATTTTTATTTATCAGTCGATATATATGTAGCAAATTATAGTAAGTTTAAAGTTCTATCTATTTACTGGTCATTGAAAAAAAAATCTTAAGAAGTCCCACAAAAAACAGGCCGTTTCATAAGATGACTTCTTTAAATCTCTATTTGCTTGGTTATGGCCCACAAGATTACTGTTTTTGTTCAAATTTCAAGTGAAAAAAAAAAATAATAATAATAAATAATAAAATTTTTTAAATCAAAATTAACATGAAAAATTTTGAATTTTCTTAGGGAATTTTTTGTTCTTCGATTGCAGTTTTCAAAAAACATCCATTCCTTTATTTCCTTAAAATATATCTTCTTGCAAATGAAATTAAAATGGATACAAGTTATTTATAAAAATAAATAAATAAAAATAAAATAATAAAAATAAATAAATAAAAAAAAGCTCATACCCCCCAAGTTATCCCCTTTTTCATTAATTTTGCTGATCAACCTAAGCCAAGAAACTGACCTACATTTAAATCACACAAATATCATGTTTTCCACATCCGCAAAAACACAAGATAAGAAATATCGACCCTACAACATCTTCATTATTTGTAATTATCTGTATTTATCTCAGCAAGCAAACTGGCAAAAAAAAGTACTAACCGGTTTTCTTACTTTCCTGACTTGACACAATATTTCTATTCTCAACCCATCCAAAAACAAGAAATCGAAAAAAAAGGTTCATTCGGACACATTGTGCACCTATACCTACATACATATATCTTTGTCAGTGTGCCTTATGATATGATAATAATTTTTATATGCCTACTTGCACAGCGCATGCTCGTATAATTCTCACCCCTTTGTTCTGCTTATGCAAATGCGAAATTCTTTTCTAGTTTCTGGCTGTTGCATAGACCAAAAAGAGTGAGAAAAGAGAGAGAATTAGAAATCACACGCGACGATAGCAAGAGGGATCACTTTTAAGAGAATAAAATGATTTACTAATACAAGCAAACACTTTTACATGAGTTCTGAGTTCGCTAAAAAAGTCCACCTAGCCTTAAGCCATTTTTCCCAAGTACGCATTGGGGGACCTGCAGCATTCAACTGCAAACATAATTTTTGCGTTCGACTATCATTGAAACTAATTCAAATGTCAAATTATAGCATTAATTCACATTGACTACTTTCATTGTTTACAGTAACAGAAATCCTTGTCGATAGAGATACGCAATACCAAAAGAAAAATTTATCGAAACTTTCGACCCTTGTCGCATCGAATGTTAGACGACACTCGCAATAAGGGCCTTTTTGATTGGCAGACGGCTATAGTACTAAAAACAAGAATTTCCACTACTTGCGACAGCACTGGGCCCTATCACTGCAGTATCAACGCCAGCAGACTGTGTATGTCCCTTATCAATTGCATCATCTTGGATCTGTCACCGCCATCAATCAAATGCTCCAGCAAACACATTCCGCCTTCTTCATCACAGTCATCATGATCCAGATAAAATGTTTTATTATTAATTTGCAGTGTTTGACCACGAATAAAAACCTTTATGTTCTTGTTCTTTGTTACTATGTCCGATTTTATTCTAATTAATTAATGCTTGCGCTTTTCCCTTGCTGCTCTAGTGTAGTCGCGGTGTATTGTAATTCCAGTCTCTCGCTATTTAAAGGCAGACTTCAGTATACGCGGACTATCTTCGACTTGCTGCATTTCAATAATAACATTTGCCATTCTGTTGTCTCTGGATTGAATGAATCTCGTTCTTAATATTGCTGCCGGGCTATTTTGTTGCAATAGCTCCAAGCACAGATTCTTAGCTTTCTCTATGGCTTGTTCGTCATTCTCCTGAGTTGGAATATGCAAAACTAAGTTTTTCTCGATGGATCATCTTTCAAGAAAATCCATTTGGCGTTCAAGAGAAAAGCATCTCTGTTCAACATGCTGTAGTTTTGATTGCGGCGCTTCGTTACTTTGCTCTAAGAACGTTGTTTTATTTGTTATCTCGGCCAAGTCAGATTTTGTCGCCAGGTTTTTTAGACGTTCGTCCAGAATCGTTGCTAGTGATCTTTCAATCATTGTTTGGAGATCGACGACTTGCATATTTCCGACCTTAGAATTTCGTTGTAGTGACGCTTCAAAAGGCAAGGTTTCGTGATCAGGAGACAGGGCACAGAATGGCTTTTTCTGTTGTGGACCTTGCGATTGTGTACTGACATTTTTGTTGTTTGGGTTGTTGTTGTTATTTGGTGGAGTTCTTTGTAATTTGCTCATGTTTTGTTTCTACTTTATTAATTTTTTCAACGCAACTTTCTCACCTTCAAATTAGGTTATCCAAGTGTTAATCTTTGGTCTTAAATTATATATCCTTAAAAAATGGCTTTAAAACAATGAAAAAAACAATTAAAAAATCACTGAATAATAGCACACACGTCCAAACGTCAACCCATATATATATATCATGTGGTGGCTGTACGGTTGGTGATACTGCTGGTGCTGTTGCGGTGATTGGGGTTGTTGAAGTCGTTTCTACTGACCCGATTGGTGATGGCGGCTCCTGTTTCTTCTTCTTGGAGTCCTTCTTGGCGGCCGTCTTTTTTGACCGTTTCTTACCAGTTACCTCGGTGAACTGGTCATCTTCGTCAGATTTGTCGGCCTCGTCACCAGTCAAGCCGATGATTTCGCCTTCTTCTTCTTTTCCTTAGCTGGTTGCAATCTCAATGGTTTCCTCCATTGGCTGTGGTCCTTCGAGCTGTTTCTGCAGCTCCTTGATGAGGTCCGCTATAAAGGCGTAGCCGGTGTTCTAATCCCAGGTCGGCTTGCATCCGCTTCAGCAGAGTTGCGAGAGCGGTGAATGCCGTTTCTAAGGTCAGCTTTTCCATTTAAAAATTCCTGATGTACTATTAAAAATGATTAGTATCAATCCTGCAAACGATTCTACTTTTCCTGAAAGGGTTAATTCTTTCCTGGAAAAATTAAATATTAAATGGATTAATTTTTATTACAATTCCTAAGAATTACAACAAGGATGGGATAAACCCTTTTCACCAGTCCGATCCATCTCGAGAGATCGTACAGGTACCTGCCAGGTAGTGAGTGAATGCTCCTTTTTTTTATTATGAGCTTGAAACTCTTTCAACAGGTTCCTTGACTCTATCCACGCTGTTAGTCGTTTTTGTAGGACAGATGTAAATATTTTGCATGCTCCATTCAGGAATGATATTCCTCGATAGTTTACTGGACCGCATAAACAGTCTTTTTTGTGCCCCACAAATATAACCGCATTCTGGAACTCATTTGGGAAAAGATCACCATCTAAAACTTTATTAAAAAGTGTAACCAGCATTTGTCTGAGTTTATCAGTCCCATATTTATAAAATTCAACTGGTACCATTCGATCCAGCCACCTTTCCATCTTTCAAACTTCTATGAATTTATAATTCTTGAAGTGTGATTGCAGAGTCAAGAATTTCGTCAGTAAATCCAGGTACTGCGAATTGCCACTTTTATGAACTTGTTAGCGGATTAAGTAAGTCCCTGAAATGATCATGGAGTGCGTTTTTGCAGAGCTTTGTGGTAGGCGTAAATTTTTTGCAGCCAAGCTTCCAAAATTCCGCTGCTTATTTGCATTTTGCCAGATTAAACGCTTTTTTTTTTTTTTTTTATAATAAAAAGAATAAATGAAAAGATTAGTAAAGTTTTTAACAGTTAAAACACTTATTTTATTTCCTCAGATGTACATTTCAGAAGCAATGCTTCCATCGTCAGTGAGATTTATAAAAAAGCATTGCTTCTGAAATGTACATCTGAGGAAATAAAATAAGTGTTTTAACTGTTAAAAACTTTACTAATCTTTTCATTTATTAGATTAAAAAACACGTGGAATATCTCAACTAAAAAACTCATCAATAAAAAGAAGAGGCTTATATACTAATCTGGAGAACTCAGACCTAATATCCAGTCCATTGTACTACCAGAGTAGCAGCCTTCCCTTTTTTTTGTGTTGCAGTAGTTGGAAATAAGTTGTTAGTCATTTCACATATATAACCTCAAGGGCGGCGTCCATATGAAACTGGGAGGCTGAAAGAAAAGTAGATGCCCAGAGCGGGATTCGAACCCACGCGTCCGGCCTATCTACTAAAAACTCTACCACTGCACCACGGCCGCCCTAATTAAACGCTTGCAGTTTGCCAAAGCTCTTTTTTTTAATTTTACATAGGTTTTTGTAGTTTAAATTGGCCTTAATGTAGTATTTTCTGAATAAGCCTTCCGAAGAGTTACAAAAAATCTTAAGCCATTTGAAAGACAGCTTACGCGCCCGTTAGCATTCTTCGTCAAACCAAGGGTCTCTTCTGCGTTCAGTCTCTTGATTGTTAAAATGCTGTTGTGGTATTGATGATTTTATAATCATCTCTAATGCATCAAAGTTCACATTTTGCTGCGTTTCTAGTTTTAAATCGACCGATTGTCTGTAAGCCGGAGCCCATGAAATTTTCCATTTCAATTTAGGAAGTAACTGCATGTCTGAATTTTCCTCGTTTGAGTGTAGTCGATGTCGCAAAGTGAGAACAACCGGGAAATGGTCCGTGTATGGTAATTCTTTGATTTCAAAGTCCGTGATTTCAAAGTCCTCACCCAGTATTCAATTACTGATGACCCTTGACCACCAAAAAACGTAAAGTTTGCCGCCATATCACTTAAACTGGTACCATTTTGAATGCGAAGGCTTTCTTTCTCTTGTGTTGCATGTTTTGTCATTCCACTGTCTTGCGATTCCCTTAATTGAATTTATCATTCCTGCCTCTTCACTAATTCTCGCATTAAAATCTCCAATCAATAGGACCTTTGAAGTGAGTTCTAAACTCAATAGCTCGTTTAATTTTTCAAAATCACTGTCCCCTTGTTACAGTTTATGTAAAAGGGAAGTAACCATAGGCAATTGTTGTCGATTTTTAATTCATCGTAAGGTGTTGCGTTGTGGGAGAGAAATTCACATTTCAAAGTTTTTATGCATTTTTTGAAACCAAAAAAAAACCTCCGCTTGCTCTTCCTCTCGTGAATGTTCTCTTCGCCGGATTCACATAAAAGTATATTCCAACATCTTATTTTGGATATTTTCAAAGTTATTTTTGTTTTTACTGTACATTAATGACATAAAAAATGTTTTGAAATATTGCAAAGTCGTATTATTTGCGGATGACACTTTAATATATATTTGCGGAAAAAATGTAAATGATATGTGTAGAAAAATAAATGCGGATCTGAAGAATATTGGTATGTGGCTAAGTGTGAACAAACTGAGTCTAAATGTGAACAAAACAAAGTGCATGAAACTAAATTTATGTGATCCTATTTCAGTGCTAATAAATGACTGTCAAATTGAATGTGTTGAAAATATTAAGTATCTTGGGGTAATAATAGACACTGATCTTAAATTCAAAGACCATGCCAAATATATATGCACCAAAATTTCGAAAAAGGTAGGCTTTTTAAAACGCATAAGATCTGTTCTTAATATGGGAAACGCAATCATGCTGTACAATGCCATAGTGCTACCTCATTTTTTGTATTGTTCAACAATACTATTTGGATGTCAAAACCAGATAAAACAACGATTACAGTTACTGCAAAACAAAGCGATGAGATGTATGCTTAAATGCAGCAGATATACACCTATACAACATATGCTTGAAGCACTTAAGTGGATGAATGTGGAGCAGAACATTACCTACTCAGCAATGATATTTATTTTTAAAATGAAGAATGGAATGATGCCATCATATCTAGAAGACAACATCGCATTGGTTTCGGAATTGCAACCGTACAACTTAAGGAATATTCAAGACTTCAGACCAGATAGATGCAACAGAAGCAGTACCAGAAATTCATTAATGTATGCAGGCCTAAATTTCTTTAACAGCTTACCACATGAAATAAAAAATGAAACAAGATTAAACCCTTTTAAGCGAAAACTAAAATCTTTTTTGTATGATAACCATTAACGTCAAAATAACAAGTTTTAAATCTTAAATTACACAATATTTAACTAATACACTGTTTAATTAAGACCAAAATTTTATAAGAATAGTCAAAATATGTTACACAAAAACAAGAGAAAGACATTGTAAAATCAAATTTGTAAAAAGTTCAACGAACTAATAAACATCATTATTATTACAAAAGTCTCATATAGAAATATTAGATCGAAGTCATTAACAAAATTGTAAAATTCATTAAAGAGTGATTTATTTACAAGCCCTGATACATTATAAGAAAATATTTTAAAATTTGTTTTTACTAAAAATATTATTTGTACTTATACTACTATGGTCCTTATTGCGAGTGTCGTTTGGCTGTCGATACACGACGGTTGTCGATAGTGGAACATCGAAAATGAAATTTGGTATTGCGTATTCTTATTGTTCGATACTTTCAATTTTGAATTCGGTCGTTATCGTCTGTGGCCCTGATTGCGGTTGTCGACGACCAATCGACTCGTAATTTGTCGATTGCATCGATCAAGTCGTACGTTTGGTATTGTGGAAAGCAATCGACAGCAACACATGTTATTGTGAATAATCGGAAACTAGATTGTGAATTTGAAAATTTTGACAGTTCTTTGATGTTTACTTACAAATGAAAAATATTTTTTTGGAATTTTGGAAGTGTTTCTTTTAATTTAATTTGTTAAAATATAAGTCAAATCGAAATTTGGTTCAGTGATAGTGATTCAGATACCGATAGTGTTGAATAAAAAAAAACCGCTTGGTTAGAAAAGGCTATTCTTTATTACTTGGGTATGTACTAATAATGTATACAGGTGTTATCGGGTGTAAGTCGCGTCGAATACTCTCTCGATGATAAAGTGCGCAGGCTATTTATAGTCCGTTGCATAACAATAGTAAGTCTGATACTATTGAAATAGCTCGAAAACGGAGACGAATAAGAGACTCTTCTAATCCTCTGGAACTGGAGGAACCAATGTAGCTGCTTCTTGTTTTTCAATTTTTTTTTTATTTTTACAATCCAACTTATTTCTTTTAGATTCTTGAAGTACTTTCGTCTGTCCAAAGAATCTTTCATAGACCTTTTAACTGAAATTGACCCCAAACTGAAACCAGCGATTAGAAGCTCTTCAATTCCCAAGCATTTTAAAACTTTGAAAGAATACGTGCAATTATTTGTTTGTTTTCAATTATTTTTGCGATTATTACATTTACCTTAAGCCATTTTTCCCAAGTACGCATTGGGGGACCTGCAGCATTCAACTGCAAACATAATTTTTGTCATTGAAACTAATTCAAATGTCAAATTATAGCATTAATTCACAATGACTACTTTCATTGTTTACAGTAACAGAAATCCTTGTCGATAGAGATACGCAATACCAAAAGAAAAATTTATCGAAACTTTCGACCCTTGTCGCATCGAATGTTAGACGACACTCGCAATAAGGGCCTATTTGATTGGCAGACGGCCATAGTACTAAAAACAAGAATTTCCACTACTTGCGACAGCACTGGGCCCTATCACTGCAGTATCAAGACTATGTATGTCCCTTATCAATTGCATCATCTTGGATCTGTCACTGCCATCAATCAAATGCTCCAGCAAACACATTCCGCCTTCTTCATCACAGTCATCATGATCCAGATAAAATGTTTTATTATTAACTTGCAGTGTTTGACCACGAATAAAAACCTTTATGTTCTTGATCTTTGTTACTATGTCCAATTTTATTCTAATTAAATGCTTGCGCTTTTTCCCTTGCTGCTCTAGTGAAGTCGCGGTGTATTGTAATTCCAGTCTCTCGCTATTTAAAGGCAGACTTCAGTATACGCGGACTATCTTCGACTTTCTGCATTTCAATAATAACATTTGCCATTCTGTTGTCTCTGGATTGAATGAATCTCGTTCTTAATATTGCTGCCGGGCTATTTTGTTGCAATAGCTCCAAGCACAGATTCTTAGCTTTCTCTATGGCTTGTTCGTCATTCTCCTGAGTTGGAATATGCAAAACTAAGTTTTTCTCGATGGATCATCTTTCAAGAAAATCCATTTGGCGTTCAAGAGAAAAGCATCTCTGTTCAACATGCTGTAGTTTTGATTGCGGCGCTTCGTTACTTTGTCAAAGAACGTTATTTTATTTGTTATCTCGGCCAAGTCAGATTTTGTCGCCAGGTTTTTAGACGTTCGTCCAGAATCGTTGCTAGTGATCTTTCAATCATTGTTTGGAGATCGACAACTTGCATATTTCCGACCTCAGAATTTCGTTGTAGTGACGCTTCAAAAGGCAAGGTTTCGTGATCAGGAGACAGGGCACAGAATGGCTTTTTCTGTTGTGGACCTTGCGATTGTGTACTGACATTTTTGTTGTTTGGGTTGTTGTTGTTATTTGGTGGAGTTCTTTGTAATTTGCTCATGTTTTGTTTCTACTTTATTAATTTTTTCAACGCAACTTTCTCACCTTCAAATTAGGATGTCCAAGTGTTAATCTTTGGTCTTAAATTTTATATTCTTAAAAAATGGCTTTAAAACAATGAAAAAAACAATTAAAAAATCACTGAATAATAGCACACACGTCCAAACGTCAACCCATATATATACATCATGTGGTGGCTGTACGGTTGGTGATACTGCTGGTGCTGTTGCGGTGATTGGGGTTGTTGAAGTTTCTTCTTCTTGGAGTCCTTCTTGGCGGCTTTGTAGTTTAAATTGGCCTTAATGTAGTATTTTCTGAATAAGCCTTCCGAAGAGTTACAAAAAATCTTAAGCCATTTGAAAGACAACTTACGCGCCCGTTAGCATTCTTCGTC
The DNA here is from genome assembly GCA_949752695.1 of Melanostoma scalare. Taxonomy (NCBI): domain Eukaryota; kingdom Metazoa; phylum Arthropoda; class Insecta; order Diptera; family Syrphidae; genus Melanostoma; species Melanostoma scalare. Next base: position 126,212,478 of record OX456985.1, read on the forward strand.
AAACCAAGGGTCTCTTCTGCGTTCAGTCTCTTGATTGTTAAAATGCTGTTGTGGTATTGATGATTTTATAATCATCTCTAATGCATCAAAGTTCACATTTTGCTGCGTTTCTAGTTTTAAATCGACCGATTGTCTGTAAGCCGGAGCCCATGAAATTTTCCATTTCAATTTAGGAAGTAACTGCATGTCTGAATTTTCCTCGTTTGAGTGTACTCGATGTCGCAAAGTGAGAACAACCGGGAAATGGTCCGAGTATGGTAATTCTTTGATTTCAAAGTCCGTGACAAAAGACTCCTCACCCAGTATTCCATAATCAATTACTGATGACCCTTGACCACCAAAAAACGTAAAGTTTGCCGCCATATCACTTAAACTGGTACCATTTTGAATGCGAAGGCTTTCTTTCTCTTGTGTTGCATGTTTTGTCATTCCACTGTCTTGCGATTCCCTTAATTGAATTTATCATTCCTGCCTCTTCACTAATTCTCGCATTAAAATCTCCAATCAATAGGACCTTTGAAGTGAGTTCTAAACTCAATAGCTCGTTTAATTTTTCAAAATCACTGTCCCCTTGTTACAGTTTATGTAAAAGGGAAGTAACCATAGGCAATTGTTGTCGATTTTTAATTCATCGTAAGGTGTTGCGTTGTGGGAGAGAAATTCACATTTCAAAGTTTTTATGCATTTTTTGAAACCAAAAAAAAACCTCCGCTTGCTCTTCCTCTCGTGAATGTTCTCTTCGCCGGATTCACATAAAAGTATATTCCAACATCTTATTTTGGATATTTTCAAAGTTATTTTTGTTTTTACTGTACATTAATGACATAAAAAATGTTTTGAAATATTGCAAAGTCGTATTATTTGCGGATGACACTTTAATATATATTTGCGGAAAAAATGTAAATGATATGTGTAGAAAAATAAATGCGGATCTGAAGAATATTGGTATGTGGCTAAGTGTGAACAACCTGAGTCTAAATGTGAACAAAACAAAGTGCATGAAACTAAATTTATGTGATCCTATTTCAGTGCTAATAAATGACTGTCAAATTGAATGTGTTGAAAATATTAAGTATCTTGGGGTAATAATAGACACTGATCTTAAATTCAAAGACCATGCCAAATATATATGCGCCAAAATTTCGAAAAAGGTAGGCTTTTTAAAACGCATAAGATCTGTTCTTAATATGGGAAACGCAATCATGCTGTACAATGCCATAGTGCTACCTCATTTTTTGTATTGTTCAACAATACTATTTGGATGTCAAAACCAGATAAAACAACGATTACAGTTACTGCAAAACAAAGCGATGAGATGTATACTTAAATGCAGCAGATATACACCTATACAACATATGCTTGAAGCACTTAAGTGGATGAATGTGGAGCAGAACATTACCTACTCAGCAATGATATTTATTTTTAAAATGAAGAATGGAATGATGCCATCATATCTAGAAGACAACATCGCATTGGTTTCGGAATTGCAACCGTACAACTTAAGGAATATTCAAGACTTCAGACCAGATAGATGCAACAGAAGCAGTACCAGAAATTCATTAATGTATGCAGGCCTAAATTTCTTTAACAGCTTACCACATAAAAAATAAAAAATGAAACAAGATTAAACCCTTTTAAGCGAAAACTAAAATCTTTTTTGTATGATAACCATTAACGTCAAAATAACAAATTTTAAATCTTAAATTACACAATATTTAACTAATAGTTTAATTAAGACCAAAATTTTATAAGAATAGTCAAAATATGTTACACAAAAACAAGAGAAAGACATTGTAAAATCAAATTTGTAAAAAGTTCAACGAACTAATAAACATCATTATTATTACAAAAGTCTCATATAGAAATATTAGATCGAAGTCATTAACAAAATTGTAAAATTCATTAAAGAGTGATTCATTTACAAGCCCTGATACATTATAAGAAAATATTTTAAAATTTGTTTTTACTAAAAATATTATTTGTACTTATACTACTATGGTCCTTATTGCGAGTGTCGTTTGGCTGTCGATACACGACGGTTGTCGATAGTGGAACATCGAAAATGAAATTTGGTATTGCGTATTCTTATTGTTCGATACTTTCAATTTTGAATTCGGTCGTTATCGTCTGTGGCCCTGATTGCGGTTGTCGACGACCAATCGACTCGTAATTTGTCGATTGCATCGATCAAGTCGTACGTTAGGTATTGTGGAAAGCAATCGACAGCAACACATGTTATTGTGAATAATCGGAAACTAGATTGTGAATTTGAAAATTTTGACAGTTCTTTGATGTTTACTTACAAATGAAAAATATTTTTTTGGAATTTTGGAAGTGTTTCTTTTAATTTAATTTGTTAAAATATAAGTCAAATCGAAATTTGGTTCAGTGATAGTGATTCAGATACCGATAGTGTTGAATAAAAAAAAAACCGCTTGGTTAGAAAAGGCTATTCTTTATTACTTGGGTATGTACTAATAATGTATACAGGTGTTATCGGGTGTAAGTCGCGTCGAATACTCTCTCGATGATAAAGTGCGCAGGCTATTTATAGTCCGTTGCATAACAATAGTAAGTCTGATACTATTGAAATAGCTCGAAAACGGAGACGAATAAGAGACTCTTCTAATCCTCTGGAACTGGAGGAACCAATGTAGCTGCTTCTTGTTTTTCAATTTTTTTTTTATTTTTACAATCCAACTTATTTCTTTTAGATTCTTGAAGTACTTTCGAATCTTTCATAGACCTTTTAACTGAAATTGACCCCAAACTGAAACCAGCGATTAGAAGCTCTTCAATTCCCAAGCATTTTAAAACTTTGAAAGAATACGTGCAATTATTTGTTTGTTTTCAATTATTTTTGCGATTATTACATTTACCTTAAGCCATTTTTCCCAAGTACGCATTGGGGGACCTGCAGCATTCAACTGCAAACATAATTTTTGCGTTCGACTATCATTTAAACTAATTCAAATGTCAAATTATAGCATTAATTCACAATGACTACTTTCATTGTTTACAGTAACAGAAATCCTTGTCGATAGAGATACGCAATACCAAAAGAAAAATTTATCGAAACTTTCGACCCTTGTCGCATCGAATGTTAGACGACACTCGCAATAAGGGCCTATTTGATTGGCAGACGGCTATAGTACTAAAAACAAGAATTTCCACTACTTGCGACAGCACTGGGCCCTATCACTGCAGTATCAACGCCAGCAGACTGTGTATGTCCCTTATCAATTGCATCATCTTGGATCTGTCACTGCCATCAATCAAATGCTCCAGCAAACACATTCCGCCTTCTTCATCACAGTCATCATGATCCGGATAAAATGTTTTATTATTAATTTGCAGTGTGTGACCACGAATAATAACCTTTATGTTCTTGATCTTTGTTACTATGTCCGATTTTATTCTAATTAAATGCTTGCGCTTTTCCCTTGCTGCTCTAGTGTAGTCGCGGTGTATTGTAATTCTAGTCTCTCGCTATTTAAAGGCAGACTTCAGTATACGCGGACTATCTTCGACTTGCTGCATTTCAATAATAACATTTGCCATTCTGTTGTCTCTGGATTGAATGAATCTCGTTCTTAATATTGCTGCCGGGCTATTTTGTTGCAATAGCTGCAAGCACAGATTCTTAGCTTTCTCTATGGCTTGTTCGTCATTCTCCTGAGTTGGAATATGCAAAACTAAGTTTTTCTCGATGGATCATCTTTCAAGAAAATCCATTTGGCGTTCAAGAGAAAAGCATCTCTGTTCAACATGCTGTAGTTTTGATTGCGGCGCTTCGTTACTTTGCTCTAAGAACGTTGTTTTATTTGTTATCTCGGCCAAGTCAGATTTTGTCGCCAGGTTTTTTAGACGTTCGTCCAGAATCGTTGCTAGTGATCTTTCAATCATTGTTTGGAGATCGACAACTTGCATATTTCCGACCTCAGAATTTCGTTGTAGTGACGCTTCAAAAGGCAAGGTTTCGTGATCAGGAGACAGGGCACAGAATGGCTTTTTCTGTTGTGGACCTTGCGATTGTGTACTGACATTTTTGTTGTTTGGGTTGTTGTTGTTATTTGGTGGAGTTCTTTGTAATTTGCTCATGTTTTGTTTCTACTTTATTAATTTTTTCAACGCAACTTTCTTACCTTCAAATAAGGATGTCCAAGTGTTAATCTTTGGTCTTAAATTATATATCCTTAAAAAATGGCTTTAAAACAATGAAAAAAAACAATTAAAAAATCACTGAATAATAGCACACACGTCCAAACGTCAACCCATATATATATATCATGTGGTGGCTGTACGGTTGGTGATACTGCTGGTGCTGTTGCGGTGATTGGGGTTGTTGAAGTTTCTTCTTTTTGGAGTCCTTCTTGGCGGCGGTCTTTTTTGACCGTTTCTTACCAGTTACCTCGGTGAACTGGTCATTTTCGTCAGATTTGTCGGCCTCGTCACCAGTCAAGCCGATGATTTCGCCTTCTTCTTCTTTTCCTTAGCTGGTTGCAATTTCAGTGGTTTCCTCCATTGGCTGTGGTCCTTCGAGCTGTTTCTGCAGCTCCTTGATGAGGTCCGCTATAAAGGCGTAGCCGGTGTTCTAATCCCAGGTCGGCTTGCATCCGCTTCAGCAGAGTTGCGAGAGCGGTGAATGCCGTTTCTAAGGTCAGCTTTTCCATTTAAAAATTCCTGATGTACTATTAAAAATGATTAGTATCAATCCTCAAACGATTCTACTTTTCCTGAAAGGGTTATTTCTTTCCTGGAAAAATTAAATATTAAATGGATTAATTTTTGTTATAATTCCTAAGAATTACAACAAGGATGGGATAAACCCTTTTCACCAGTCCGATCCATCTGGAGAGATCGTACAGGTACCTGCCAGGTAGTGAGTGAATGTTCCTTTTTTTCGATGTGTTTGTAATTGAATTGAATTATGAGCTTAAAACTCTTTCAACAGGTTCCTTGACTCTATCCACGCTGTTAGTCGTTTTTGTAGGACAGATGTAAATATTTTGCATGCTCCATTCAGGAATGATATTCCTCGATAGTTTACTGGATCGCATAAACAGTCTTTTTTGTGCCCCACAAATGTAACCGCATTCTGGAACTCATTTGGGAAAAGATCACCATCTAAAACTTTATTAAAAAGTGTAACCAGCATTTGTCTGAGTTTATCAGTCCCATATTTATAAAATTCAACTTGTACCATTCGATCCGGCCACCTTTCCATCTTTCAAACTTCTATGAATTTATAATTCTTGAAGTGTGATTGCAGAGTCAAGAATTTCGTCAGTAAATCCAGGTACTGCGAATTGCCACTTTTATGAACTTGTTAGCGGATTAAGTAAGTCCCTGAAATGATCATGGAGTGCGTTTTTGCAGAGCTTTGTGGTAGGCGTAAATTTTTTGCAGCCAAGCTTCCAAAATTCCGCTGCTTATTTGCATTTTGCCAAATTAAACGCTTGCAGTTTGCCAAAGCTCTTTTTTTTAATTTTACATAGGTTTTTGTAGTTTAAATTGGCCTTAATGTAGTATTTTCTGAATAAGCCTTCCGAAGAGTTACAAAAAATCTTAAGCCATTTGAAAGACAACTTACGCGCCCGTTAGCATTCTTCGTCAAACCAAGTTCTCTTCTGCGTTCAGTCTCTTGATTTTTAAAATGCTGCTGTGGTATTGATGATTTTATAATCATCTCTAATGCATCAAAGTTCACATTTTGCTGCGTTTCTAGTTTTAAATCGACCGATTGTCTGTAAGCCGGAGCCCATGAAATTTTCCATTTCAATTTAGGAAGTAACTGCATGTCTGAATTTTCCTCGTTTGAGTGTACTCGATGTCGCAAAGTGAGAACAACCGGGAAATGGTCCGAGTATGGTAATTCTTTGATTTCAAAGTCCGTGACAAAAGACTCCCACTCCTCACCCAGTATTCCATTATCAATTACTGATGACCCTTGACCACCAACAAACGTAAAGTTTCCCGCCATATCACTTAAGCTGGTACCATTTGGAATGCGAAGGCTTTCTTTCTCTTGTGTTGCATGTTTTGTCATTCCACTGTCTTGCGAATCCCTTAATTGAATTTATCATTCCTGCCTCTTCACTAATTCTCGCATTAAAATCTCCAATCAATAGGACCTTTGAAGTGGGTTCTAAACTCAATAGCTCGTTTAATTTTTCAAAATCACTGTCCCCTTGTTACAGTTTATGTAAAAGGGAAGTAACCATAGGCAATTGTTGTCGATTTTTAATTCATCGTAAGGTGTTGCGTTGTGGGAGAGAAATTCACATTTCAAAGTTTTTAGGCATTTTTTGAAACCAAAAAAAAAACCTCCGCTTGCTCTTCCTCTCGTGAATGTTCTCTTCGCCGGATTCACATAAAAGTATATTCCAACATCTTATTTTGGATATTTTCAAAGTTATTTTTTTTTTACTGTACATTAATGACATAAAAAATGTTTTGAAATATTGCAAAGTCGTATTATTTGCGGATGACACTTTAATATATATTTGCGGAAAAAATGTAAAGGATATGTGTAGAAAAATAAATGCGGATCTGAAGAATATTGGTATGTGGCTAAGTGTGAACAAACTGAGTCTAAATGTGAACAAAACAAAGTGCATGAAACTAAATTTATGTGATCCTATTTCAGTGCTAATAAATGACTGTCAAATTGAATGTGTTGAAAATATTAAGTATCTTGGGGTAATAATAGACACTGATCTTAAATTCAAAGACCATGCCAAATATATATGCGCCAAAATTTCGAAAAAGGTAGGCTTTTTAAAACGCATAAGGTGGAGCAGAACATTACCTACTCAGCAATGATATTTATTTTTAAAATGAAGAATGGAATGATGCCATCATATCTAGAAGACAACATCGCATTGGTTTCGGAATTGCAACCGTACAACTTAAGGAATATTCAAGACTTCAGACAAGATAGATGCAACAGAAGCAGTACCAGAAATTCATTAATGTATGCAGGCCTAAATTTCCTTAACAGCTTACCACATGAAATAAAAAATGAAACAAGATTAAACCCTTTTAAGCGAAAACTAAAATCTTTTTTGTATAATAACCATTAACGTCAAAATAACAAATTTTAAATCTTAAATTACACAATATTTAACTAATACACTGTTTAATTAAGACCAAAATTTTATAAGAATAGTCAAAATATGTTACACAAAAACAAGAGAAAGACATTGTAAAATCAAATTTGTAAAAAGTTCAACGAACTAATAAACATCATTATTATTACAAAAGTCTCATATAGAAATATTAGATCGAAGTCATTAACAAAATTGTAAAATTCATTAAAGAGTGATTTATTTACAAGCCCTGATACATTATAAGAAAATATTTTAAAATTTGTTTTTACTAAAAATATTATTTGTACTTATACTACTATGGTCCTTATTGCGAGTGTCGTTTGGCTGTCGATACACGACGGTTGTCGATAGTGGAACATCGAAAATGAAATTTGGTATTGCGTATTCTTATTGTTCGATACTTTCAATTTTGAATTCGGTCGTTATCGTCTGTGGCCCTGATTGCGGTTGTCGACGACCAATCGACTCGTAATTTGTCGATTGCATCGATCAAGTCGTATGTTTGGTATTGTGAAAGCAATCGACAGCAACACATGTTATTGTGAATAATCGGAAACTAGATTGTGAATTTGAAAATTTTGACAGTTCTTTGATGTTTACTTATGTTGAAATTAAACGCAGATTGTTAAGTTATTTTTAGATTAAATTTTAATGTAGCGCAAAGGAAAGAAAGTAAGTTACACGTCAGAATTCAATTGAGTCACAGAGTTAATAGAATAAGAGAACTGACAGATGACAAGGAATAAGAATGAATATGAGAGTTGCCAGAAAGGTAAGCATGAAAAGGCATTACCATGTAAATATGAAATATCCAACATCCCCTCTCAACTTCATAATCGTTCTCTATCTTCATTCTAATCAATTTTAAAAGATATAAACTTTTTTTAACTGTGTACTTTACAATATTTTTCGAATATACATAAGTTGCTATATGAGATCAGTTACTCTTTGAATTTTTTTGAAATTTGACAATTAGAAAAAATTATTTGTATTAACAAACAAGGAAGAAATTTTAAGTTTTGAATACCAAATATAAGTTAATTGAAAACTGAAATATTGTACTTGAGTGTATGGAGCATTTAGAGTTTCATGCCCATATTTTCGAAGTGTTTGAAGTGTGACGGTTGCGGTAAAGCTTTCGTCAGTGCGTCCGCTATCATGTCTTCGGATTTGAGGTAACTGATACTGATGATGTTGTCTGCTATGGCTTCTCTTACGAAATGGTAACGTACATCGATGTGCTTCGTCCTTCCGTGGTTGGCCTGGTCATTTGCGATATGTTTAGCGCTTTGGTTGTCGCAAAATATGTTGAGAGGTCCATCGTGTAATTTTAACTCTTCTAATATGTGACGTAGGTATGCTGACTCTTTTGCCACTGAAGACAGCGTGATGTACTCAGCCTCGGTGCTGGATGTGGCTACTATTTGCTGCTTTTTGGAACCCCAGTGTACTGCTCCGCCGGCATAAATGAAAACAAAGCCGGATTGAGATTTTCTGTCGTTTACATCTCCAGCCCAACTAGAGTCTGAGTAAGCTTGCATCTGTTGTTTCGTTTTTCTGTAAACAATCATAGTAGATTTAGTGCCAAGTAAGTACCTTATAACATTTAGTCCTGCAGTCCAGTGTTGACGTCTAGGGTCCTCGACGTACTGAGAAAGTGCACTCACTATGTAAGAAATGTCTGGTCTGCTGAACGATGAGATATACAACAATCGTCCGATTAGTTGTCTATAGGAAGTTTTGTTGACCTTTTCACTTTCGCCTTTTATTGTAGGTTCCTTTTCCAGTTTCAGCTTTACTTGAGCGGGCAGGCGTGATGGTTTTGCTTCTTCCAGTTGATAAAGTTGTTGAAGATTATTAATGTATCCCTGTTGAGTTATGCTTATGCCTTTGTTGTGATGTGAGATTTCCAATCCCACACAAAGTTTAGGTTCTCCCAAGTCGCGTATATCAAAATCCTCTGATAGTTTGCGGTGTACGAGCAAATATTCCTCAGGGTCGTTGGTTGCCAAAAGAAGATCATCAACGTAGATCGTCAGGATTGTGAAACTTTGCTTATTATTTTTGAAGTAAATGCATCTGTCATATGCTGATTGGGAATAATTGAGTTCTTTTAAGGTTTTATCCAGCCTTAAATTCCACTGCCGACCTGACTGTTTTAATCCGTAGAGGGCCTTTTTTAAACTGCATACTTTGTTGGCATCGCTTTTCTCAAAACCATCCGGTTGTTCCATGTATATTTCAACATCTAGTTCTCCGTTGAGATAAGCGGAGGATACGTCCAATTGGTGTAATGTGAGCTTGTGCTCTGCAGCTATTGCCAGTGTTAAACGTATAGAATGGATGCTGGCGACGGGAGCGTAAGTGTCTGTGTAGTCCAGTCCTGGAATTTGTTCATAGCCTTTTGCTACCAATCGCGCTTTTCGCCGTTGTACAGAACCGTCCGTGTTGTACTTCGTTTTAAATACCCATTTGCTTTGAATTACTCGTCTGTCAGTAGGTCTTTCCACCAATTCCCAGGTTTGGTTGCGCATTAGTGAGTCGTATTCATCCTGCATTGCGCTGTACCACTCGTCACGATTATCCATTTTTTCCAGCTGTTTCAAGGTCGTAGGATCGGTTTTTACGTTGTAGGTTTCTTCACTATCGGCTGTTGATGTTTTAGAGCTGCTTGGAAAATGATTCGGTGGTGGTGCTTCATCTAAAGTTTCTGATTCGGGTTCTGATTCAGGTTTTTGGTATTCGTTATTCGGTGCCGATGTTTCAGTAGTGAAAGTGTAAAGGTTTGGTTCGATTTCGTTACTTTTCTTCTTGTCTTCTTGTGAATTTTCCACGAACTTCACATCTCTGCTCTTAATGATCTGACGTGTTTCCGGTTTCCAGAGTCTATAAGTTCCATGTTCGTTTTCGTATCCCACTATCTTGTGTTCTGTACTCCTCGGATCAAACTTAGAAATGTTGTTTCGTTTATCCAGAACGTAAGCATTCGTTCCAATGCATTTGAACTTCGACACATCAGGCTTTTTACCAGTCCACAGTTCCTCTGGTGTGACATTCCCATTCATTTTTGTTGGACACCTGTTTCGTATGAAGGCAGCCGTGCATATTAATTCTGCCCATAGAATGTCGGGTAAATCCGCCTCAATTTTTAAGCACCTAGCCATATCCAATAGCGTTCGGTTGGCTCTTTCGGCTATCCCGTTTTGTTGAGGAGTATAGGGCGCGGAAAAATCGTGGTCAATGCCGTTTTGTTCAAGAAACTTTTCGAAGCTGTCGTTAGTGTATTCAGTTCCATTGTCGCTTCTTAACGACTTTATGAACTCACCTGACTGCTTTTCTACCAATGCTTTATAAGCTTTGAACTTTTCAAGCGCTTCACTTTTCCTTCGCATGAAATACACTGAAATATGTCGGGTGAAGTCGTCAATAAATGTTATAAAGTATACTGACTTACTCAAGGACTCTGTACGCATTGGCCCGCATACGTCCGAATGAATCAGTTGCAGTTTTCTGCTGCTTCGCTTGGTTTCACTTACACTGAACGGCTTGATGGATTGTTTTGCACAGATACACGTTTCACAGGTAGCACTTTCATTTTCCAAATTATTCGGCAGACCAATAACCATATCCTTCGTCTTCATTTGCTTAAGCGACGCAAGGTTCAGGTGGCCCATCCTCTTGTGCCAAACGTCAAGGGCAGTTGTATTGGTTGCTGTTACTAGCGCTTTAGGTTTTTCATGAACAAGGAACAAACCATGGTTCTTTTCTGCTGTCATCAAAAGCTTTCCACTCTTATCGTACAATTTTGCTTGACGATTTTTGAATGTAACTTCGCAGCCAGATTCTGTTGCCTTGCTCACTGAAATAAGGTTTTCTTTCAGATCTGGGATATACAGCGTGTTAAATAGTTTGATGCCTTCCTTGACATGACACAAGTTTGGTGGAATTGTGGCTGTTCCTACACCCATGATGCTAACCTTATTACCATTAGCCAAGGTCGCATAGTTTTGTGTCGTGGCATTTATGTTATCAAACAAGGAACGGGTTGAGCACATGTGAGAAGTTGCTCCTGAATCGAGACACCAAAACACTTCTTCAGTTGCAATTTTTAACACCGATTGCTCCTGCACTGTAAACCCGTATTTGAAATTATCTTTTTCAACTGATTGCACTTTCTTAACTCGCTCATTATTACGATAACAATCTTTGGCTTTGTGGCCTTTCTTTCCACACTTACGACATTCGTATGGAAACGAGTTAGTAAATTCCTTGTTATAGTTTGAAAACTTTTTCGGTTTGTACTTTCCTTTGGAATAAAGTGCTGTGCTAGTCGATGTGGTTGACTCCTTTTTACGGTCACTAACCTCCAATAGTCGTGTGCAGACAGTGTCGAGCTCCGGGTAGCTGCTTTGCGCATCAAAAGCGGCCTGTACATCCTTGTATTCTTCTGACAGTCCATCAAGAAGTATTATCACCAACAAGTCCTTGTCGAGCGTGGCTTCTAGTTCAAGCAGTCTGCTTACTGTTGCTTTGAATTCTCTAATGAATTCATCCATACTTTGGGCAGCTTCCATTTTCGTGTTGATCAGACGTCTGAATTCCTCAGCTTTTTGCCTAGGGCCTTTTCTTTCGTACATTTCACCTAAAAAATTCCAAATATCATGTGAATGTACTTTATGTTTTACCAAGGAAATTATGTTTGGCTCCAGTGCCAAAATGAGCTCCGCTTTCGCGTCCATATCCTTGTCATCCCACGCTTGCTGTTCAGCTCCTGCATCCGCAGGTCTTTGCAGCGTTCCTTTGACGTATCCAGTCAAACGTGCTTTATGGAGAATCGCTTCCATTTGCGGTTTCCATGAAACAAAATTTTCACCATTGAATGGCGGCACACGATGTAGAACATTCGGATTCATGTTTAAAGGTTAGGGCTTTTTAAATTTACTTGAATGCAAAAAATTTACTTTTACTTTTATACTACTTTATATTTAAAACAAACTGGGCCCATAACCTGTTGAAATTAAACGCAGATTGTTAAGTTATTTTTAGATTAAATTTTAATGTAGCGCAAAGGAAAGAAAGTAAGTTACACGTCAGAATTCAATTGAGTCACAGAGTTAATAGAATAAGAGAACTGACAGATGACAAGGAATAAGAATGAATATGAGAGTTGCCAGAAAGGTAAGCATGAAAAGGCATTACCATGTAAATATGAAATATCGAACAACTTACAAATGAAACATATTTTTTTGGAATCTTGGAAGTGTTTCTTTTAATTAAAGTTGTTAAAATATAAATCAAATCGAAATTTGGTTCAGTGATAGTGATTCAGATACCGATAGTGAGTCTGAAACTATTGAAATAGCTCAAAAACGGAGACGAATAAGAGACTCTTCTAATCCTCTGGAACTGGAGGAACCAATGTAGCTGCTTCTTGTTTTTCAATTTTTTTTTTATTTTTACAATCCAACTTATTTCTTTTAGATTCTTGAAGTACTTTCGTCTGTCCAAAGAATCTTTCATAGACCTTTTATCTGAAATTGACCCCAAACTGAAACCAGCGATTAGAAGCTTTTCAATTCCCAAGCATTTTAAAACTTTGAAAGAATACGTGCAATTATTTGTTTGTTTTCAATTATTTTTGCGATTATTACATTTACCTTAAGCCATTTTTCCCAAGTACGCATTGGGGGACCTGCAGCATTCAACTGCAAACATAATTTTTGCGTTCGACTATCATTGAAACTAATTCAAATGTCAAATTATAGCATTAATTCACAATGACTACTTTCATTGTTTACAGTAACAGAAATCCTTGTCGATAGAGATACGCAATACCAAAAGAAAAATTTATCGAAACTTTCGACCCTTGTCGCATCGAATGTTAGACGACACTCGCAATAAGGGCCTATTTGATTGGCAGACGGCTATAGTACTAAAAACAAGAATTTCCACTACTTGCGACAGCACTGGGCCCTATCACTGCAGTATCAACGCCAGCAGACTGTGTATGTCCCTTATCAATTGCATCATCTTGGATCTGTCACTGCCATCAATCAAATGCTCCAGCAAACACATTCCGCCTTCTTCATCACAGTCATCATGATCCGGATAAAATGTTTTATTATTAATTTGCAGTGTTTGACCACGAATAAAAACCTTTATGTTCTTGATCTTTGTTACTATGTCCGATTTTATTCTAATTAAATGCTTGCGCTTTTCCCTTGCTGCTCTAGTGTAGTCGCGGTGTATTGTAATTCTAGTCTCTCGCTATTTAAAGGCAGACTTCAGTATACGCGGACTATCTTCGACTTGCTGCATTTCAATAATAACATTTGCCATTCTGTTGTCTCTGGATTGAATGAATCTCGTTCTTAATATTGCTGCCGGGCTATTTTGTTGCAATAGCTCCAAGCACAGATTCTTAGCTTTCTCTATGGCTTGTTCGTCATTCTCCTGAGTTGGAATATGCAAAACTAAGTTTTTCTCGATGGATCATCTTTCAAGAAAATCCATTTGGCGTTCAAGAGAAAAGCATCTCTGTTCAACATGCTGTAGTTTTGATTGCGGCGCTTCGTTACTTTGCTCTAAGAACGTTATTTTATTTGTTATCTCGGCCAAGTCAGATTTTGTCGCCAGGTTTTTGAGACGTTCGTCCAGAATCGTTGCTAGTGATCTTTCAATCATTGTTTGGAGATCGACAACTTGCATATTTCCGACCTCAGAATTTCGTTGTAGTGACGCTTCAAAAGGCAAGGTTTCGTGATCAGGAGACAGGGCACAGAATGGCTTTTTCTGTTGTGGACCTTGCGATTGTTTACTGACATTTTTGTTGTTTGGGTTGTTGTTGTTATTTGGTGGAGTTCTTTGTAATTTGCTCATGTTTTGTTTCTACTTTATTAATTTTTTCAACGCAACTTTCTCACCTTCAAATAAGGATGTCCAAGTGTTAATCTTTGGTCTTAAATTATATATCCTTAAAAAATGGCTTTAAAACAATGAAAAAAAACAATTAAAAAATCACTGAATAATAGCACACACGTCCAAACGTCAACCCATATATATATATTATGTGGTGGCTGTACGGTTGGTGATACTGCTGGTGCTGTTGCGGTGATTGGGGTTGTTGAAGTCGTTTCTACTGACCCGATTGGTGATGGCGGCTCCTGTTTCTTCTTCTTGGAGTCCTTCTTGGCGGCGGTCTTTTTTGACCGTTTCTTACCAGTTACCTCGGTGAACTGGTCATCTTCGTCAGATTTGTCGGCCTCGTCACCAGTCAAGCCGATGATTTTGCCTTCTTCTTTTCCTTAGCTGGTTGCAATCTCAATGGTTTCCTCCATTGGCTGTGGTCCTTCGAGCTGTTTCTGCAGCTCCTTGATGAGGTCCGCTATAAAGGCGTAGCCGGTGTTCTAATCCCAGGTCGGCTTGCATCCGCTTCAGCAGAGTTGCGAGAGCGGTGAATGCCGTTTCTAAGGTCAGCTTTTCCATTTAAAAAATCCTGATGTACTTTTAAAAATGTTTAGTATTAATCCTGCAAACGATTTTAATAATATTAAATGGATTAATTTTTATTATAATTCCTAAGAATTACAACAAGGATGGAATAAACCCTTTTCACCAGTCCGATCCATCTCGAGAGATCGTACAGGTCTGCCAGGTAGTGAGTGAATGTTCCTTTTTTTCGATGTGTTTGTAATTGAATTGAATTATGAGCTTGAAACTCTTTCAACAGGTTCCTTGACTCTATCCACGCTCATTCCATTCAGGAATGATATTCCTCGATAGTTTACTGGATCGCATAAACAGTCTTTTTTGTGCCCCACAAATATAACCGCATTCTGGAACTCATTTGGGAAAAGATCACCATCTAAAACTTTATTAAAAAGTGTAACCAGCATTTGTCTGAGTTTATTAGTCCCATATTTATAAAATTCAACTGGTACCATTCGATCCGGCCACCTTTCCATCTTTCAAACTTCTATGAATTTATAATTCTTGAAGTGTGATTGCAGAGTCAAGAATTTCGTCAGTAAATCCAGGTACTGCGAATTGCCACTTTTATGAACTTGTTAGCGGATTAAGTAAGTCCCTGAAATGATCATGGAGTGCGTTTTTGCAGAGCTTTGTGGTAGGCGTAAATTTTTTGCAGCCAAGCTTCCAAAATTCCGCTGCTTATTTGCATTTTGCCAAATTAAACGCTTGCAGTTTGCCAAAGCTCTTTTTTTTAATTTTACATAGGTTTTTGTAGTTTAAATTGGCCTTAATGTAGTATTTTCTGAATAAGCCTTCCGAAGAGTTACAAATAATCTTAAGCCATTTGAAGGACAACTTACGCGCCCGTTAGCATTCTTCGTCAAACCAAGGGTCTCTTCTACCGACTCTCTTCTACTCTCTACCGACGGTTCAAAAATGGAAGTTGGAACAGGGGCAGGTTTCTTTTCAGAAAGCCTAAAACTTGCCAGTTCATTCAGACTTCCTAATCACAGCAGCGTCTTCCAAGCCGAGATCTTGGCAGTTACAAACGCTGCAAAACAGGTGTCCATGATGGCGCTATCACATGCTGATATCTCTTTTTTCATTGATAGCCAAGCCGCAATAAAAGCGATTTCTGCCACTCTTGTCAAATCAAGGCTTGTTTCTTGCTGTCGCGAAGAGCTAAGGGTTCTTGGCACACAGCATAACGTTAGACTCTGCTGGGTCCCCGGTCATAGTGGTATACCGGGAAACGAAAAAGCGGACGAACTAGCGAGGAAAGGATCAGCACTTGACCCTTCTCTCATTGATAAATCAATCAGGATCCCACCATGTGAAATGAAACAGATCATTGGTAACAAAATAATGCGAAAATCCAATGAAAGATGGGAATGCCTAGATTCCTGTGTTACTTCCAGGAAACTATGGCCGAAATATGATAAGAAAGAATCTGAAAAGCTGCTATCATTGAATAGAATTTCATTGCGAACGCTTATCAGTATCATAACTGGACATAACCTACTTGGTTGTCACAAAAAGAAAATGGGTCTTTGCACCGATGACCTATGCAGAGGATGCAATGACGAAGATGAACATGAGGACACTAGTCACTTCCTTTGTCAATGCCCAGCACTCTGTCATACTAGGAAAAAATTTCTAGGAAATTACTTCTTTAATGAACTAGAAGAATTATCAGACGCTCCAAAGAGCAGCCTGTTAAACTTCACTAAGAACACAAAATGGTTAAATACTGAACAGACATAAAATCATAGGTTTCTGGAACGTTACAATACGTCAGGGTATCACAACGGATCTACATTGATCTAAGTGTGATGGTAATAAGATCAACCGTCAGCCCATTTTATCTAACCTAACCTAACCTAAGGGTCTCTTCTGCGTTCAGTCTCTTGATTTTTAGAATGCTGTTGTGGTATTGATGATTTTATAATCATCTCTAACGCATCAAAGTTAACATTTTGCTGCGTTTCTAGTTTTAAATCGACCGATTGTCTGTAAGCCGGAGCCCATGAATTTTTCCATTTCAATTTAGGAAGTAACTACATGTCTGAATTTTCCTCGTTTGAGTGTACTCGATGTCGCAAAGTGAGAACAACCGGGAAATGGTCCGAGTATGGTAATTCTTTGATTTCAAAGTCCGTGACAAAAGACTCCCACTCCTCACCCAGTATTCCATAATCAATTACTGATGACCCTTGACCACCAACAAACGTAAAGTTTCCCGCCATATCACTTAAACTGGTACCATTTTGAATGCGAAGGCCAAATGAATCACATTCTTTCTCTTGTGTTGCATGTTTTGTCATTCGACTGTCTTGCGATTCCCTTAATTGAATTTATCATTCCTGCCTCTTCGCCAATTCTCGCATTAAAATCTCCAATCAATAGGACCTTTGAAATGGGTTCTAAACTCAATAGCTCGTTTAATTTTTCAAAATGACTGTCCCCTTGTTACAGTTTATGTAAAAGGGAGGTAACCATAGGCAATTGTTGTCAATTTTTAATCCAATGTAAGGTGTTGCGTTGTGTGAGAGAAATTCACATTTTAAAGTTTTTAGGCATTTTTTGAAACCAAAAAAAAAGCTCCGCCTGCTCTTCCTCTCGTGAATGTTCTCTTCGCCGGAATCCACGTAAAAGTATATTCCAACATCTTATTTTGGATATTTTCAAAGTTATTTTTGGTTAGAAAAGTCTCATATAGAAATATTAGATCGAAGTCATTAACAAATTTGTAAAATTCATTAAAGAGTGATTTATTTACAAGCCCTGATACATTATAAGATAATATTTTAAAATTTGTTTGTTTATAACTAAAAATATTATTTGTACTTATACTACTATGGTCCTTATTGCGAGTGTCGTTTGGCTGTGGATACACGACGGTTGTCGATAGTGGAACATCGAAAATGAAATTTGGTATTGAGTATTCTTATTGTTCGATACTTTCAATTTTGAATTCGGTCGTTATCGTCTGTGGCCCTGATTGCGGTTGTCGACGACCAATCGACTCGTAATTTGTCGATTGCATCGATCAAGTCGTATGTTTGGTATTGTGGAAAGCAATCGACAGCAACACATGTTATTGTGAATAATCGGAAACTAGATTGTGAATTTGAAAATTTTGACAGTTCTTTGATGTTTACTTACAAATGAAAAATATTTTTTTGGAATTTTGGAAGTGTTTCTTTTAATTAAATTTGTTAAAATATAAGTCAAATCGAAATTTGGTTCAGTGATAGTGATTCAGATACCGATAGTGAGTCTGAAACTATTGAAATAGCTCGAAAACGGAGACGAATAAGAGACTCTTCTAATCCTCTGGAACTGGAGGAACCAATGTAGCTGCTTCTTGTTTTTCAATTTTTTTTTTATTTTTACAATCCAACTTATTTCTTTTAGATTCTTGAAGTACTTTCGTCTGTCCAAAGAATCTTTCATAGACCTTTTAACTGAAATTGACCCCAAACTGAAACCAGCGATTAGAAGCTTTTCAATTCCCAAGCATTTTAAAACTTTGAAAGAATACGTGCAATTATTTGTTTGTTTTCAATTATTTTTGCGATTATTACATTTACCTTAAGCCATTTTTCCCAAGTACGCATTGGGGGACCTGCAGCATTCAACTGCAAATATAATTTTTGCGTTCGACTATCATTGAAACTAATTCAAATGTCAAATTATAGCATTAATTCACAATGACTACTTTCATTGTTTACAGTAACAGAAATCCTTGTCGATAGAGATACGCAATACCAAAAGAAAAATTTATCGAAACTTTCGACCCTTGTCGCATCGAATGTTAGACGACACTCGCAATAAGGGCCTATTTGATTGGCAGACGGCTATAGTACTAAAAACAAGAATTTCCACTACTTGCGACAGCACTGGGCCCTATCACTGCAGTATCAACGCCAGCAGACTGTGTATGTCCCTTATCAATTGCATCATCTTGGATCTGTCACTGCCATCAATCAAATGCTCCAGCAAACACATTCCGCCTTCTTCATCACAGTCATCATGATCCGGATAAAATGTTTTATTATTAATTTGCAGTGTTTGACCACGAATAAAAACCTTTATGTTCTTGATCTTTGTTACTATGTCCGATTTTATTCTAATTAAATGCTTGCGCTTTTCCCTTGCTGCTCTAGTGTAGTCGCGGTGTATTGTAATTCTAGTCTCTCGCTATTTAAAGGCAGACTTCAGTATACGCGGACTATCTTCGACTTGCTGCATTTCAATAATAACATTTGCCATTCTGTTGTCTCTGGATTGAATGAATCTCGTTCTTAATATTGCTGCCGGGCTATTTTGTTGCAATAGCTCCAAGCACAGATTCTTAGCTTTCTCTATGGCTTGTTCGTCATTCTCCTGAGTTGGAATATGCAAAACTAAGTTTTTCTCGATGGATCATCTTTCAAGAAAATCCATTTGGCGTTCAAGAGAAAAGCATCTCTGTTCAACATGCTGTAGTTTTGATTGCGGCGCTTCGTTACTTTGCTCTAAGAACGTTATTTTATTTGTTATCTCGGCCAAGTCAGATTTTGTCGCCAGGTTTTTTAGACGTTCGTCCAGAATCGTTGCTAGTGATCTTTCAATCATTGTTTGGAGATCGACAACTTGCATATTTCCGACCTCAGAATTTCGTTGTAGTGACGCTTCAAAAGGCAAGGTTTCGTGATCAGGAGACAGGGCACAGAATGGCTTTTTCTGTTGTGGACCTTGCGATTGTGTACTGACATTTTTGTTGTTTGGGTTGTTGTTGTTATTTGGTGGAGTTCTTTGTAATTTGCTCATGTTTTGTTTCTACTTTATTAATTTTTTCAACGCAACTTTCTCACCTTCAAATAAGGATGTCCAAGTGTTAATCTTTGGTCTTAAATTATATATCCTTAAAAAATGGCTTTAAAACAATGAAAAAAAAACAATTAAAAAATCACTGAATAATAGCACACACGTCCAAACGTCAACCCATATATATATATATCATGTGGTGGCTGTACGGTTGGTGATACTGCTGGTGCTGTTGCGGTGATTGGGGTTGTTGAAGTCGTTTCTACTGACCCGATTGGTGATGGCGGCTCCTGTTTCTTCTTCTTGGAGTCCTTCTTGGCGGCGGTCTTTTTTGACCGTTTCTTACCAGTTACCTCGGTGAACTGGTCATCTTCGTCAGATTTGTCGGCCTCGTCACCAGTCAAGCCGATGATTTTGCCTTCTTCTTTTCCTTAGCTGGTTGCAATCTCAATGGTTTCCTCCATTGGCTGTGGTCCTTCGAGCTGTTTCTGCAGCTCCTTGATGAGGTCCACTATAAAGGCGTAGCCGGTGTTCTAATCCCAGGTCGGCTTGCATCCGCTTCAGCAGAGTTGCGAGAGCGGTGAATGCCGTTTCTAAGGTCAGCTTTTCCATTTAAAAAATCCTGATGTACTTTTAAAAATGTTTAGTATTAATCCTGCAAACGATTCTAATAATATTAAATGGATTAATTTTTATTATTATTCCTAAGAATTACAACAAGGATGGAATAAACCCTTTTCACCAGTCCGATCCATCTCGAGAGATCGTACAGGTCTGCCAGGTAGTGAGTGAATGTTCCTTTTTTTCGATGTGTTTGTAATTGAATTGAATTATGAGCTTGAAACTCTTTCAACAGGTTCCTTGACTCTATCCACGCTCATTCCATTCAGGAATGATATTCCTCGATAGTTTACTGGATCGCATAAACAGTCTTTTTTGTGCCCCACAAATATAACCGCATTCTGGAACTCATTTGGGAAAAGATCACCATCTAAAACTTTATTAAAAAGTGTAACCAGCATTTGTCTGAGTTTATTAGTCCCATATTTATAAAATTCAACTGGTACCATTCGATCCGGCCACCTTTAAATCTTTCAAACTTCTATGAATTTATAATTCTTGAAGTGTGATTGCAGAGTCAAGAATTTCGTCAGTAAATCGAGGTACTGCAAATTGCCACTTTAATGTTAGCGGATTAAGTAAGTCCCTGAAATGATCATGGAGTGCGTTTTTGCAGAGCTTTGTGGTAGGCGTAAATGTTTTGCAGCCAAGCTTCCAAAATTCTGCTGCCTATTTGCATTTTGCCAAATTTAACGCTTGCAGTTTGCCAAAGCTCTTTTTTTTAATTTTACATAGGTTTTTGTAGTTTAAATTGGCCTCAATGTAGTATTTTCTGAATAAGCCTTCCGAAGAGTTACAAAAAATCTTAAGCCATTTGAAAGACAACTTACGCGCCCGTTAGCATTCTTCGTCAAACCAAGGGTCTCTTCTGCGTTCAGTCTCTTGATTGTTAAAATGCTGTTGTGGTATTGATGATTTTATAATCATCTCTAACGCATCAAAGTTCACATTTTGCTGCGTTTCTAGTTTTAAATCGACCGATTGTCTGTAAGCCGGAGCCCATGAATTTTTCCATTTCAATTTAGGAAGTAACTGCATGTCTGAATTTTCCTCGTTTGAGTGTACTCGATGTCGCAAAGTGAGAACAACCGGGAAATGGTCCGAGTATGGTAATTCTTTGATTTCAAAGTCCGTGACAAAAGACTCCCACTCCTCACCCAGTATTCCATAATCAATTACTGATGACCCTTGACCACCAACAAACGTAAAGTTTCCCGCCATATCACTTAAACTGGTACCATTTTGAATGCGAAGGCCAAATGAATCACATTCTTTCTCTTGTGTTGCATGTTTTGTCATTCGACTGTCTTGCGATTCCCTTAATTGAATTTATCATTCCTGCCTCTTCGCCAATTCTCGCATTAAAATCTCCAATCAATAGGACCTTTGAAATGGGTTCTAAACTCAATAGCTCGTTTAATTTTTCAAAATGACTGTCCCCTTGTTACAGTTTATGTAAAAGGGAGGTAACCATAGGCAATTGTTGTCGATTTTTAATCCAACGTAAGGTGTTGCGTTGTGTGAGAGAAATTCACATTTTAAAGTTTTTAGGCATTTTTTGAAACCAAAAAAAAAGCTCCGCTTGCTCTTCCTCTCGTGAATGTTCTCTTCGCCGGAATCCACGTAAAAGTATATTCCATCATCTTATTTTGGATATTTTCAAAGTTATTTTTGGTTACAAAAGTCTCATATAGAAATATTAGATCGAAGTCATTAACAAATTTGTAAAATTCATTAAAGAGTGATTTATTTACAAGCCCTGATACATTATAAGAAAATATTTTAAAATTTGTTTTTACTAAAAATATTATTTGTACTTATACTACTATGGTCCTTATTGCGAGTGTCGTTTGGCTGTCGATACACGACGGTTGTCGATAGTGGAACATCGAAAATGAAATTTGGTATTGAGTATTCTTATTGTTCGATACTTTCAATTTTGAATTCGGTCGTTATCGTCTGTGGCCCTGATTGCGGTTGTCGACGACCAATCGACTCGTAATTTGTCGATTGCATCGATCAAGTCGTATGTTTGGTATTGTGGAAAGCAATCGACAGCAACACATGTTATTGTGAATAATCGGAAACTAGATTATGAATTTGAAAATTTTGACAGTTCTTTGATGTTTACTTACAAATGAAAAATATTTTTTTGGAATTTTGGAAGTGTTTCTTTTAATTAAATTTGTTAAAATATAAGTCAAATCGAAATTTGGTTCAGTGATAGTGATTCAGATACCGAGAGTGAGTCTGAAACTATTGAAATAGCTCGAAAACGGAGACGAATAAGATACTCTTCTAATCCTCTGGAACTGGAGGAACCAATGTAGCTGCTTCTTGTTTTTAATTTTTTTTTTTATTTTTACAATCCAACTTATTTCTTTTAGATTCTTGAAGTACTTTCGTCTGTCCAAAGAATCTTTCATATTGTTCTAATCCCAGGTCGGCTTGCATCCGCTTCAGCAGAGTTGCGAGAGCGGTGAATGCCGTTTCTAAGGTCAGCTTTTCCATTTAAAAATTCCTGATGTACTATTAAAAATGATTAGTATCAATCCTCAAACGATTCTACTTTTCCTGAAAGGGTTAATTCTTTCCTGGAAAAATTAAATATTAAATGGATTAATTTTTGTTATAATTCCTAAGAATTACAACAAGGATGGGATAAACCCTTTTCACCAGTCCGATCCATCTCGAGAGATCGTACAGGTACCTGCCAGGTAGTGAGTGAATGTTCCTTTTTTTCGATGTGTTTGTAATTGAATTGAATTATGAGCTTAAAACTCTTTCAACAGGTTCCTTGACTCTATCCACGCTGTTAGTCGTTTTTGTAGGACAGATGTAAATATTTTGCATGCTCCATTCAGGAATGATATTCCTCGATAGTTTACTGGATCGCATAAACAGTCTTTTTTGTGCCCCACAAATGTAACCGCATTCTGGAACTCATTTGGGAAAAGATCACCATCTAAAACTTTATTAAAAAGTGTAACCAGCATTTGTCTGAGTTTATTAGTCCCATATTTATAAAATTCAACTTGTACCATTCGATCCGGCCACCTTTCCATCTTTCAAACTTCTATGAATTTATAATTCTTGAAGTGTGATTGCAGAGTCAAGAATTTCGTCAGTAAATCCAGGTACTGCGAATTGCCACTTTTATGAACTTGTTAGCGGATTAAGTAAGTCCCTGAAATGATCATGGAGTGCGTTTTTGCAGAGCTTTGTGGTAGGCGTAAATTTTTTGCAGCCAAGCTTCCAAAATTCCGCTGCTTATTTGCATTTTGCCAAATTAAACGCTTGCAGTTTGCCAAAGCTCTTTTTTTTAATTTTACATAGGTTTTTGTAGTTTAAATTGGCCTTAATGTAGTATTTTCTGAATAAGCCTTCCGAAGAGTTACAAAAAATCTTAAGCCATTTGAAAGACAACTTACGCGCCCGTTAGCATTCTTCGTCAAACCAAGGGTCTCTTCTGCGTTCAGTCTCTTGATTTTTAAAATGCTGTTGTGGTATTGATGATTTTATAATCATCTCTAACGCATCAAAGTTCACATTTTGCTGCGTTTCTAGTTTTAAATCGACCGATTGTCTGTAAGCCGGAGCCCATGAATTTTTCCATTTCAATTTAGGAAGTAACTGCATGTCTGAATTTTCCTCGTTTGAGTGTACTCGATGTCGCAAAGTGAGAACAACCGGGAAATGGTCCGAGTATGGTAATTCTTTGATTTCAAAGTCCGTGACAAAAGACTCCCACTCCTCACCCAGTATTCCATTATCAATTACTGATGACCCTTGACCACCAACAAACGTAAAGTTTCCCGCCATATCACTTAAACTGGTACCATTTGGAATGCGAAGGCTTTCTTTCTCTTGTGTTGCATGTTTTGTCATTCCACTGTCTTGCGATTCCCTTAATTGAATTTATCATTCCTGCCTCTTCACTAATTCTCGCATTAAAATCTCCAATCAATAGGACCTTTGAAGTGGGTTCTAAACTCAATAGCTCGTTTAATTTTTCAAAATCACTGTCCCCTTGTTACAGTTTATGTAAAAGGGAAGTAACCATAGGCAATTGTTGTCGATTTTTAAATCATCGTAAGGTGTTGCGTTGTGGGAGAGAAATTCACATTTCAAAGTTTTTAGGCATTTTTTGAAACCAAAAAAAAAAACCTCCGCTTGCTCTTCCTCTCGTGAATGTTCTCTTCGCCGGATTCACATAAAAGTATATTCCAACATCTTATTTTGGATATTTTCAAAGTTATTTTTTTTTTACTGTACATTAATGACATAAAAAATGTTTTGAAATATTGCAAAGTCGTATTATTTGCGGATGACACTTTAATATATATTTGCGGAAAAAATGTAAAGGATATGTGTAGAAAAATAAATGCGGATCTGAAGAATATTGGTATGTGGCTAAGTGTGAACAAACTGAGTCTAAATGTGAACAAAACAAAGTGCATGAAACTAAATTTATGTGATCCTATTTCAGTGCTAATAAATGACTGTCAAATTGAATGTGTTGAAAATATTAAGTATCTTGGGGTGATAATAGACACTGATCTTAAATTCAAAGACCATGCCAAATATATATGCGCCAAAATTTCGAAAAAGGTAGGCTTTTTAAAACGCATAAGGTGGAGCAGAACATTACCTACTCAGCAATGATATTTATTTTTAAAATGAAGAATGGAATGATGCCATCATATCTAGAAGACAACATCGCATTGGTTTCGGAATTGCAACCGTACAACTTAAGGAATATTCAAGACTTCAGACCAGATAGATGCAACAGAAGCAGTACCAGAAATTCATTAATGTATGCAGGCCTAAATTTCTTTAACAGCTTACCACATGAAATAAAAAATGAAACAAGATTAAACCCTTTTAAGCGAAAACTAAAATCTTTTTTGTATGATAACCATTAACGTCAAAATAACAAATTTTAAATCTTAAATTACACAATATTTAACTAATACACTGTTTAATTAAGACCAAAATTTTATAAGAATAGTCAAAATATGTTACACAAAAACAAGAGAAAGACATGGTAAAATCAAATTTGTAAAAAGTTCAACGAACTAATAAACATCATTATTATTACAAAAGTCTCATATAGAAATATTAGATCGAAGTCATTAACAAAATTGTAAAATTCATTAAAGAGTGATTTATTTACAAGCCCTGATACATTATAAGAAAATATTTTAAAATTTGTTTTTACTAAAAATATTATTTGTACTTATACTACTATGGTCCTTATTGCGAGTGTCGTTTGGCTGTCGATACACGACGGTTGTCGATAGTGGAACATCGAAAATGAAATTTGGTATTGCGTATTCTTATTGTTCGATACTTTCAATTTTGAATTCGGTCGTTATCGTCTGTGGCCCTGATTGCGGTTGTCGACGACCAATCGACTCGTAATTTGTCGATTGCATCGATCAAGTCGTATGTTTGGTATTGTGAAAGCAATCGACAGCAACACATGTTATTGTGAATAATCGGAAACTAGATTGTGAATTTGAAAATTTTGACAGTTCTTTGATGTTTACTTACAAATGAAACATATTTTTTTGGAATCTTGGAAGTGTTTCTTTTAATTAAAGTTGTTAAAATATAAATCAAATCGAAATTTGGTTCAGTGATAGTGATTCAGATACCGATAGTGAGTCTGAAACTATTGAAATAGCTCAAAAACGGAGACGAATAAGAGACTCTTCTAATCCTCTGGAACTGGAGGAACCAATGTAGCTGCTTCTTGTTTTTCAATTTTTTTTTTATTTTTACAATCCAACTTATTTCTTTTAGATTCTTGAAGTACTTTCGTCTGTCCAAAGAATCTTTCATAGACCTTTTATCTGAAATTGACCCCAAACTGAAACCAGCGATTAGAAGCTTTTCAATTCCCAAGCATTTTAAAACTTTGAAAGAATACGTGCAATTATTTGTTTGTTTTCAATTATTTTTGCGATTATTACATTTACCTTAAGCCATTTTTCCCAAGTACGCATTGGGGGACCTGCAGCATTCAACTGCAAACATAATTTTTGCGTTCGACTATCATTGAAACTAATTCAAATGTCAAATTATAGCATTAATTCACAATGACTACTTTCATTGTTTACAGTAACAGAAATCCTTGTCGATAGAGATACGCAATACCAAAAGAAAAATTTATCGAAACTTTCGACCCTTGTCGCATCGAATGTTAGACGACACTCGCAATAAGGGCCTATTTGATTGGCAGACGGCTATAGTACTAAAAACAAGAATTTCCACTACTTGCGACAGCACTGGGCCCTATCACTGCAGTATCAACGCCAGCAGACTGTGTATGTCCCTTATCAATTGCATCATCTTGGATCTGTCACTGCCATCAATCAAATGCTCCAGCAAACACATTCCGCCTTCTTCATCACAGTCATCATGATCCGGATAAAATGTTTTATTATTAATTTGCAGTGTTTGACCACGAATAAAAACCTTTATGTTCTTGATCTTTGTTACTATGTCCGATTTTATTCTAATTAAATGCTTGCGCTTTTCCCTTGCTGCTCTAGTGTAGTCGCGGTGTATTGTAATTCTAGTCTCTCGCTATTTAAAGGCAGACTTCAGTATACGCGGACTATCTTCGACTTGCTGCATTTCAATAATAACATTTGCCATTCTGTTGTCTCTGGATTGAATGAATCTCGTTCTTAATATTGCTGCCGGGCTATTTTGTTGCAATAGCTCCAAGCACAGATTCTTAGCTTTCTCTATGGCTTGTTCGTCATTCTCCTGAGTTGGAATATGCAAAACTAAGTTTTTCTCGATGGATCATCTTTCAAGAAAATCCATTTGGCGTTCAAGAGAAAAGCATCTCTGTTCAACATGCTGTAGTTTTGATTGCGGCGCTTCGTTACTTTGCTCTAAGAACGTTATTTTATTTGTTATCTCGGCCAAGTCAGATTTTGTCGCCAGGTTTTTGAGACGTTCGTCCAGAATCGTTGCTAGTGATCTTTCAATCATTGTTTGGAGATCGACAACTTGCATATTTCCGACCTCAGAATTTCGTTGTAGTGACGCTTCAAAAGGCAAGGTTTCGTGATCAGGAGACAGGGCACAGAATGGCTTTTTCTGTTGTGGACCTTGCGATTGTTTACTGACATTTTTGTTGTTTGGGTTGTTGTTGTTATTTGGTGGAGTTCTTTGTAATTTGCTCATGTTTTGTTTCTACTTTATTAATTTTTTCAACGCAACTTTCTCACCTTCAAATAAGGATGTCCAAGTGTTAATCTTTGGTCTTAAATTATATATCCTTAAAAAATGGCTTTAAAACAATGAAAAAAAACAATTAAAAAATCACTGAATAATAGCACACACGTCCAAACGTCAACCCATATATATATATCATGTGGTGGCTGTACGGTTGGTGATACTGCTGGTGCTGTTGCGGTGATTGGGGTTGTTGAAGTCGTTTCTACTGACCCGATTGGTGATGGCGGCTCCTGTTTCTTCTTCTTGGAGTCCTTCTTGGCGGCGGTCTTTTTTGACCGTTTCTTACCAGTTACCTCGGTGAACTGGTCATCTTCGTCAGATTTGTCGGCCTCGTCACCAGTCAAGCCGATGATTTTGCCTTCTTCTTTTCCTTAGCTGGTTGCAATCTCAATGGTTTCCTCCATTGGCTGTGGTCCTTCGAGCTGTTTCTGCAGCTCCTTGATGAGGTCCACTATAAAGGCGTAGCCGGTGTTCTAATCCCAGGTCGGCTTGCATCCGCTTCAGCAGAGTTGCGAGAGCGGTGAATGCCGTTTCTAAGGTCAGCTTTTCCATTTAAAAAATCCTGATGTACTTTTAAAAATGTTTAGTATTAATCCTGCAAACGATTCTAATAATATGAAATGGATTAATTTTTATTATAATTCCTAAGAATTACAACAAGGATGGAATAAACCCTTTTCACCAGTCCGATCCATCTCGAGAGATCGTACAGGTCTGCCAGGTAGTGAGTGAATGTTCCTTTTTTTCGATGTGTTTGTAATTGAATTGAATTATGAGCTTGAAACTCTTTCAACAGGTTCCTTGACTCTATCCACGCTCATTCCATTCAGGAATGATATTCCTCGATAGTTTACTGGATCGCATAAACAGTCTTTTTTGTGCCCCACAAATATAACCGCATTCTGGAACTCATTTGGGAAAAGATCACCATCTAAAACTTTATTAAAAAGTGTAACCAGCATTTGTCTGAGTTTATTAGTCCCATATTTATAAAATTCAACTGGTACCATTCGATCCGGCCACCTTTCCATCTTTCAAACTTCTATGAATTTATAATTCTTGAAGTGTGATTGCAGAGTCAAGAATTTCGTCAGTAAATCCAGGTACTGCGAATTGCCACTTTTATGAACTTGTTAGCGGATTAAGTAAGTCCCTGAAATGATCATGGAGTGCGTTTTTGCAGAGCTTTGTGGTAGGCGTAAATTTTTTGCAGCCAAGCTTCCAAAATTCCGCTGCTTATTTGCATTTTGCCAAATTAAACGCTTGCAGTTTGCCAAAGCTCTTTTTTTTAATTTTACATAGGTTTTTGTAGTTTAAATTGGCCTTAATGTAGTATTTTCTGAATAAGCCTTCCGAAGAGTTACAAATAATCTTAAGCCATTTGAAGGACAACTTACGCGCCCGTTAGCATTCTTCGTCAAACCAAGGGTCTCTTCTACCGACTCTCTTCTACTCTCTACCGACGGTTCAAAAATGGAAGTTGGAACAGGGGCAGGTTTCTTTTCAGAAAGCCTAAAACTTGCCAGTTCATTCAGACTTCCTAATCACAGCAGCGTCTTCCAAGCCGAGATCTTGGCAGTTACAAACGCTGCAAAACAGGTGTCCATGATGGCGCTATCACATGCTGATATCTCTTTTTTCATTGATAGCCAAGCCGCAATAAAAGCGATTTCTGCCACTCTTGTCAAATCAAGGCTTGTTTCTTGCTGTCGCGAAGAGCTAAGGGTTCTTGGCACACAGCATAACGTTAGACTCTGCTGGGTCCCCGGTCATAGTGGTATACCGGGAAACGAAAAAGCGGACGAACTAGCGAGGAAAGGATCAGCACTTGACCCTTCTCTCATTGATAAATCAATCAGGATCCCACCATGTGAAATGAAACAGATCATTGGTAACAAAATAATGCGAAAATCCAATGAAAGATGGGAATGCCTAGATTCCTGTGTTACTTCCAGGAAACTATGGCCGAAATATGATAAGAAAGAATCTGAAAAGCTGCTATCATTGAATAGAATTTCATTGCGAACGCTTATCAGTATCATAACTGGACATAACCTACTTGGTTGTCACAAAAAGAAAATGGGTCTTTGCACCGATGACCTATGCAGAGGATGCAATGACGAAGATGAACATGAGGACACTAGTCACTTCCTTTGTCAATGCCCAGCACTCTGTCATACTAGGAAAAAATTTCTAGGAAATTACTTCTTTAATGAACTAGAAGAATTATCAGACGCTCCAAAGAGCAGCCTGTTAAACTTCACTAAGAACACAAAATGGTTAAATACTGAACAGACATAAAATCATAGGTTTCTGGAACGTTACAATACGTCAGGGTATCACAACGGATCTACATTGATCTAAGTGTGATGGTAATAAGATCAACCGTCAGCCCATTTTATCTAACCTAACCTAACCTAAGGGTCTCTTCTGCGTTCAGTCTCTTGATTTTTAGAATGCTGTTGTGGTATTGATGATTTTATAATCATCTCTAACGCATCAAAGTTCACATTTTGCTGCGTTTCTAGTTTTAAATCGACCGATTGTCTGTAAGCCGGAGCCCATGAATTTTTCCATTTCAATTTAGGAAGTAACTACATGTCTGAATTTTCCTCGTTTGAGTGTACTCGATGTCGCAAAGTGAGAACAACCGGGAAATGGTCCGAGTATGGTAATTCTTTGATTTCAAAGTCCGTGACAAAAGACTCCCACTCCTCACCCAGTATTCCATAATCAATTACTGATGCCCCTTGACCACCAACAAACGTAAAGTTTCCCGCCATATCACTTAAACTGGTACCATTTTGAATGCGAAGGCCAAATGAATCACATTCTTTCTCTTGTGTTGCATGTTTTGTCATTCGACTGTCTTGCGATTCCCTTAATTGAATTTATCATTCCTGCCTCTTCGCCAATTCTCGCATTAAAATCTCCAATCAATAGGACCTTTGAAATGGGTTCTAAGCTCAATAGCTCGTTTAATTTTTCAAAATGACTGTCCCCTTGTTACAGTTTATGTAAAAGGGAGGTAACCATAGGCAATTGTTGTCAATTTTTAATCCAATGTAAGGTGTTGCGTTGTGTGAGAGAAATTCACATTTTAAAGTTTTTAGGCATTTTTTGAAACCAAAAAAAAAGCTCCGCCTGCTCTTCCTCTCGTGAATGTTCTCTTCGCCGGAATCCACGTAAAAGTATATTCCAACATCTTATTTTGGATATTTTCAAAGTTATTTTTGGTTAGAAAAGTCTCATATAGAAATATTAGATCGAAGTCATTAACAAATTTGTAAAATTCATTAAAGAGTGATTTATTTACAAGCCCTGATACATTATAAGATAATATTTTAAAATTTGTTTGTTTATAACTAAAAATATTATTTGTACTTATACTACTATGGTCCTTATTGCGAGTGTCGTTTGGCTGTGGATACACGACGGTTGTCGATAGTGGAACATCGAAAATGAAATTTGGTATTGAGTATTCTTATTGTTCGATACTTTCAATTTTGAATTCGGTCGTTATCGTCTGTGGCCCTGATTGCGGTTGTCGACGACCAATCGACTCGTAATTTGTCGATTGCATCGATCAAGTCGTATGTTTGGTATTGTGGAAAGCAATCGACAGCAACACATGTTATTGTGAATAATCGGAAACTAGATTGTGAATTTGAAAATTTTGACAGTTCTTTGATGTTTACTTACAAATGAAAAATATTTTTTTGGAATTTTGGAAGTGTTTCTTTTAATTAAATTTGTTAAAATATAAGTCAAATCGAAATTTGGTTCAGTGATAGTGATTCAGATACCGATAGTGAGTCTGAAACTATTGAAATAGCTCGAAAACGGAGACGAATAAGAGACTCTTCTAATCCTCTGGAACTGGAGGAACCAATGTAGCTGCTTCTTGTTTTTCAATTTTTTTTTTATTTTTACAATCCAACTTATTTCTTTTAGATTCTTGAAGTACTTTCGTCTGTCCAAAGAATCTTTCATAGACCTTTTAACTGAAATTGACCCCAAACTGAAACCAGCGATTAGAAGCTTTTCAATTCCCAAGCATTTTAAAACTTTGAAAGAATACGTGCAATTATTTGTTTGTTTTCAATTATTTTTGCGATTATTACATTTACCTTAAGCCATTTTTCCCAAGTACGCATTGGGGGACCTGCAGCATTCAACTGCAAATATAATTTTTGCGTTCGACTATCATTGAAACTAATTCAAATGTCAAATTATAGCATTAATTCACAATGACTACTTTCATTGTTTACAGTAACAGAAATCCTTGTCGATAGAGATACGCAATACCAAAAGAAAAATTTATCGAAACTTTCGACCCTTGTCGCATCGAATGTTAGACGACACTCGCAATAAGGGCCTATTTGATTGGCAGACGGCTATAGTACTAAAAACAAGAATTTCCACTACTTGCGACAGCACTGGGCCCTATCACTGCAGTATCAACGCCAGCAGACTGTGTATGTCCCTTATCAATTGCATCATCTTGGATCTGTCACTGCCATCAATCAAATGCTCCAGCAAACACATTCCGCCTTCTTCATCACAGTCATCATGATCCGGATAAAATGTTTTATTATTAATTTGCAGTGTTTGACCACGAATAAAAACCTTTATGTTCTTGATCTTTGTTACTATGTCCGATTTTATTCTAATTAAATGCTTGCGCTTTTCCCTTGCTGCTCTAGTGTAGTCGCGGTGTATTGTAATTCTAGTCTCTCGCTATTTAAAGGCAGACTTCAGTATACGCGGACTATCTTCGACTTGCTGCATTTCAATAATAACATTTGCCATTCTGTTGTCTCTGGATTGAATGAATCTCGTTCTTAATATTGCTGCCGGGCTATTTTGTTGCAATAGCTCCAAGCACAGATTCTTAGCTTTCTCTATGGCTTGTTCGTCATTCTCCTGAGTTGGAATATGCAAAACTAAGTTTTTCTCGATGGATCATCTTTCAAGAAAATCCATTTGGCGTTCAAGAGAAAAGCATCTCTGTTCAACATGCTGTAGTTTTGATTGCGGCGCTTCGTTACTTTGCTCTAAGAACGTTATTTTATTTGTTATCTCGGCCAAGTCAGATTTTGTCGCCAGGTTTTTTAGACGTTCGTCCAGAATCGTTGCTAGTGATCTTTCAATCATTGTTTGGAGATCGACAACTTGCATATTTCCGACCTCAGAATTTCGTTGTAGTGACGCTTCAAAAGGCAAGGTTTCGTGATCAGGAGACAGGGCACAGAATGGCTTTTTCTGTTGTGGACCTTGCGATTGTGTACTGACATTTTTGTTGTTTGGGTTGTTGTTGTTAATTGGTGGAGTTCTTTGTAATTTGCTCATGTTTTGTTTCTACTTTATTAATTTTTTCAACGCAACTTTCTCACCTTCAAATAAGGATGTCCAAGTGTTAATCTTTGGTCTTAAATTATATATCCTTAAAAAATGGCTTTAAAACAATGAAAAAAAACAATTAAAAAATCACTGAATAATAGCACACACGTCCAAACGTCAACCCATATATATATATCATGTGGTGGCTGTACGGTTGGTGATACTGCTGGTGCTGTTGCGGTGATTGGGGTTGTTGAAGTCGTTTCTACTGACCCGATTGGTGATGGCGGCTCCTGTTTCTTCTTCTTGGAGTCCTTCTTGGCGGCGGTCTTTTTTGACCGTTTCTTACCAGTTACCTCGGTGAACTGGTCATCTTCGTCAGATTTGTCGGCCTCGTCACCAGTCAAGCCGATGATTTTGCCTTCTTCTTTTCCTTAGCTGGTTGCAATCTCAATGGTTTCCTCCATTGGCTGTGGTCCTTCGAGCTGTTTCTGCAGCTCCTTGATGAGGTCCACTATAAAGGCGTAGCCGGTGTTCTAATCCCAGGCGGCTTGCATCCGCTTCAGCAGAGTTGCGAGAGCGGTGAATGCCGTTTCTAAGGTCAGCTTTTCCATTTAAAAAATCCTGATGTACTTTTAAAAATGTTTAGTATTAATCCTGCAAACGATTCTAATAATATTAAATGGATTAATTTTTATTATTATTCCTAAGAATTACAACAAGGATGGAATAAACCCTTTTCACCAGTCCGATCCATCTCGAGAGATCGTACAGGTCTGCCAGGTAGTGAGTGAATGTTCCTTTTTTTCGATGTGTTTGTAATTGAATTGAATTATGAGCTTGAAACTCTTTCAACAGGTTCCTTGACTCTATCCACGCTCATTCCATTCAGGAATGATATTCCTCGATAGTTTACTGGATCGCATAAACAGTCTTTTTTGTGCCCCACAAATATAACCGCATTCTGGAACTCATTTGGGAAAAGATCACCATCTAAAACTTTATTAAAAAGTGTAACCAGCATTTGTCTGAGTTTATTAGTCCCATATTTATAAAATTCAACTGGTACCATTCGATCCGGCCACCTTTCCATCTTTCAAACTTCTATGAATTTATAATTCTTGAAGTGTGATTGCAGAGTCAA
This sequence comes from Melanostoma scalare, assembly GCA_949752695.1. Classification (NCBI taxonomy): domain Eukaryota; kingdom Metazoa; phylum Arthropoda; class Insecta; order Diptera; family Syrphidae; genus Melanostoma; species Melanostoma scalare. The sequence continues at coordinate 126,246,240 of OX456985.1, forward strand.
GAATTTCGTCAGTAAATCGAGGTACTGCAAATTGCCACTTTAATGTTAGCGGATTAAGTAAGTCCCTGAAATGATCATGGAGTGCGTTTTTGCAGAGCTTTGTGGTAGGCGTAAATGTTTTGCAGCCAAGCTTCCAAAATTCTGCTGCCTATTTGCATTTTGCCAAATTTAACGCTTGCAGTTTGCCAAAGCTCTTTTTTTTAATTTTACATAGGTTTTTGTAGTTTAAATTGGCCTTAATGTAGTATTTTCTGAATAAGCCTTCCGAAGAGTTACAAAAAATCTTAAGCCATTTGAAAGACAACTTACGCGCCCGTTAGCATTCTTCGTCAAACCAAGGGTCTCTTCTGCGTTCAGTCTCTTGATTGTTAAAATGCTGTTGTGGTATTGATGATTTTATAATCATCTCTAACGCATCAAAGTTCACATTTTGCTGCGTTTCTAGTTTTAAATCGACCGATTGTCTGTAAGCCGGAGCCCATGAATTTTTCCATTTCAATTTAGGAAGTAACTGCATGTCTGAATTTTCCTCGTTTGAGTGTACTCGATGTCGCAAAGTGAGAACAACCGGGAAATGGTCCGAGTATGGTAATTCTTTGATTTCAAAGTCCGTGACAAAAGACTCCCACTCCTCACCCAGTATTCCATAATCAATTACTGATGACCCTTGACCACCAACAAACGTAAAGTTTCCCGCCATATCACTTAAACTGGTACCATTTTGAATGCGAAGGCCAAATGAATCACATTCTTTCTCTTGTGTTGCATGTTTTGTCATTCGACTGTCTTGCGATTCCTTTAATTGAATTTATCATTCCTGCCTCTTCGCCAATTCTCGCATTAAAATCTCCAATCAATAGGACCTTTGAAATGGGTTCTAAACTCAATAGCTCGTTTAATTTTTCAAAATGACTGTCCCCCTGTTACAGTTTATGTAAAAGGGAGGTAACCATAGGCAATTGCTGTCGATTTTTAATCCAACGTAAGGTGTTGCGTTGTGTGAGAGAAATTCACATTTTAAAGTTTTTAGGCATTTTTTGAAACCAAAAAAAAAGCTCCGCTTGCTCTTCCTCTCGTGAATGTTCTCTTCGCCGGAATCCACGTAAAAGTATATTCCATCATCTTATTTTGGATATTTTCAAAGTTATTTTTGGTTACAAAAGTCTCATATAGAAATATTAGATCGAAGTCATTAACAAATTTGTAAAATTCATTAAAGAGTGATTTATTTACAAGCCCTGATACATTATAAGATAATATTTTAAAATTTGTTTTTACTAAAAATATTATTTGTACTTATACTACTATGGTCCTTATTGCGAGTGTCGTTTGGCTGTCGATACACGACGGTTGTCGATAGTGGAACATCGAAAATGAAATTTGGTATTGAGTATTCTTATTGTTCGATACTTTCAATTTTGAATTCGGTCGTTATCGTCTGTGGCCCTGATTGCGGTTGTCGACGACCAATCGACTCGTAATTTGTCGATTGCATCGATCAAGTCGTATGTTTGGTATTGTGGAAAGCAATCGACAGCAACACATGTTATTGTGAATAATCGGAAACTAGATTATGAATTTGAAAATTTTGACAGTTCTTTGATGTTTACTTACAAATGAAAAATATTTTTTTGGAATTTTGGAAGTGTTTCTTTTAATTAAATTTGTTAAAATATAAGTCAAATCGAAATTTGGTTCAGTGATAGTGATTCAGATACCGAGAGTGAGTCTGAAACTATTGAAATAGCTCGAAAACGGAGACGAATAAGAGACTCTTCTAATCCTCTGGAACTGGAGGAACCAATGTAGCTGCTTCTTGTTTTTAAATTTTTTTTTTATTTTTACAATCCAACTTATTTCTTTTAGATTCTTGAAGTACTTTCGTCTGTCCAAAGAATCTTTCATAGACCTTTTAACTGAAATTGACCCCAAACTGAAACCAGCGATTAGAAGCTCTTCAATTCCCAAGCATTTTAAAACTTTGAAAGAATACTTGCAATTATTTGTTTGTTTTCAATTATTTTTGCGATTACTACATTTACCTTAAGCCATTTTCCCCAAGTACGCATTGGGGGACCTGCAGCATTCAACTGCAAACATAATTTTTGCGTTCGACTATCATTGAAACTAATTCAAATGTCAAATTATAGCATTAATTCACAATGACTACTTTCATTGTTTACAGTAACAGAAATCCTTGTCGATAGAGATACGCAATACCAAAAGAAAAATTTATCGAAACTTTCGACCCTTGTCGCATCGAATGTTAGACGACACTCGCAATAAGGGCCTATTTGATTGGCAGACGGCTATAGTACTGAAAACAAGAATTTCCACTACTTGCGACAGCACTGGGCCCTATCACTGCAGTATCAACGCCGGCAGACTGTGTATGTCCCTTATCAATTGCATCATCTTGGATCTGTCACTGCCATCAATCAAATGCTCCAGCAAACACATTCTGCCTTCTTCATCACAGTCATCATGATCCGGATAAAATGTTTTATTATTAATTTGCAGTGTTTGACCACGAATAAAAACCTTTATGTTCTTGATCTTTGTTACCATGTCCGATTTTATTCTAATTAAATGCTTGCGCTTTTCCCTTGCTGCTCTAGTGTAGTCGCGGTGTATTGTAATTCTAGTCTCTCGCTATTTAAAGGCAGACTTCAGTATACGCGGACTATCTTCGACTTGCTGCATTTCAATAATAACATTTGCCATTCTGTTGTCTCTGGATTGAATGAATCTCGTTCTTAATATTGCTGCCGGGCTATTTTGTTGCAATAGCTCCAAGCACAGATTCTTAGCTTTCTCTATGGCTTGTTCGTCATTCTCCTGAGTTGGAATATGCAAAACTAAGTTTTTCTCGATGGATCATCTTTCAAGAAAATCCATTTGGCGTTCAAGAGAAAAGCATCTCTGTTCAACATGCTGTAGTTTTGATTGCGGCGCTTCGTTACTTTGCTCTAAGAACGTTATTTTATTTGTTATCTCGGCCAAGTCAGATTTTGTCGCCAGGTTTTTGAGACGTTCGTCCAGAATCGTTGCTAGTGATCTTTCAATCATTGTTTGGAGATCGACAACTTGCATATTTCCGACCTCAGAATTTCGTTGTAGTGACGCTTCAAAAGGCAAGGTTTCGTGATCAGGAGACAGGGCACAGAATGGCTTTTTCTGTTGTGGACCTTGCGATTGCTTACTGACATTTTTGTTGTTTGGGTTGTTGTTGTTATTTGGTGGAGTTCTTTGTAATTTGCTCATGTTTTGTTTCTACTTTATTAATTTTTTCAACGCAACTTTCTCACCTTCAAATAAGGATGTCCAAGTGTTAATCTTTGGTCTTAAATTATATATCCTTAAAAAATGGCTTTAAAACAATGAAAAAAAACAATTAAAAAATCACTGAATAATAGCACACACGTCCAAACGTCAACCCATATATATATATCATGTGGTGGCTGTACGGTTGGTGATACTGCTGGTGCTGTTGCGGTGATTGGGGTTGTTGAAGTCGTTTCTACTGACCCGATTGGTGATGGCGGCTCCTGTTTCTTCTTCTTGGAGTCCTTCTTGGCGGCGGTCTTTTTTGACCGTTTCTTACCAGTTACTTCGGTGAACTGGTCATCTTCGTCAGATTTGTCGGCCTCGTCACCAGTCAAGCCGATGATTTTGCCTTCTTCTTTTCCTTAGCTGGTTGCAATCTCAATGGTTTCCTCCATTGGCTGTGGTCCTTCGAGCTGTTTCTGCAGCTCCTTGATGAGGTCCGCTATAAAGGCGTAGCCGGTGTTCTAATCCCAGGTCGGCTTGCATCCGCTTCAGCAGAGTTGCGAGAGCGGTGAATGCCGTTTCTAAGGTCAGCTTTTCCATTTAAAAAATCCTGATGTACTTTTAAAAATGTTTAGTATTAATCCTGCAAACGATTCTAATAATATTAAATGGATTAATTTTTATTATAATTCCTAAGAATTACAACAAGGATGGAATAAACCCTTTTCACCAGTCCGATCCATCTCGAGAGATCGTACAGGTACCTGCCAGATAGTGAGTGAATGTTCCTTTTTTTCGATGTGTTTGTAATTGAATTGAATTATGAGCTTGAAACTCTTTCAACAGGTTCCTTGACTCTATCCACGCTCATTCCATTCAGGAATGATATTCCTCGATAGTTTACTGGATCGCATAAACAGTCTTTTTTGTGCCCCACAAATATAACCGCATTCTGGAACTCATTTGGGAAAAGATCACCATCTAAAACTTTATTAAAAAGTGTAACCAGCATTTGTCTGAGTTTATTAGTCCCATATTTATAAAATTCAACTGGTACCATTCGATCCGGCCACCTTTCCATCTTTCAAACTTCTATGAATTTATAATTCTTGAAGTGTGATTGCAGAGTCAAGAATTTCGTCAGTAAATCGAGGTACTGCAAATTGCCACTTTAATGAACTTGTTAGCGGATTAAGTAAGTCCCTGAAATGATCATGGAGTGCGTTTTTGCAGAGCTTTGTGGTAGGCGTAAATGTTTTGCAGCCAAGCTTCCAAAATTCTGCTGCCTATTTGCATTTTGCCAAATTTAACGCTTGCAGTTTGCCAAAGCTCAGGTTTTTGTAGTTTAAATTGGCCTCAATGTAGTATTTTCTGAATAAGCCTTCCGAAGAGTTACAAAAAATCTTAAGCCATTTGAAAGACAACTTACGCGCCCGTTAGCATTCTTCGTCAAACCAAGGGTCTCTTCTGCGTTCAGTCTCTTGATTGTTAAAATGCTGTTGTGGTATTGATGATTTTATAATCATTTCTAACGCATCAAAGTTCACATTTTGCTGCGTTTCTAGTTTTAAATCGACCGATTGTCTGTAAGCCGGAGCCCATGAATTTTTCCATTTCAATTTAGGAAGTAACTGCATGTCTGAATTTTCCTCGTTTGAGTGTACTCGATGTCGCAAAGTGAGAACAACCGGGAAATGGTCCGAGTATGGTAATTCTTTGATTTCAAAGTCCGTGACAAAAGACTCCCACTCCTCACCCAGTATTCCATAATCAATTACTGATGACCCTTGACCACCAACAAACGTAAAGTTTCCCGCCATATCACTTAAACTGGTAAAATTTTGAATGCGAAGGCCAAATGAATCACATTCTTTCTCTTGTGTTGCATGTTTTGTCATTCGACTGTCTTGCGATTCCCTTAATTGAATTTATCATTCCTGCCTCTTCGCCAATTCTCGCATTAAAATCTCCAATCAATAGGAAGTTTGAAATGGGTTCTAAACTCAATAGCTCGTTTAATTTTTCAAAATGACTGTCCCCTTGTTACAGTTTATGTAAAAGGGAGGTAACCATAGGCAATTGTTGTCGATTTTTAATCCAACGTAAGGTGTTGCGTTGTGTGAGAGAAATTCACATTTTAAAGTTTTTAGGCATTTTTTGAAACCAAAAAAAAAGCTCCGCTTGCTCTCCCTCTCGTGAATGTTCTCTTCGCCGGAATCCACGTAAAAGTATATTCCAACATCTTATTTTGGATATTTTCAAAGTTATTTTTGGTTACAAAAGTCTCATATAGAAATATTAGATCGAAGTCATTAACAAATTTGTAAAATTCATTAAAGAGTGATTTATTTACAAGCCCTGATACATTATAAGATAATATTTTAAAATTTGTTTGTTTATAACTAAAAATATTATCTGTACTTATACTAGGGGAGACTGGGTACGGTTGACACAATTTTTCTTCTTTTGTCCATAGCATTGACATCAATAAGATTAGCTATGTAGGAATTAGGTGCAATTCAAGATCATTATTCTTTCTATTAATGAACAGTGTTTTTTAAGTGCATAGTTCACATTTAAGCAATATACATTAATTTTTAATGAGAAAAGTCAATTTGTTTCAACTGTCCCCATGCCAGGGGCGGTTGAAACAATGAATGGGGTCAATTGAAACACGTTGAAATAGTAAAAATATTGCCTTGTAACGTATTTTATTAATTTTTTATTTCAAAAAATTCCACAGTTTGAGAATATATTCTTATTCAAAGTTCATTATTAAATATATACAGGGTGTCCCGTAATTCGTTACACCAAAGTTAGCCTTTTTTTAAATTGTCAAAAAGTGATGTCAAACTTGAGAAACGGACTTTACTGTAGAACAATTTTTTTCTTAGAATATGACCAAGAATCATATCCCAAAGTATGTAAAACGAATTACGGGACACCCTGTATAATAATATAAGTAATATAATGTATCTTGAAAGAGAGCTGTAGTTTATTCCATGCTTCTCTGATGCACTGCGTAATGAACTGCCTGCCTTCACATCGTCATGAGTGCAGTCTTCCTCACACGTACTCGGGGCATCTACAAAACAAACAAAAAATGTAAACACATTGTTTCAACCGTCCCCAAAAAAAATGTGTTAACCGTCCCCAACCACTTTTCTAACAAAAAAAAATTACAAAACAACATAAACAACACTAACACGTCCCTGCATGTCATTTCATTCTATTCTACACTCTTTTCTGCGCACAACATAATATCACTCAACACTTACACTTGAATAGTACTCACGCAACAAAGAAAAGTAAAAAATCAAAAAAACTTACTTTTGCTTGTCAAAAAAAACAAGAGCTTCCTGTTCACTACCGATCAGCGCGACGATCAAAGCAAGACTGAAAATCGTGACTAAACTGGTTTCTGCTCAATTCTCTTTCAGTACTCAAACACATTGCGTGAACGGTTTCTGAGATATTTATGTTGTGTCAACCGTCCTGTGTTTCAACCGTACCCAGTCTCCCCTACTATGGTCCTTATTGCGAGTGTCGTTTGGCTGTGGATACACGACGGTTGTCGATAGTGAAACATCGAAAATGAAATTTGGTATTGAGTATTCTTATTGTTCGATACTTTCAATTTTGAATTCGGTCGTTATCGTCTGTGGCCCTGATTGCGGTTGTCGACGACCAATCGACTCGTAATTTGTCGATTGCATCGATCAAGTCGTATGTTTGGTATTGTGGAAAGCAATCGACAGCAACACATGTTATTGTGAATAATCGGAAACTAGATTGTGAATTTGAAAATTTTGACAGTTCTTTGATGTTTACTTACAAATGAAAAAAATTTTTTTGGAATTTTGGAAGTGTTTCTTTTAATTAAATTTGTTAAAATATAAGTCAAATCGAAATTTGGTTCAGTGATAGTGATTCAGATACCGATAGTGAGTCTGAAACTATTGAAATAGCTCGAAAACGGAGACGAATAAGAGACTCTTCTAATCCTCTGGAACTGGAGGAACCAATGTAGCTGCTTCTTGTTTTTCAATTTTTTTTTTATTTTTACAATCCAACTTATTTCTTTTAGATTCTTGAAGTACTTTCGTCTGTCCAAAGAATCTTTCATAGACCTTTTAACTGAAATTGACCCCAAACTGAAACCAGCGATTAGAAGCTCTTCAATTCCCAAGCATTTTAAAACTTTGAAAGAATACGTGCAATTATTTGTTTGTTTTCAATTATTTTTGCGATTATTACATTTACCTTAAGCCATTTTTCCCAAGTACGCATTGGGGGACCTGCAGCATTCAACTGCAAACATAATTTTTGCGTTCGACTATCATTTAAACTAATTCAAATGTCAAATTATAGCATTAATTCACAATGACTACTTTCATTGTTTACAGTAACAGAAATCCTTGTCGATAGAGATACGCAATACCAAAATAAAAATTTATCGAAACTTTCGACCCTTGTCGCATCGAATGTTAGACGACACTCGCAATAAGGGCCTATTTGATTGGCAGACGGCTATAGTACTAAAAACAAGAATTTCCACTACTTGCGACAGCACTGGGCCCTATCAGTGCAGTATCAACGCCAGCAGACTGTGTATGTCCCTTATCAATTGCATCATCTTGGATCTGTCACTGCCATCAATCAAATGCTCCAGCAAACACATTCCGCCTTCTTCATCACAGTCATCATGATCCGGATAAAATGTTTTATTATTAATTTGCAGTGTTTGACCACGAATAAAAACCTTTATGTTCTTGATCTTTGTTACTATGTCCGATTTTATTCTAATTAAATGCTTGCGCTTTTCCCTTGCTGCTCTAGTGTAGTCGCGGTGTATTGTAATTCTAGTCTCTCGCTATTTAAAGGCAGACTTCAGTATACGCGGACTATCTTCGACTTGCTGCATTTCAATAATAACATTTGCCATTCTGTTGTCTCTGGATTGAATGAATCTCGTTCTTAATATTGCTGCCGGGCTATTTTGTTGCAATAGCTCCAAGCACAGATTCTTAGCTTTCTCTATGGCTTGTTCGTCATTCTCCTGAGTTGGAATATGCAAAACTAAGTTTTTCTCGATGGATCATCTTTCAAGAAAATCCATTTGGCGTTCAAGAGAAAAGCATCTCTGTTCAACATGCTGTAGTTTTGATTGCGGCGCTTCGTTACTTTGCTCTAAGAACGTTATTTTATTTGTTATCTCGGCCAAGTCAGATTTTGTCGCCAGGTTTTTTAGACGTTCGTCCAGAATCGTTGCTAGTGATCTTTCAATCATTGTTTGGAGATCGACAACTTGCATTCGTTGTAGTGACGCTTCAAAAGGCAAGGTTTCGTGATCAGGAGACAGGGCACAGAATGGCTTTTTCTGTTGTGGACCTTGCGATTGTGTACTGACATTTTTGTTGTTTGGGTTGTTGTTGTTATTTGGTGGAGTTCTTTGTAATTTGCTCATGTTTTGTTTCTACTTTATTAATTTTTTCAACGCAACTTTCTCACCTTCAAATAAGGATGTCCAAGTGTTAATCTTTGGTCTTAAATTTTATATCCTTAAAAAATGGCTTTAAAACAATGAAAAAAACAATTAAAAAATCACTGAATAATAGCACACACGTCCAAACGTCAACCCATATATATATATCATGTGGTGGCTGTACGGTTGGTGATACTGCTGGTGCTGTTGCGGTGATTGGGGTTGTTGAAGTCGTTTCTACTGACCCGATTGGTGATGGCGGCTCCTGTTTCTTCTTCTTGGAGTCCTTCTTGGCGGCGGTCTTTTTTGACCGTTTCTTACCAGTTACCTCGGTGAACTGGTCATCTTCGTCAGATTTGTCGGCCTCGTCACCAGTCAAGCCGATGATTTTGCCTTCTTCTTTTCCTTAGCTGGTTGCAATCTCAATGGTTTCCTCCATTGGCTGTGGTCCTTCGAGCTGTTTCTGCAGCTCCTTGATGAGGTCCGCTATAAAGGCGTAGCCGGTGTTCTAATCCCAGGTCGGCTTGCATCCGCTTCAGCAGAGTTGCGAGAGCGGTGAATGCCGTTTCTAAGGTCAGTTTTTCCATTTAAAAAATCCTGATGTACTTTTAAAAATGTTTAGTATGAATCCTGCAAACGATTCTAATAATATTAAATGGATTAATTTTTATTATAATTCCTAAGAATTACAACAAGGATGGAATAAACCCTTTTCACCAGTCCGATCCATCTCGAGAGATCGTACAGGTACCTGCCAGGTAGTGAGTGAATGTTCCTTTTTTTCGATGTGTTTGTAATTGAATTGAATTATGAGCTTGAAACTCTTTCAACAGGTTCCTTGACTCTATCCACGCTCATTCCATTCAGGAATGATATTCCTCGATAGTTTACTGGATCGCATAAACAGTCTTTTTTGTGCCCCACAAATATAACCGCATCCTGGAACTCATTTGGGAAAAGATCACCATCTAAAACTTTATTAAAAAGTGTAACCAGCATTTGTCTGAGTTTATTAGTCCCATATTTATAAAATTCAACTGGTACCATTCGATCCGGCCACCTTTCCATCTTTCAAACTTCTATGAATTTATAATTCTTGAAGTGTGATTGCAGAGTCAAGAATTTCGTCAGTAAATCGAGGTACTGCAAATTGCCACTTTAATGAACTTGTTAGCGGATTAAGTAAGTCCCTGAAATGATCATGGAGTGCGTTTTTGCAGAGCTTTGTGGTAGGCGTAAATGTTTTGCAGCCAAGCTTCCAAAATTCTGCTGCCTATTTGCATTTTGCCAAAGCTCAGGTTTTTGTAGTTTAAATTGGCCTCAATGTAGTATTTTCTGAATAAGCCTTCCGAAGAGTTACAAAAAATCTTAAGCCATTTGAAAGACAACTTACGCGCCCGTTAGCATTCTTCGTCAAACCAAGGGTCTCTTCTGCGTTCAGTCTCTTGATTGTTAAAATGCTGTTGTGGTATTGATGATTTTATAATCATCTCTAATGCATCAAAGTTCACATTTTGCTGCGTTTCTAGTTTTAAATCGACCGATTGTCTGTAAGCCGGAGCCCATGAATTTTTCCATTTCAATTTAGGAAGTAACTGTATGTCTGAATTTTCCTCGTTTGAGTGTACTCGATGTCGCAAAGTGAGAACAACCGGGAAATTGTCCGAGTATGGTAATTCTTTGATTTCAAAGTCCGTGACAAAAGACTCCCACTCCTCACCCAGTATTCCATAATCAATTACTGATGACCCTTGACCACCAACAAACGTAAAGTTTCCCGCCATATCACTTAAACTGGTACCATTTTGAATGCGAAGGCCAAATGAATCACATTCTTTCTCTTGTGTTGCATGTTTTGTCATTCGACTGTCTTGCGATTCCCTTAATTGAATTTATCATTCCTGCCTCTTCGCCAATTCTCGCATTAAAATCTCCAATCAATAGGACCTTTGAAGTGGGTTCTAAACTCAATAGCTCGTTTAATTTTTCAAAATCACTGTCCCCTTGTTACAGTTTATGTAAAAGGGAGGTAACCATAGGCAATTGTTGTCGATTTTTAATCCAACGTAAGGTGTTGCGTTGTGTGAGAGAAATTCACATTTTAAAGTTTTTAGGCATTTTTTGAAACCAAAAAAAAAAAGCTCCGCTTGCTCTTCCTCTCGTGAATGTTCTCTTCGCCGGAATCCACGTAAAAGTATATTCCAACATCTTATTTTGGATATTTTCAAAGTTATTTTTGGTTACAAAAGTCTCATATAGAAATATTAGATCGAAGTCATTAACAAATTTGTAAAATTCATTAAAGAGTGATTTATTTACAAGCCCTGATACATTATAAGATAATATTTTAAAATTTGTTTGTTTATAACTAAAAATATTATTTGTACTTATACTTATTGTCCTTATTGCGAGTGTCGTTTGGCTGTCGATACACGACGGTTGTCGATAGTGGAACATCGAAAATGAAATTTGGTATTGCGTATTCTTATTGTTCGATACTTTCAATTTTGAATTCGGTCGTTATCGTCTGTGGCCCTGATTGCGGTTGTCGACGACCAATCGACTCGTAATTTGTCGATTGCATCGATCAAGTCGTATGTTTGGTATTGTGGAAAGCAATCGACAGCAACACATGTTATTGTGAATAATCTGAAACTAGATTGTGAATTTGAAAATTTTGACAGTTCTTTGATGTTTACTTACAAATGAAAAATATTTTTTTGGAATTTTGGAAGTGTTTCTTTTAATTAAATTTGTTAAAATATAAGTCAAATCGAAATTTGGTTCAGTGATAGTGATTCAGATACCGATAGAGAGTCTGAAACTATTGAAATAGCTCGAAAACGGAGACGAATAAGAGACTCTTCTAATCCTCTGGAACTGGAGGAACCAATGTCGCTGCTTCTTGTTTTTCAATTTTTTTTTTATTTTTACAATCCAACTTATTTCTTTTAGATTCTTGAAGTACTTTCGTCTGTCCAAAGAATCTTTCATAGACCTTTTAACTGAAATTGAACCCAAACTGAAACCAGCGATTAGAAGCTCTTCAATTCCCAAGCATTTTAAAACTTTGAAAGAATACGTGCAATTATTTGTTTGTTTTCAATTATTTTTGCGATTATTATACATTCAACTGCAAACATAATTTTTGCGTTCGACTATCATTGAAACTAATTCAAATGTCAAATTATAGCATTAATTCACAATGACTACTTTCATTGTTTACAGTAGCAGAAATCCTTGTCGATAGAGATACGCAATACCAAAAGAAAAATTTATCGAAACTTTCGACCCTTGTCGCATCGAATGTTAGACGACACTCGCAATAAGGGCCTATTTGATTGGCAGACGGCTATAGTACTAAAAACAAGAATTTCCACTACTTGCGACAGCACTGGGCCCTATCACTGCAGTATCAACGCCAGCAGACTGTGTATGTCCCTTATCAATTGCATCATCTTGGATCTGTCACTGCCATCAATCAAATGCTCCAGCAAACACATTCCGCCTTCTTCATCACAGTCATCATGATCCGGATAAAATGTTTTATTATTAATTTGCAGTGTTTGACCACGAATAAAAACCTTTATGTTCTTGATCTTTGTTACTATGTCCGATTTTATTCTAATTAAATGCTTGCGCTTTTCCCTTGCTGCTCTAGTGTAGTCGCGGTGTATTGTAATTCTAGTCTCTCGCTATTTAAAGGCAGACTTCAGTATACGCGGACTATCTTCGACTTGCTGCATTTCAATAATAACATTTGCCATTCTGTTGTCTCTGGATTGAATGAATCTCGTTCTTAATATTGCTGCCGGGCTATTTTGTTGCAATAGCTCCAAGCACAGATTCTTAGCTTTCTCTATGGCTTGTTCGTCATTCTCCTGAGTTGGAATATGCAAAACTAGGTTTTTCTCGATGGATCATCTTTCAAGAAAATCCATTTGGCGTTCAAGAGAAAAGCATCTCTGTTCAACATGCTGTAGTTTTGATTGCGGCGCTTCGTTACTTTGCTCTAAGAACGTTATTTTATTTGTTATCTCGGCCAAGTCAGATTTTGTCGCCAGGTTTTTTAGACGTTCGTCCAGAATCGTTGCTAGTGATCTTTCAATCATTGTTTGGAGATCGACAACTTGCATATTTCCGACCTCAGAATTTCGTTGTAGTGACGCTTCAAAAGGCAAGGTTTCGTGATCAGGAGACAGGGCACAGAATGGCATTTTCTGTTGTGGACCTTGCGATTGCTTACTGGCATTTTTGTTGTTTGGGTTGTTGTTGTTATTTGGTGGAGTTCTTTGTAATTTGCTCATGTTTTGTTTCTACTTTATTAATTTTTTCAACGCAACTTTCTCACCTTCAAATAAGGATGTCCAAGTGTTAATCTTTGGTCTTAAATTATATATCCTTAAAAAATGGCTTTAAAACAATGAAAAAAAACAATTAAAAAATCACTGAATAATAGCACACACGTCCAAACGTCAACCCATATACATATATCATGTGGTGGCTGTACGGTTGGTGATACTGCTGGTGCTGTTGCGGTGATTGGGGTTGTTGAAGTCGTTTCTACTGACCCGATTGGTGATGGCGGCTCCTGTTTCTTCTTCTTGGAGTCCTTCTTGGCGGCGGTCTTTTTTGACCGTTTCTTACCAGTTACCTCGGTGAACTGGTCATCTTCGTCAGATTTGTCGGCCTCGTCACCAGTCAAGCCGATGATTTTGCCTTCTTCTTTTCCTTAGCTGGTTGCAATCTCAATGGTTTCCTCCATTGGCTGTGGTCCTTCGAGCTGTTTCTGCAGCTCCTTGATGAGGTCCGCTATAAAGGCGTAGCCGGTGTTCTAATCCCAGGTCGGCTTGCATCCGCTTCAGCAGAGTTGCGAGAGCGGTGAATGCCGTTTCTAAGGTCAGTTTTTCCATTTAAAAAATCCTGATGTACTTTTAAAAATGTTTAGTATGAATCCTGCAAACGATTCTAATAATATTAAATGGATTAATTTTTATTATAATTCCTAAGAATTACAACAAGGATGGAATAAACCCTTTTCACCAGTCCGATCCATCTCGAGAGATCGTACAGGTACCTGCCAGGTAGTGAGTGAATGTTCCTTTTTTTCGATGTGTTTGTAATTGAATTGAATTATGAGCTTGAAACTCTTTCAACAGGTTCCTTGACTCTATCCACGCTCATTCCATTCAGGAATGATATTCCTCGATAGTTTACTGGATCGCATAAACAGTCTTTTTTGTGCCCCACAAATATAACCGCATTCTGGAACTCATTTGGGAAAAGATCACCATCTAAAACTTTATTAAAAAGTGTAACCAGCATTTGTCTGAGTTTATTAGTCCCATATTTATAAAATTCAACTGGTACCATTCGATCCGGCCACCTTTCCATCTTTCAAACTTCTATGAATTTATAATTCTTGAAGTGTGATTGCAGAGTCAAGAATTTCGTCAGTAAATCGAGGTACTGCAAATTGCCACTTTAATGAACTTGTTAGCGGATTAAGTAAGTCCCTGAAATGATCATGGAGTGCGTTTTTGCAGAGCTTTGTGGTAGGCGTAAATGTTTTGCAGCCAAGCTTCCAAAATTCTGCTGCCTATTTGCATTTTGCCAAAGCTCAGGTTTTTGTAGTTTAAATTGGCCTCAATGTAGTATTTTCTGAATAAGCCTTCCGAAGAGTTACAAAAAATCTTAAGCCATTTGAAAGACAACTTACGCGCCCGTTAGCATTCTTCGTCAAACCAAGGGTCTCTTCTGCGTTCAGTCTCTTGATTGTTAAAATGCTGTTGTGGTATTGATGATTTTATAATCATCTCTAATGCATCAAAGTTCACATTTTGCTGCGTTTCTAGTTTTAAATCGACCGATTGTCTGTAAGCCGGAGCCCATGAATTTTTCCATTTCAATTTAGGAAGTAACTGTATGTCTGAATTTTCCTCGTTTGAGTGTACTCGATGTCGCAAAGTGAGAACAACCGGGAAATGGTCCGAGTATGGTAATTCTTTGATTTCAAAGTCCGTGACAAAAGACTCCCACTCCTCACCCAGTATTCCATAATCAATTACTGATGACCCTTGACCACCAACAAACGTAAAGTTTCCCGCCATATCACTTAAACTGGTACCATTTTGAATGCGAAGGCCAAATGAATCACATTCTTTCTCTTGTGTTGCATGTTTTGTCATTCGACTGTCTTGCGATTCCCTTAATTGAATTTATCATTCCTGCCTCTTCGCCAATTCTCGCATTAAAATCTCCAATCAATAGGACCTTTGAAGTGGGTTCTAAACTCAATAGCTCGTTTAATTTTTCAAAATCACTGTCCCCTTGTTACAGTTTATGTAAAAGGGAGGTAACCATAGGCAATTGTTGTCGATTTTTAATCCAACGTAAAGTGTTGCGTTGTGTGAGAGAAATTCACATTTTAAAGTTTTTAGGCATTTTTTGAAACCAAAAAAAAAAGCTCCGCTTGCTCTTCCTCTCGTGAATGTTCTCTTCGCCGGAATCCACGTAAAAGTATATTCCAACATCTTATTTTGGATATTTTCAAAGTTATTTTTGGTTACAAAAGTCTCATATAGAAATATTAGATCGAAGTCATTAACAAATTTGTAAAATTCATTAAAGAGTGATTTATTTACAAGCCCTGATACATTATAAGATAATATTTTAAAATTTGTTTGTTTATAACTAAAAATATTATTTGTACTTATACTTATTGTCCTTATTGCGAGTGTCGTTTGGCTGTCGATACACGACGGTTGTCGATAGTGGAACATCGAAAATGAAATTTGGTATTGCGTATTCTTATTGTTCGATACTTTCAATTTTGAATTCGGTCGTTATCGTCTGTGGCCCTGATTGCGGTTGTCGACGACCAATCGACTCGTAATTTGTCGATTGCATCGATCAAGTCGTATGTTTGGTATTGTGGAAAGCAATCGACAGATTGTGAATTTGAAAATTTTGACAGTTCTTTGATGTTTACTTACAAATGAAAAATATTTTTTTGGAATTTTGGAAGTGTTTCTTTTAATTAAATTTGTTAAAATATAAGTCAAATCGAAATTTGGTTCAGTGATAGTGATTCAGATACCGATAGAGAGTCTGAAACTATTGAAATAGCTCGAAAACGGAGACGAATAAGAGACTCTTCTAATCCTCTGGAACTGGAGGAACCAATGTCGCTGCTTCTTGTTTTTCAATTTTTTTTTTATTTTTACAATCCAACTTATTTCTTTTAGATTCTTGAAGTACTTTCGTCTGTCCAAAGAATCTTTCATAGACCTTTTAACTGAAATTGAACCCAAACTGAAACCAGCGATTAGAAGCTCTTCAATTCCCAAGCATTTTAAAACTTTGAAAGAATACGTGCAATTATTTGTTTGTTTTCAATTATTTTTGCGATTATTATACATTCAACTGCAAACATAATTTTTGCGTTCGACTATCATTGAAACTAATTCAAATGTCAAATTATAGCATTGATTCACAATGACTACTTTCATTGTTTACAGTAGCAGAAATCCTTGTCGATAGAGATACGCAATACCAAAAGAAAAATTTATCGAAACTTTCGACCCTTGTCGCATCGAATGTTAGACGACACTCGCAATAAGGGCCTATTTGATTGGCAGACGGCTATAGTACTAAAAACAAGAATTTCCACTACTTGCGACAGCACTGGGCCCTATCACTGCAGTATCAACGCCAGCAGACTGTGTATGTCCCTTATCAATTGCATCATCTTGGATCTGTCACTGCCATCAATCAAATGCTCCAGCAAACACATTCCGCCTTCTTCATCACAGTCATCATGATCCGGATAAAATGTTTTATTATTAATTTGCAGTGTTTGACCACGAATAAAAACCTTTATGTTCTTGATCTTTGTTACTATGTCCGATTTTATTCTAATTAAATGCTTGCGCTTTTCCCTTGCTGCTCTAGTGTAGTCGCGGTGTTTTGTAATTCTAGTCTCTCGCTATTTAAAGGCAAACTTCAGTATACGCGGACTATCTTCGACTTGCTGCATTTCAATAATAACATTTGCCATTCTATTGTCTCTGGATTGAATGAATCTCGTTCTTAATATTGCTGCCGGGCTATTTTGTTGCAATAGCTCCAAGCACAGATTCTTAGCTTTCTCTATGGCTTGTTCGTCATTCTCCTGAGTTGGAATATGCAAAACTAAGTTTTTCTCGATGGATCATCTTTCAAGAAAATCCATTTGGCGTTCAAGAGAAAAGCATCTCTGTTCAACATGCTGTAGTTTTGATTGCGGCGCTTCGTTACTTTGCTCTAAGAACGTTATTTTATTTGTTATCTCGGTCAAGTCAGATTTTGTCGCCAGGTTTTTTAGACGTTCGTCCAGAATCGTTGCTAGTGATCTTTCAATCATTGTTTGGAGATCGACAACTTGCATATTTCCGACCTCAGAATTTCGTTGTAGTGACGCTTCAAAAGGCAAGGTTTCGTGATCAGGAGACAGGGCACAGAATGGCTTTTTCTGTTGTGGACCTTGCGATTGTGTACTGACATTTTTGTTGTTTGGGTTGTTGTTGTTATTTGGTGGAGTTCTTTGTAATTTGCTCATGTTTTGTTTCTACTTTATTAATTTTTTCAACGCAACTTTCTCACCTTCAAATAAGGATGTCCAAGTGTTAATCTTTGGTCTTAAATTTTATATCCTTAAAAAATGGGTTTAAAACAATGAAAAAAACAATTAAAAAATCACTGAATAATAGCACACACGTCCAAACGTCAACCCATATATATGTATCATGTGGTGGCTGTAACCTGTGTGAACTTGGCACCCGAGTTTCGAAAAAATTACTTTTTTTTTTTGTTTCTGGTAGGTTTTGGATTGTAGTAGATTGTAGTGAAAAAATTTTTGTTTGTAGTAAAGTAGAAGTCAGAAAAAATTTCGGTCAAAAAAAACTTCAGCACCCCAAATGCGAAAATTCAAAATTTTTTAATTGAATTTGGAAGAAAAGGGTTTGTAGAGGTTTGTAGTGAATTTTTTTTTTTTTTTGTAGTAGAAGAAATTTTTTTTTTTTGGGAAAAAAAAAATTTTTTTTTCCCCATACCAATTTTTTTTGTTGCTGGCTATTGGACTACTACAAACAATGTAAAACCCTTAAAATCACTTAAATATGTTCCTAGAGGTTTGTAGTACAAACATTTTCGTTTGTAGTAGAACCAAAAAATAGTTACAGCTCATTAATTAGACCATATCATTCATATGCAACTTTTTTCAAAATTTTCACTCTTTCGCTGGCTATTCGACTACTACAAACGATTAAACCACTTAAAATCACTTAAATATGTTCCTAGAGGTTTGTAGTACAAACATTTTCGTTTGTAGTAGAACCAAAAAATAGTTACAGCTCATTAATTAGACCATATCATTCATATGCAACTTTTTTCAAAATTTTCACTCTTTCGCTGGCTATTCGACTACTACAAACGATTAAACCACTTAAAATCACTTAAATATGTTCCTAGAGGTTTGTAGTACAAACATTTTCGTTTGTAGTAGAACCAAAAAATAGTTACAGCTCATTAATTAGACCATATCATTCATATGCAACTTTTTTCAAAATTTTCACTCTTTCGCTGGCTATTCGACTACTACAAACGATTAAACCACTTAAAATCACTTAAATATGTTCCTAGAGGTTTGTAGTACAAACATTTTCGTTTGTAGTAGAACCAAAAAATAGTTACAGCTCATTAATTAGACCATATCATTCATATGCAACTTTTTTCAAAATTTTCACTCTTTCGCTGGCTATTCGACTACTACAAACGATTAAACCACTTAAAATCACTTAAATATGTTCCTAGAGGTTTGTAGTACAAACATTTTCGTTTGTAGTAGAACCAAAAAATAGTTACAGCTCATTAATTAGACCATATCATTCATATGCAACTTTTTTCAAAATTTTCACTCTTTCGCTGGCTATTCGACTACTACAAACGATTAAACCACTTAAAATCACTTAAATATGTTCCTAGAGGTTTGTAGTACAAACATTTTCGTTTGTAGTAGAACCAAAAAATAGTTACAGCTCATTAATTAGACCATATCATTCATATGCAACTTTTTTCAAAATTTTCACTCTTTCGCTGGCTATTCGACTACTACAAACGATTAAACCACTTAAAATCACTTAAATATGTTCCTAGAGGTTTGTAGTACAAACATTTTCGTTTGTAGTAGAACCAAAAAATAGTTACAGCTCATTAATTAGACCATATCATTCATATGCAACTTTTTTCAAAATTTTCACTCTTTCGCTGGCTATTCGACTACTACAAACGATTAAACCACTTAAAATCACTTAAATATGTTCCTAGAGGTTTGTAGTACAAACATTTTCGTTTGTAGTAGAACCAAAAAATAGTTACAGCTCATTAATTAGACCATATCATTCGTATGCAACTTTAATAATTAATAGTAGTTTAATCGTTTGTAGTAGTCGAATAGCCAGCGAAAGAGTGAAAAATTTGAAAAAAGTTGCATATGAATGATATGGTCTAATTAATGAGCTGTAACTATTTTTTGGTTCTACTACAAACGAAAATGTTTGTACTACAAACCTCTAGGAACATATTTAAGTGATTTTAAGTGGTTTAATCGTTTGTAGTAGTCGAATAGCCAGCGAAAGAGTGAAAATTTTGAAAAAAGTTGCATATGAATGATATGGTCTAATTAATGAGCTGTAACTATTTTTTGGTTCTACTACAAACGAAAATGTTTGTACTACAAACCTCTAGGAACATATTTAAGTGATTTTAAGTGGTTTAATCGTTTGTAGTAGTCGAATAGCCAGCGAAAGAGTGAAAATTTTGAAAAAAGTTGCATATGAATGATATGGTCTAATTAATGAGCTGTAACTATTTTTTGGTTCTGCTACAAACGAAAATGTTTGTACTACAAACCTCTAGGAACATATTTAAGTGATTTTAAGTGGTTTAATCGTTTGTAGTAGTCGAATAGCCAGCGAAAGAGTGAAAATTTTGAAAAAAGTTGCATATGAATGATATGGTCTAATTAATGAGCTGTAACTATTTTTTGGTTCTACTACAAACGAAAATGTTTGTACTACAAACCTCTAGGAACATATTTAAGTGATTTTAAGTGGTTTAATCGTTTGTAGTAGTCGAATAGCCAGCGAAAGAGTGAAAATTTTGAAAAAAGTTGCATATGAATGATATGGTCTAATTAATGAGCTGTAACTATTTTTTGGTTCTACTACAAACGAAAATGTTTGTACTACAAACCTCTAGGAACATATTTAAGTGATTTTAAGTGGTTTAATCGTTTGTAGTAGTCGAATAGCCAGCGAAAGAGTGAAAATTTTGAAAAAAGTTGCATATGAATGATATGGTCTAATTAATGAGCTGTAACTATTTTTTGGTTCTACTACAAACGAAAATGTTTGTACTACAAACCTCTAGGAACATATTTAAGTGATTTTAAGTGGTTTAATCGTTTGTAGTAGTCGAATAGCCAGCGAAAGAGTGAAAATTTTGAAAAAAGTTGCATATGAATGATATGGTCTAATTAATGAGCTGTAACTATTTTTTGGTTCTACTACAAACGAAAATGTTTGTACTACAAACCTCTAGGAACATATTTAAGTGATTTTAAGTGGTTTAATCGTTTGTAGTAGTCGAATAGCCAGCGAAAGAGTGAAAATTTTGAAAAAAGTTGCATATGAATGATATGGTCTAATTAATGAGCTGTAACTATTTTTTGGTTCTACTACAAACGAAAATGTTTGTACTACAAACCTCTAGGAACATATTTAAGTGATTTTAAGTGGTTTAATCGTTTGTAGTAGTCGAATAGCCAGCGAAAGAGTGAAAATTTTGAAAAAAGTTGCATATGAATGATATGGTCTAATTAATGAGCTGTAACTATTTTTTGGTTCTACTACAAACGAAAATGTTTGTACTACAAACCTCTAGGAACATATTTAAGTGATTTTAAGTGGTTTAATCGTTTGTAGTAGTCGAATAGCCAGCGAAAGAGTGAAAATTTTGAAAAAAGTTGCATATGAATGATATGGTCTAATTAATGAGCTGTAACTATTTTTTGGTTCTACTACAAACGAAAATGTTTGTACTACAAACCTCTAGGAACATATTTAAGTGATTTTAAGTGGTTTAATCGTTTGTAGTAGTCGAATAGCCAGCGAAAGAGTGAAAATTTTGAAAAAAGTTGCATATGAATGATATGGTCTAATTAATGAGCTGTAACTATTTTTTGGTTCTACTACAAACGAAAATGTTTGTACTACAAACCTCTAGGAACATATTTAAGTGATTTTAAGTGGTTTAATCGTTTGTAGTAGTCGAATAGCCAGCGAAAGAGTGAAAATTTTGAAAAAAGTTGCATATGAATGATATGGTCTAATTAATGAGCTGTAACTATTTTTTGGTTCTACTACAAACGAAAATGTTTGTACTACAAACCTCTAGGAACATATTTAAGTGATTTTAAGTGGTTTAATCGTTTGTAGTAGTCGAATAGCCAGCGAAAGAGTGAAAATTTTGAAAAAAGTTGCATATGAATGATATGGTCTAATTAATGAGCTGTAACTATTTTTTGGTTCTACTACAAACGAAAATGTTTGTACTACAAACCTCTAGGAACATATTTAAGTGATTTTAAGTGGTTTAATCGTTTGTAGTAGTCGAATAGCCAGCGAAAGAGTGAAAATTTTGAAAAAAGTTGCATATGAATGATATGGTCTAATTAATGAGCTGTAACTATTTTTTGGTTCTACTACAAACGAAAATGTTTGTACTACAAACCTCTAGGAACATATTTAAGTGATTTTAAGTGGTTTAATCGTTTGTAGTAGTCGAATAGCCAGCGAAAGAGTGAAAATTTTGAAAAAAGTTGCATATGAATGATATGGTCTAATTAATGAGCTGTAACTATTTTTTGGTTCTACTACAAACGAAAATGTTTGTACTACAAACCTCTAGGAACATATTTAAGTGATTTTAAGTGGTTTAATCGTTTGTAGTAGTCGAATAGCCAGCGAAAGAGTGAAAATTTTGAAAAAAGTTGCATATGAATGATATGGTCTAATTAATGAGCTGTAACTATTTTTTGGTTCTACTACAAACGAAAATGTTTGTACTACAAACCTCTAGGAACATATTTAAGTGATTTTAAGTGGTTTAATCGTTTGTAGTAGTCGAATAGCCAGCGAAAGAGTGAAAATTTTGAAAAAAGTTGCATATGAATGATATGGTCTAATTAATGAGCTGTAACTATTTTTTGGTTCTACTACAAACGAAAATGTTTGTACTACAAACCTCTAGGAACATATTTAAGTGATTTTAAGGGTTTTACATTGTTTGTAGTAGTCCAATAGCCAGCAACAAAAAAAATTGGTATGGGGAAAAAAAATATTTTTTTTCCCAAAAAAAAAATATTTCTTCTACTACAAAAAAAAAAAAAAAATTCACTACAAACCTCTACAAACCCTTTTCTTCCAAATTCAATTAAAAAATTTTGAATTTTCGCATTTGGTGTGCTGAAGTTTTTTTTGACCGAAATTTTTTCTGACTTCTACTTTACTACAAACAAAAATTTTTTCACTACAATCTACTACAATCCAAAACCTACCAGAAACAAAAAAAAAAAGTAATTTTTTCGAAACTCGGGTGCCAAGTTCACACAGGTGTGGCTGTACGGTTGGTGATACTGCTGGTGCTGTTGCGGTGATTGGGGTTGTTGAAGTCGTTTCTACTGACCCGATTGGTGATGGCGGCTCCTGTTTCTTCTTCTTGGAGTCCTTCTTGGCGGCGGTCTTTTTTGACCGTTTCTTACCAGTTACCTCGGTGAACTGGTCATCTTCGTCAGATTTGTCGGCCTCGTCACCAGTCAAGCCGATGATTTTGCCTTCTTCTTTTCCTTAGCTGGTTGCAATCTCAATGGTTTCCTCCATTGGCTGTGGTCCTTCGAGCTGTTTCTGCAGCTCCTTGATGAGGTCCGCTATAAAGGCGTAGCCGGTGTTCTAATCCCAGGTCGGCTTGCATCCGCTTCAGCAGAGTTGCGAGAGCGGTGAATGCCGTTTCTAAGGTCAGCTTTTCCATTTAAAAAATCCTGATGTACTTTTAAAAATGTTTAGTATTAGTCCTGCAAACGATTCTAATAATATTAAATGGATTAATTTTTATTATAATTCCTAAGAATTACAACGAGGATGGGATAAACCCTTTTCACCAGTCCGATCCATCTCGAGAGATCGTACAGGTACCTGCCAGGTAGTGAGTGAATGTTCCTTTTTTTCGATGTGTTTGTAATTGAATTGAATTATGAGCTTGAAACTCTTTCAACAGGTTCCTTGACTCTATCCACGCTCATTCCATTCAGGAATGATATTCCTCGATAGTTTACTGGATCGCATAAACAGTCTTTTTTGTGCCCCACAAATATAACCGCATTCTGGAACTCATTTGGGAAAAGATCACCATCTAAAACTTTATTAAAAAGTGTAACCAGCATTT
The DNA here is from genome assembly GCA_949752695.1 of Melanostoma scalare. Taxonomy (NCBI): domain Eukaryota; kingdom Metazoa; phylum Arthropoda; class Insecta; order Diptera; family Syrphidae; genus Melanostoma; species Melanostoma scalare. The sequence goes on from OX456985.1 coordinate 126,269,536, forward strand.
ATAAAAATCAACTGGTACCATTCGATCCGGCCACCTTTCCATCTTTCAAACTTCTATGAATTTATAATTCTTGAAGTGTGATTGCAGAGTCAAGAATTTCGTCAGTAAATCCAGGTACTGCGAATTGCCACTTTAATGAACTTGTTAGCGGATTAAGTAAGTCCCTGAAATGATCATGGAGTGCGTTTTTGCAGAGCTTTGTGGTAGGCGTAAATGTTTTGCAGCCAAGCTTCCAAAATTCTGCTGCCTATTTGCATTTTGCCAAATTTAACGCTTGCAGTTTGCCAAAGCTCTTTTTTTTGATTTTACATAGGTTTTTGTAGTTTAAATTGGCCTCAATGTAGTATTTTCTGAATAAGCCTTCCGAAGAGTTACAAAAAATCTTAAGCCATTTGAAAGACAACTTACGCGCCCGTTAGCATTCTTCGTCAAACCAAGGGTCTCTTCTGCGTTCAGTCTCTTGATTGTTAAAATGCTGTTGTGGTATTGGTGATTTTATAATCACCTCTAATGCATCGAAGTTCACATTTTGCTGCGTTTCTAGTTTCAAATCGACCGATTGTCTGTAAGCCGGAGCCCATGAAATTTTCCATTTCAATTTAGGAAGTAACTGCATGTCTGAATTTTCCTCGTTTGAGTGTACTCGATGTCGCAAAGTGAGAACAACCGGGAAATGGTCCGAGTATGGTAATTCTTTGATTTCAAAGTCCGTGACAAAAGACTCCCACTCCTCACCCAGTATTCCATAATCAATTACTGATGACCCTTGACCACCAACAAACGTAAAGTTTCCCGCCATATCACTTAAACTGATACCATTTTGAATGCGAAGGCTTTCTTTCTCTTGTGTTGCATGTTTTTTCATTCGACTGTCTTGCGATTCCCTTAATTGAATTTATCATTCCTGCCTCCTCGCCAATTCTCGCATTAAAATCTCCAATCAATAGGACCTTTGAAGTGGGTTCTAAACTCAATAGCTCGTTTAATTTTTCAAAATCACTGTCCCCTTGTTACAGTTTATGTAAAAGGGAGGTAACCATAGGCAATTGTTGTCGATTTTTAATCCAACGTAAGGTGTTGCGTTGTGTGAGAGAAATTCACATTTTAAAGTTTTTAGGCATTTTTTGAAACCAAAAAAAAACCTCCGCTTGCTCTTCCTCTCGTGAATGTTCTCTTCGCCGGAATCCACGTAAAAGTATATTCCAACATCTTATTTTGGATATTTTCAAAGTTATTTTTGGTTACAAAAGTCTCATATAGAAATATTAGATCGAAGTCATTAACAAATTTGTAAAATTCATTAAAGAGTGATTTATTTACAAGCCCTGATACATTATAAGAAAATATTTTAAAATTTGTTTTTACTAAAAATATTATTTGTACTTATACTACTATGGTCCTTATTGCGAGTGTCGTTTGGCTGTGGATACACGACGGTTGTCGATAGTGGAACATCGAAAATGAAATTTGATATTGCGTATTCTTATTGTTCGATACTTTCAATTTTGAATTCGGTCGTTATCGTCTGTGGCCCTGATTGCGGTTGTCGACGACTAATCGACTCGTAATTTGTCGATTGCACCGATCAAGTCGTATGTTTGGTATTGTGGAAAGCAATCGACAGCAACACATGTTATTGTGAATAATCGGAAACTAGATTGTGAATTTGAAAATTTTGACAGTTCTTTGATGTTAACTTACAAATGAAACATATTTTTTTGGAATTTTGGAAGTGTTTCTTTTAATTAAAGTTGTTAAAATATAAGTCAAATCGAAATTTGGTTCAGTGATAGTCTGAAAGAGTTTGGTTCAGAAAGAGTCTGAAACTATTGAAATAGCTCGAAAACGGAGACGAATAAGAGACTCTTCTAATCCTCTGGAACTGGAGGAACCAATGTAGCTGCTTCTTTTTTTTTCAATTTTTTTTTTATTTTTACAATCCAACTTATTTCTTTTAGATTCTTGAAGTACTTTCGTCTGTCCAAAGAATCTTTCATAGACCTTTTAACTGAAATTGACCCCAAACTGAAACCAGCGATTAGAAGCTCTTCAATTCCCAAGCATTTTAAAACTTTGAAAGAATACGTGCAATTATTTGTTTGTTTTCAATTATTTTTGCGATTATTACATTTACCTTAAGCCATTTTTCCCAAGTACGCATTGGGGGACCTGCAGCATTCAACTGCAAACATAATTTTTGCGTTCGACTATCATTGAAACTAATTGAAATGTCAAATTGTAGCATTAATTCACAATGACTACTTTCATTGTTTACAGTAACAGAAATCCTTGTCGATAGAGTTACGCAATACCAAAAGAAAAATTTATCGAAACTTTCGACCCTTGTTGCATCGAATGTTAGACGACACTCACAATAAGGGCCTATTTGATTGGCAGACGACTATAGTACTAAAAACAAGAATTTCCACTACTTGCGACAGCACTGGGCCCTATCACTGCAGTATCAACACCAGCAGACTGTGTATGTCCCTTATCAATTGCATCATCTTGGATCTGTCACTGCCATCAATCAAATGCTCCAGCAAACACATTCCGCCTTCTTCATCGCAGTCATCATGATCCAGATAAAATGTTTTATTATTAATTTGCAGTGTTTGACCACGAATAAAAACCTTTATGTTCTTGATCTTTGTTACTATGTCCGATTTTATTCTAATTAAATGCTTGCGCTTTTCCCTTGCTGCTCTAGTGTAGTCGCGGTGTATTGTAATTCCAGTCTCCCTATTTAAAGGCAGACTTCAGTATACGCGGACTATCTTCGACTTGCTGCATTTCAATAATAACATTTGCCATTCTGTTGTCTCTGGATTGAATGAATCTCGTTCTTAATATTGCTGCCGGGCTATTTTGTTGCAATAGCTCCAAGCACAGATTCTTAGCTTTCTCTATGGCTTGTTCGTCATTCTCCTGAGTTGGAATATGCAAAACTAAGTTTTTCTCGAAAATCCATTTTTTTTCAAGAAAATCCATTTGGCGTTCAAGAGAAAAGCATCTCTGTTCAACATGCTGTAGTTTTGATTGCGGCGCTTCGTTACTTTGCTCTAAGAACGTTATTTTATTTGTTATCTCGGCCAAGTCGGATTTTGTCGCCAGGTTGTTTAGACGTTCGTCCAGAATCGTTGCTAGTGATCTTTCAATCATTGTTTGGAGATCGACAACTTGCATATTTCCGACCTCAGAATTTCGTTGTAGTGACGCTTCAAAAGGCAAGGTTTCGTGATCAGGAGACAGGGCACAGAATGGCTTTTTCTGTTGTGGACCTTGCGATTGTGTACTGACATTTTTGTTGTTTGGGTTGTTGTTGTTATTTGGTGGAGTTCTTTGTAATTTGCTCATGTTTTGTTTCTACTTTATTAATTTTTTCAACGAAACTTTCTCACCTTCAAATTAGGGTGTCCAAGTGTTAATCTTTGGTCTTAAGTTTTATATCCTTAAAAAATGGCTTTAAAACAATGAAAAAAACAATTAAAAAATCACTGAATAATAGCACACACGTCCAAACGTCAACCCATATATATGTATCATGTGGTGGCTGTACGGTTGGTGATACTGCTGGTGCTGTTGCGGTGATTGGGGTTGTTGAAGTCGTTTCTACTGACCCGATTGGTGATGGCGGCTCCTGTTTCTTCTTCTTGGAGTCCTTCTTGGCGGCGGTCTTTTTTGACCGTTTCTTTCCAGTTACCTCGGTGAACTGGTCATCTTCGTCAGATTTGTTGGCCTCGTCACCAGTCAAGCCGATGATTTTGCCTTCTTCTTTTCCTTAGCTGGTTGCAATCTCAATGGTTTCCTCCATTGGCTGTGGTCCTTCGAGCTGTTTCTGCAGCTCCTTGATGAGGCCCGCTATAAAGGCGTAGCCGGTGTTCTAATCCCAGGTCGGCTTGCATCCGCTTCAGCAGAGTTGCGAGAGCGGTGAATGCCGTTTCTAAGGTCAGCTTTTCCATTTAAAAATTCCTGATGTACTATTAAAAATGATTAGTATTAATCCTGCAAACGATTCTACTTTTCCTGAAAGGGTTAATTCTTTCCTGGAAAAATTAAATATTAAATGGATTAATTTTTATTATAATTCCTAAGAATTACAACGAGGATGGGATAAACCCTTTTCACCAGTCCGATCCATCTCGAGAGATCGTACAGGTACCTGCCAGGTAGTGAGTGAATGTTCCTTTTTTTCGATGTGTTTGTAATTGAATTGAATTATGAGCTTGAAACTCTTCCAACAGGTTCCTTGACTCTATCCACGCTGTTAGTCGTTTTTGTAGGACAGATGTAAATATTTTGCATGCTCCATTCAGGAATGATATTCCTCGATAGTTTACTGGATCGCATAAACAGTCTTTTTTGTGTCCCACAAATGTAACCGCATTCTGGAACTCATTTGGGAAAAGATCACCATCTAAAACTTTATTAAAAAGTGTAACCAGCATTTGTCTGAGTTTATCAGTCCCATATTTATAAAATTCAACTGGTACCATTCGATCCGGCCACCTTTCCATCTTTCAAACTTCTATGAATTTATAATTCTTGAAGTGTGATTGCAGAGTCAAGAATTTCGTCAGTAAATCCAGGTACTGCGAATTGCAACTTTAATGAACTTGTTGGCGGATTAAGTATGTCCCTGAAATGATCATGGAGTACGTTTTTGCAGAGCTTTGTGGTAGGCGTAAATTTTTTGCAGCCAAGCTTCCACGCAAGCTTCCAAAATTCCGCTGCTTATTTGCATTTTGCCAAATTAAACGCTTACAGTTTGCCAAAGCTCTTTTTTTAATTTTACATAGGTTTTTGTAGTTTAAATTGGACTCAATGTAGTATTTCCTGAATAAGCCTCCCGAAGAGTTACGCAAAATCTTAAGCCATTTGAAAGACAACTTACGCGCCCGTTAGCATTCTTCGTCAAACCAAGGGTCTCTTCTGCGTTCAGTCTCTTGATTGTTAAAATGCTGTTGTGGTATTGATGATTTTATAATCATCTCTAATGCATCAAAGTTCACATTTTGCTGCGTTTCTAGTTTTAAATCGACCGATTGTCTGTAAGCCGGAGCCCATGAATTTTTCTATTTCAATTTAGGAAGTAACTGCATGTCTGAATTTTCCTCGTTTGAGTGTACTCGATGTTGCAAAGTGAGAACAACCGGGAAATGATCCGAGTATGGTAATTCTTTGATTTCAAAGTTCGTGACAAAAGACTCCCACTCCTCACCCAGCATTCCATAATCAATTACTGATGACCCTTGACCACCAACAAACGTAAAGTTTCCCGCCATATCACTTAAACTGGTACCATTTTGAATGCGAAGGCCAAATGAATCACATTCTTTCTCTTGTGTTGCATGTTTTGTCATTCCACTGTCTTGCGATTCCCTTAATTGAATTTACCATTCCTGCCTCTTCACTAATTCTCGCATTAAAATCTCAAATCAATAGGACGTTTGAAGTGGGTTCTAAACTCAATAGCTCGTTTAATTTTTCAAAATCAGTGTCCCCTTGTTACAGTTTATGTAAAAGGGAAGTAACCATAGGCAATTGTTGTCGATTTTTAATTCAACGTAACGTGTTGCGTGGTACCCGTGGTGCGATGGTTAGCATGTCCACCTGCTAACCTAGAGGTTCGAGGTTCGAATCCCAGCAGAGGCAAAAAAATGTTTTTTCCACGTAAAGTGTTGCGTTGTGTGAGAGAAATTCACATTTTAAAGTTTTTAGGCATTTTTTGAAACCAAAAAAAAAAGCTCCGCTTGCTCTTCCTCTCGTGAATGTTCTCTTCGCCGGAATCCACGTAAAAGAATATTCCAACATCTTATTTTGGATATTTTCAAAGTTATTTTTGGTTACAAAAGTCTCATATAGAAATATTAGATCGAAGTCATTAACAAATTTGTAAAATTCATTAAAGAGTGATTTATTTACAAGCCCTGATACATTATAAGAAAATATTTTAAAATTTGTTTGTTTATAACTAAAAATATTATTTGTACTTATACTACTATGGTCCTTATTGCGAGTGTCGTTTGGCTGTCGATACACGACGGTTGTCGATAGTGGAACATCAAAAATGAAATTTGGTATTGCGTATTCTTATTGTTCGATACTTTCAATTTTGAATTCGGTCGTTATCGTCTGTGGCCCTGATTGCGGTTGTCGACGACCAATCGACTCGTAATTTGTCGATTGCATCGATCAAGTCGTATGTTTGGTATTGTGGAAAGCAATCGACAGCAACACATGTTATTGTGAATAATCTGAAACTAGATTGTGAATTTGAAAATTTTGACAGTTCTTTGATGTTTACTTACAAATGAAAAATATTTTTTTGGAATTTTGGAAGTGTTTCTTTTAATTAAATTTGTTAAAATATAAGTCAAATCGAAATTTGGTTCAGTGATAGTGATTCAGATACCGATAGTGAGTCTGAAACTATTGAAATAGCTCGAAAACGGAGACGAATAAGAGACTCTTCTAATCCTCTGGAACTGGAGGAACCAATGTAGCTGCTTCTTGTTTTTCAATTTTTTTTTTATTTTTACAATCCAACTTATTTCTTTTAGATTCTTGAAGTACTTTCGTCTGTCCAAAGAATCTTTCATAGACCTTTTAACTGAAATTGACCCCAAACTGAAACCAGCGATTAGAAGCTCTTCAATTCCCAAGCATTTTAAAACTTTGAAAGAATACGTGCAATTATTTGTTTGTTTTCAATTATTTTTGCGATTATTACATTTACCTTAAGGCTAGGTGTCCCTTGCATTTTTCGTTAAAATTTAAAAGGTTCGTTGGCTTATTGCTTCATAACTTTTGCAACTTTCTTGATAATTTGATGAAACAAAATATTTTGTAAATATGATAAACACACAAACATTTGTGTATCATTCAAATGCTGAATAGTATTCCATAACGGTTTTTATAGGGACCGGAAGCAATTTTTTTTATAGAAAATTTCGATTTGTTCACTATTTTGGTCGGGGCATCCGTATTTGTGAACTTTTTATTTTTTTCCTTTTTGTTTTATAACTAGAAAATACATATGCAACTAACCTCCGAGCGTTTTTTTTTTACAAATTTTGTCTCCTTATATGAGAAAAACCTTCCTCAATTTGTTGTAATATATCGGTTTTCAGTATACTCTTATGGAAATAACTTTGCCGTTTATTAATATTTTTTCATGAAGTAAAAAGGAAATAGTAGATAGATACCAGGCGCAAAATCATTGGTAATAGTTTTAAGTGTTTTGAAACAGGTGTTATGATGAGAAGTTGGTGAAACTGCCTTTTTTTAACTTATAAAGCATCTGGCAAGGGGTGGGTGTTTTCAAGTACATATATATATACATTTTTTTGAAGGTAATAAAGTTCCTGAACTAACCTCCGAGCCCAAAATCAATATTTTTTTCTCCAAAACGCTAAAATTCAGTTTCAATAAAGTCATATTTGCAAACGATTTCTGAGGAACGAGAAGCCAAAAGAACCTTAATTTTTTGTTGGTATTTTTCTTTGATATAACCTCAATCAGTTTCAATTAAAATATATTGTATTGTGGTCACAGAGTTTGAAATATTAATTCTAGAAAAACTGTCTACTTTGGGTTTTTTTTTTTAGAAAATCTTGCTTAAAAACATATACATACGCACATTTAGTTCGAAACAAATCCGCCACCAAGTTTAGCGCCGTTTTCTCTTTCTGTCTGTTCTCTGTGATTTGGAAACGGAGTATCGCTCAGATGATCTTATGCGTTATGCATACCCTCATACATATCATCTATATTCTATACCTATGACCTTATTTTGTGATCTTTTGTTCTATTCATTTCTCATAACAAACTGTGGCCTGTTGTTTTTTTTTTTTTTGCTGGTAGCAGTAGCTTGCATTGTAAAAAAAAAGTTTGAAATGACGAAAAATTGAAAGGAACGGACATAGGCAAACGCACAAAGGGAAAGGGGTGAGAAAATAGCACCACTGCACTAATAGAATGGAATTCCTTGGTCAAGTGTACGCAACTTGATGAGAGTGTGTTTCTTTTTTTTCTTCAGCTAAAATTTTTGTATTTGACTAGGTAGTTATTTTGTGTTTGAGAACTTCTATTGTTTTGTTGATGACATAGTGCGGTTGGCATGAAAATGTATGTAGGTATAGGTCAGTAACTTACATAGGCATATAGGATTCAACTTATTTGGAATAAGATATGCGTTTGGGTAAGGTGTATGCGAAATAATTTTTTTTACTTTGTTTCAAAGTTGTTGGTTGTACTATTCTTTCGTTATTGGTTTGTACCTATTTGTACCTATATTTTATTTATTTTATTTTTGTTTCATATTGTGCATGTGGGAAGGCAAGCAGAGGGTGGATAAGTGTGGGTAGGTAGTAGGTACTTATATCTATGAAAATACATATCCGGATGTTAATGGGCATTTAATTGCAATACAGCGTCTTCTTTATCTTAACATAGTATAAAATAAAGTCACTTTCTCTGTCCCTATGTCCCTATGTATGCTTAGATTTTTAAAACAACGCAACGGATTTTGATGCCGTTTTTTTTAATGATTAGAGTGTTCAAGAGGAAGGTTTATATGTATAATACATGCATATTATAGCAGAGAAAAGCCAAGAAATTTAAAGTTTTGTAATGCGATGTCATAACAAACATATTTATTAAAAATATTTACTTTTACTTTTACTTCAATTTTATAATTTTTAAAATCGGTTTGAAACTAGCACGAAAAGTAAACTATTTTTTAAAGCATTATATAAGTTAACGACAACAAGATCAAATTCACAACAGGTAGATAGACAGCCACTACACGAGCCGAAAACTGAGAAGTAAAGAATGCTGCTGTCAGCGTCTAGCGTCGCTGTGGGAAAGATGCGGCAATTCGAATACCTACGAGAATGAGCTGTCTTTGTTGGCTTTGAGTAGTGCAGATTTAGTATTTAAGCTTAATGAATTATGAGAATCTTTGTCAGTTATTTGTGAATTATTTGTGAGGCAGAATCGCTGCCAGTTCAATAAAACTTTTTTAAAAACTTATTTAAACATTTAATGTTTTAATTGGCGCCCAACGTGGGGCCCAGGTGAAAAAGTGCAATAAAGTGTTCGCGTTCTAAATCGCCTAAGTCGACCTGTTAAGCTCGCCGCGGTAAAGAAAAATTCGCTTACACTAACTTTCTTAAGTCGACCTAAAAAATAGCTCGCCGTAAAAGTGCATAAATCCTGGGACCAGAACCATCCAGCTCATCTCTAGTCTAACCAACAACGAGGGAGACGAAATGTTAAGACTTACGATTTTACTGTAAGAAATTAAAGTTTTTTATTGTAACTGATTATTTACATTTAAGATAAGTAACTGTGCCGAATCAGTTGATTAATACAAATTAAGTATAATTATTCTTGTTCTTAAAATTTTTGTGTTGTATTAAAAATGATGACTAGACAGCAAAAAGCTGCAGGTAGTAAACCATGTGAAAGTAGTGATTCAAACAATCAACCAATCGAAGTAGATAATGCAACAATTGAAGTAGATAATTATCAAAGTGAAGCGGGTCCTTCTAGAGATTTGAACGTATCTTCTCAGTCAACTACAACTAGTGCCTCTCAAGTAGGAAGTGTGATACCCAAAGCTACACCAGAGTTGGAATTATTAATTACTAGTATAGTTTCACAAGTTATTAAAGGGCAGACACATAGGGTTATGTCCTCTTCACAACCAAATTTAAATTCTCAAAACATAGAGGTCAGTACTCAACAAGTGAGAAATAGACCGACAACTACAGATGCAGATACTATTCCAGGAATAGTGAGGAGTATCAGGGATTTTTCTGGGGATCCAGGGGAGTACAGCTCCTGGAAAAAGAGTGTAGAGAGAGTGTTAAGTATATACGAACGTTTGAAAGGGACTGAAAAATACTTTGCAATTTTAAATGTTATAAGAAATAAGATTACAGGGAAGGCAGATATTGCTTTAGAGTCATTCAATACTCCCTTAGATTGGGGAAGTATTTCCCAGTGTCTTACCCTACATTATGCGGACAAACGCGATTTGGGGACACTGGAATATCAGATGATGAGGCTTGTACAAGGAGGAAAAACTGTGCAAGAATACTATAATTCTATATATTCCCACCTTTCTCTAATTCTAAATAATATTTCCTGTATGAATATAGGCCCATAACCTATGGAAGTTTTGACTGAAACTTATCGAAATAAGCCTTTATTAGGGGCTTAAAAGGAGATCTACCAAGACTTCTTGGTATAAGGGAGCCGACTGATCTCCCTCATGCACTTAACTTGTGTATGAAACTGGAAACCCAGAATTACAGAACAAACCAGGCATATACATCAAAACCTGGACCTAGTTCTTCCAATCAGAACAATCAATCTCGAACCTTTTCACAGTCAAATCAAGGAAATCGTTTCAATAATACCCGTACCTTTCCACCATTCAATCAAGGGAATCGTTTCAATAATAACTCTTTTCAGAGAATTTTTAAACCAACTACTAATAATAGTGATTCAATCCCCGATAATATTGTAATAAAAAAAGAACCTAATACCCAAGGTTCTTCTGCACAAAGAAACTTTGGTCAGCGGAACCAGCAACAATATAATTCGAATAATAATCGACAATTTAATAACAATAAGTATCGCCCAAATAGTAATCAGACCCCACAGATGAATTTCCATTTATCAGAAACTCCGGAAACCTCTGATGTCTCCCACACTGAGTATCAAGGATATATAGAAGAATCCGACAGTGGTTACGAGCAAACCTTAGAGGAATATGCTCAAAATTTTCCTAATCCAAATTCAGCAAATCAAGATTACACCGACATTCATTTTTTAGGTTAAGCGATTCCTCGCTTCCTTATTTCGAATGTCGAACGGAAAGCGGGGAAATGTTAAAATTTCTCGTCGATACCGGATCAAGTAAAAATTATATTTATAAGTATTCTGAATAGGTCCCTCAAGACCAAATCAGATGTCGACTGGAACCTGTATCGATCTAAACAGAAGGACTTTAAAAGGTTAATTCGAAGATCAAAGAATGCCTCTTACAAAGAATTCTGTGAAAGTATAGAAACACTCAGTGAAACTAGTCGACTTACTAAAGCCCTTAAAAGGAGCAAGGTAAACAAACTAGAAACGCTCAGGAAATCAGACGGTTCCTATACCGAGTCCAAAGCAGAGACACTCAGTCTTATGCTGGAAACTCATTTTCCAGGAAACCAGATATCAATCGGACCGCAGCAATCTATTTCCCTTAGATCAGGTGAATCCGATAAATCCACTCGACTTAGCTGGTACACTTCATCGTTAGTTGTTACCGACGAAGCCATCAAATATGCCGTGGCATCTTTTGACAGTTTCAAGTCACCTGGCACTGACGGTGTTTACCCAGCTATGTTGCAGGAAAGTATAAACCTTTTGCTTCCTACTTTGAAAAATATTTTCACTGGTAGTTTAGCCCTAGCGTATATACCAACTTCATGGCAGAGTGTTAGAGTCGCCTTCATACCAAAAATTGGTAAACAAGACTACTCACTCGCCAAGAGCTTTAGACCCATCAGTCTTACCTCCTTTCTGCTTAAGACGCTGGAAAGAATGGTTGAGATTTACATTCGTAAAACCTCACTCCAATTACACCCTCTGTCTCAGATGCAACATGCTTACCAAAGAGGAAAATCTTGCGAGACCGCACTTCAAAATCTTGTTAGCAGGATTGAATGCGCGCTTGACAGGAAAGAATTTGCGGTAGGCATTTTCATCGACATTCAAGGTGCTTTTGACAATGCTAGCTTCGATGGTATGTGTAATGCTGCCAGAGAACACGGTGTGAACGAGTCATTAGTGTTGTGGATTAAAGCAATGCTAATGAAGAGAACCGTAATCGCTGAGGCGGACTGTGGACAATATGTTGCAACGGGAGTAAATAAGGGCTGCCCACAAGGTGGCGTTTTGTCTCCTCTTCTGTGGTGCATGTTGATCGACTCTCTACTTGTAATGCTCAATGGTTCTAACGTTCATGCCCAAGCATATGCAGATGACGTCGCCGTGCTCTCGGTTGGCTCCAGCCTCCAAGCTGTCTGCTCCCGAGCACAGGCTGCGCTTTGTATGATTGACACCTGGTGTGTTAGAAACGGTCTCTCCGTCAATCCTCTTAAAACCGAGGTTGTCCTCTTCACGAGACGTAGAAAATTGACTGGTCTGACCCATCTTACGCTTAAAGGCGTCAACATCCCCTTTTCAAATGAAGTCAAGCATCTTGGAGTAATCCTGGTTAACAAACTTCTTTGGTCGAAACATGTCGAGTCTAAAACTACTAAAGCACTGTCAGTTTTCTGGCAATGTAAAGGAGCTTTTGGCAAGACATGGGGTCTTTCACCGAAAAGGGTCCTTTGGATCTATACGGCTATGATAAGACCAATCATCTCCTATGCGTCAGTTGTTTGGTGGAATAAGCTCTCGCGTAAATACGTTATTGCCTCGTTTGCCAAACTTCAAAGAACAATTTGTCTGGGTGTTACGGGGGCCTTCCCCAGCACACCGGGTGCTGCTCTCGACGCACTGTTGAACCTTCCTCCCCTTGATACCTTCATCATGGGGTGTACTCTCAAGACCATTTCTCGTTTAAAACGATGTGGTCTCTGGCACAATTCGCACTGGAGCTTTGAGGAACTCGCAAGCAGCATATCTTTTGACCCACGTCTAATGGATATGCCGTCTGACACGATGATCCCAAGGCTCAAAATGCGTCAAAATTACTCAGTCAGCTTTCCTTCGGTTCAGGACTGGTTCGCTCCAGAATCTGAGCCTGGAAAGAATTGTTATCGTATCTTCACAGATGGCTCCAAAACCGACGAGGGTTCTGGTGCTGGTGCCTTTGTTGAGAACGACGACATACGACTGCACTCTTCTTTAGGATCATACGCATCCGTTTTCCAAGCGGAGGCTTATGCTATCCTAATGGCCTTGAGCCACGTAACGAACAATGGATGGACGGGGAGAAGTATCTATGTTTGCAGCGATAGCCAAGCTGTGCTTAAGGCCCTTCTCAACCCTCTAACCACTTCGAAAGTGATCCAGGAATGCAAGAGCTCTCTGAATGCGATCGGAAGATTAAATTCCTTGAGTCTCATTTGGGTTCCAGGCCATCACGGCATAACTGGAAATGAGATCGCCGATGAACTCGCTAGGCAGGGATCTCACACAGCTTTCTCAGGACCTGAACCGTCGCTAGGTCTGCCAGCGTCCTCAGTGAGGGCTTCAATCAACGATTGGATCTGTGAAGAGCACAACCGTAGATGGCATGCCTCCATTGGATGCAGACAAACCAAGCGTATGCTCCCCAACGTTAGTAAGAAGACTGCAACATTTTTGCTAGCTCGTAGCAGAAAAGACTGTAGGAAGCTTATTGGCGTTGCCAGCGGGCACTTCTCTTTTGCCAAGCATTTAAACGTGTTAGGCTTAAGTGATACCACACTCTGTGAATCTTGTGGAGAAGATTAGGACACCGCAGAGCACTTCCTTTGTGAATGTCCTGCTTTTTCTCGCATGAGGTTACAGATACTCGGCGCAGACATGGTGAGAGCTGGTAACTTAGGCTCCTTACCATGGCAGCGTCTTTTGGCTTTTCTCCGAACATCTGGAAAGCTATAACAAATAGAAGGTTGCTATCTGGTAGTACAATGGACCGGTATTTAGGTCTGAGTGCTCCAGCTGGTATTTTAAAAACCTCCAACAAAAAAAAAAAAAAAAAAGTAAAAATTATATTAGGCCCGATCTGGTTAAAAACCCTATCAATAACGAACAAATTTTTTATGCACAATCAATTGCGGGTGATGTCAAAATTTGGCAGCATACCCTTATAAATTTATTTGGTTTAAGAAAAACACCACTGAAATTTTACATTCTGCCATATCTCAAAACTTTTCATGGAATATTGGGGAATGACAGCTTAAAACAGCTCTCCGCAGTAATCTATGCTAAAGAAAGCTATATGTCAATTCTCAATAATTTCAATATCAAAATTAAACAGCTTAAACAGCAGGCTGTTAATTCACTCGATATAGATTCTCTTTCAGAAAAGGTTGGCAACTTAAAACCCTCACAGAAAAATCTGCTGTGCCCTATTCTGCAAAATAATTTGAGTCTTTTCGCAGACCCCGATGAGAAATTGACATATACCACGTCAATAGTCGCGGAGATTCCAACATCTACTGAAGACCCCGTTTATAGTGGACACTATCCGTTTCCTATGTCTTTGAAAGGAGAAGTAGAGAAACAAGTTCAGAAACTGCTTGATGATGGCATTATAAGACCTTCACGGCCTCCGTACAATTCACCGGTATGAATTGTGCCAAAAAAACCTGATTCCACTGGGGCAAAACAGTTTCGAATGGTAATAGACTACCGAAAATTAAATACGGTGACTATTGCAGACAGATATCCTATGCCGGATATTAACATGGTTATTTCACAATTAGGGCAAAATAAATTCTTCTCGGTTCTTGACCTAAAGAGTGGATTTCACCAAATACCTCTTAGGGAAGAAGACATCGAGAAAACATCCTTTTCGATTAATAGCGGGAAGTATGAGTTCGTGCGACTGCCGTTTGGCCTTAAAAACGCCCCGGCAATATTCCAAAGAACTCTTGATGACATACTTCAAGAATATATTGGAAAGTTTTGTCAAGTATACATAGATGATATAATCATCTATAGTAGGAATGAAAATGAGCACGCTGAGCATATTAAACAAATTTTTTTTACATTAAATAAAGCAAACATGAAAGTGCAAATAGATAAGTGTAAATTCTTTCAGCAAGAAGTGCAATTTTTAGGATTTACTGTTTCAGCAAATGGTATTAAAACTAATCCGGATAAAGTAAAGGCAATCCTTGATTTTCCAATACCAAATACCTTTAAGCAATTACGATCATTTCTTGGTCTCTCAGGGTATTATAGGCGCTTTGTCGAAAACTATGCCAAGCTGGCTAAACCCCTGACAGCCCTCTTAAGGGGGGAGGAGGGACGAGTCTCGAAGTCAAAATCGTCCAAATTATCTATTCAACTTAATGAGGAAGCTGTTGATGCTTTCTGTAAATTTAAAAGTTTTCTTGTTTCCCAAGACATAATCTTGGCCTATCCTGACTTTTCTGAACCATTTGACCTGACCACGTATGCTTCAAACTTTGCACTCGGGGCCGTACTGGAACAAAAGGGAAAGCCTATAACCTTTATTTCAAGAACACTTTCCAGACCGGAAGAGAACTACTCTGCCAGCGAGAAAGAACTTTTAGCCATTATATGGGCCTTGAGTTCCCTCAGAGCATATCTCTATGGTTCAGCTAAAATGTGCACATTCACAGATCATCAACCTTTGACATTCGCTTTAAGCAACAAAAATAATAACACTAAGATGAAAATATGGAAATCAAGGTTAGAGGAATATAATTATGAAATGAAATATAAGCCCGGAAGGACGAATGTGGTAGCAGATGCATTGTCCAGAGCACCCATTCAGTCACACGTCAACAATCTACCCGTATCCCAAGACGACGACGAAAAAGCTGAAAGGATAGCCAAATCTTGCAAAGTTTGCAAAGAAAATAAATATGAAAGGCATCCTAATATACCCGAATTACAACCAACCCCTATTCCAGAATACCCTGGACAGATGATTCACATAGACATTTATTTTACTAACAAAAAGGTAATCCTAACAGCCATTGATAAGTTCTCCAAATATGCCCTAGCCAAAATTATAAAATCAAGATCGGCAGAGGATATTAAAGAACCTCTCAGAGGATTAATACTGGCATTCGGTGTCCCACAAACAGTAGTAATGGACAACGAAAAGTCCTTAGGGTCAAATTCTATAACATTTATGTTAGAAAATATGTTTGGCATAACTGTTTATAAAGCACCTCCTTACACCAGTTGTGTGAATGGCCAGATAGAAAGGTTCCATTCCTTTCTGAGTTGATACGCTGTCTCAAACCAGACAACACCCACTCTACCTTTTCTGAACTATTAGACAGAAGCATTTATGAATATAATAGGTCAATCCACTCAACAACAAATAAAAAACCCGTGGACATATTCTTTAGTAGGCAATTGCTTAATATTATTAGAATCGTTTGCAGGATTCATACTAAACATTTTTAAAAGTACATCAGGATTTTTTAAATGGAAAAGCTGACCTTAGAAGCGGAATTCACCGCTCTCGCAACTCTGCTGAAGCGGATGCAAGCCGACCTGGGATTAGAACACCGGCTACGCCTTTATAGCGGATCTCATCAAGGAGCTGCAGAAACAGCTCGAAGGACCACAGCCAATGGAGGAAACCATTGAGATTGCAACCAGCTAAGGAAAAGAAGAAGAAGGTGAAATCATCGGCTTGACTGGTGACGAGGCCGACAAATCTGACGAAGATGACCAGTTCACCGAGGTAACTGGTAAGAAACGGTCAAAAAAGACCGCCGCCAAGAAGGACTCCAAGAAGAAGAAACAGGAGCCGCCATCACCAATCGGGTCAGTAGAAACGACTTCAACAACCCCAATCACCGCAACAGCACCAGCAGTATCACCAACCGTACAGCCACCACATGATATATATATATGGGTTGACGTTTGGACGTGTGTGCTATTATTCAGTGATTTTTTAATTGTTTTTTTCATTGTTTTAAAGCCATTTTTTAAGGATATAAAATTTAAGACCAAAGATTAACACTTGGACATCCTTATTTGAAGGTGAGAAAGTTGCGTTGAAAAAATTAATAAAGTAGAAACAAAACATGAGCAAATTACAAAGAACTCCACCAAATAACAACAACAACCCAAACAACAAAAATGTCAGTACACAATCGCAAGGTCCACAACAGAAAAAGCCATTCTGTGCCCTGTCTCCTGATCACGAAACCTTGCCTTTTGAAGCGTCACTACAACGAAATTCTGAGGTCGGAAATATGCAAGTTGTCGATCTCCAAACAATGATTGAAAGATCACTAGCAACGATTCTGGACGAACGTCTAAAAAACCTGGCGACAAAATCTGACTTGGCCGAGATAACAAATAAAATAACGTTCTTAGAGCAAAGTAACGAAGCGCCGCAATCAAAACTACAGCATGTTGAACAGAGATGCTTTTCTCTTGAACGCCAAATGGATTTTCTTGAAAGATGATCCATAGAGAAAAACTTAGTTTTGCATATTCCAACTCAGGAGAATGACGAACAAGCCATAGAGAAAGCTAAGAATCTGTGCTTGGAGCTATTGCAACAAAATAGCCCGGCAGCAATATTAAGAACGAGATTCATTCAATCCAGAGACAACAGAATGGCAAATGTTATTATTGAAATGCAGCAAGTCGAAGATAGTCCGCGTATACTGAAGTCTGCCTTTAAATAGCGAGAGACTGGAATTACAATACACCGCGACTACACTAGAGCAGCAAAGGAAAAGCGCAAGCATTTAATTAGAACAATATCGGACATAGTAACAAAGATCAAGAACATAAAGGTTTTTATTCGTGGTCAAACACTGCAAATTAATAATAAAACATTTTATCTGGATCATGATGACTGTGATGAAGAAGGCGGAATGTGTTTGCTGGAGCATTTGATTGATGGCAGTGACAGATCCAAGATGATGCAATTGATAAGGGACATACACAGTCTTGATACTGCAGTGATAGGGCCCAGTGCTGTCGCCAGGGCCGGATTTAGATTTGTGCCGCCCTGGGGCACTGAAGAAAATGCCGCCCTATGACTTAAATTTTATTTTAATAGTTTTGATATCTTATTTTTTAAGAATTAGAATAACAAATTGATTGTAGAAAATTTATTATGTATTACATTTCATTTATAATACATTATGTTTTTCTATATATTTTTTCTTTATTTACTCATACATTATATTATTTATTATATACTATAGAAATATAAAAAATATTTTTGTATTTTTCTTAGAATTAAGAACGACTTTTATTAGTATTGCATTATTTTTTTCACGGGCAAACTCGCCTAACTTTTTGAATTGCAAAATGATCGATTAAATCTTCACAATCTAAACGTTGAAGCACATCTGATTCTATGCATAGAATAGCTAAGCTATTGGGTTTATTTGCACCCATTGTAGAACGTTAGTAATTTTTAACTCGTTTTAAACAAGCAAACGATCGTTCTGCGCTACAGTTTGTTACGGCTAAAGTTATAAATATACGATAAGCGATTTCTACGTTTGGAAACTCAGTGTAAAGGTCGTTTGAATGCAGAAGTTTCAGAAGATCAGAAGGTGAATTTTTTTTCGGTGCAATGAGCATGGAAGTGCACAAATTCGTCTTCTAGTGACAACTCAAGATCTGAAAAATACATTTCTCTTAAACGTTTAGCTCGTTTACGAATTTCCCTATTATCTTAATCATCAAATTCAATGATAACCGAGAATTTTTCTTGAATCTTTTCATACACTGTACATCTTTTACGCAATTCAGATCCCAGATTGTCAAGAATGACATTAAAAATATTAACTCCAAACTGGTCTCGACCTGACAGCTGCAAATCTCTATCTCGTGTTTCATCAGCATGTAATTTTCCCTTTCTTTGTCGGGGCTCGGGAAACTGTTATTTTATAATCTTGAATTTCTGAAATTTTTATAGTATTTTCTTCATAGATTTCAAATTAATTTCGCGTATCAGCAACGACTTTGATCAAAGCATGATAATCATCGATTACATCAGCGATGCTACAATCAATTTTTTTGCAATCTCTTGCTTACAGCATTAAATCTTGAGAGTAATAAATGCCAAAGTATCTGCATAAATGCTGTTTCAAGTCGCTCCAACTGATTTCGAATACCTTTAGCTTCTTGCCGTGTAATTGTATTTTCTTCGATATCTTCTTCAAGAATAATCAAAGTTTCAATTATTTCAACAAAATGTTGATTAGGTGCTTGAACCGCTTCATAACGAGCTGACCATCTGGTTGCAGATAAAGATTTTTACGCAATTCTTTTTTCAGTATGAGACTGTAAGACTTCCCAGCGATGTGTCGATGCAGTTAAGAAGTTGTATAAAGTTTGAAGTGTATTAAACAATGACGCAGCTTCTGGGGCGCATTCTACTGCTGGAATTAATTAGGTTATTATATAGAAAATTTTTAAATTTTGCCGCCCTAGAAAATTTGCCGCCCTGGGCACTAGCCCCGACTGCCCCTAGTGTAAATCCAGCACTGGCTGTCGCAAGTAGTGGAAATTCTTGTTTTTAGTACTATAGCCGTCTGCCAATCAAATAGGCCCTTATTGCGAATGTCGTCTAGCATTCGATGCGACAAGGGTCGAAAGTTTCGATAAATTTTTCTTTTGGTATTGCGTATCTCTATCGACAAGGATTTCTGTTACTGTAAACAATGAAAGTAGTCATTGTGAATTAATGCTATAATTTGACATTTGAATTAGTTTCAATGATAGTCGAACGCAAAAATTATGTTTGCAGTTGAATGCTGCAGGTCCCCCAATGCGTACTTGGGAAAAATGGCTTAAGGTAAATGTAATAATCGCAAAAATAATTGAAAACATACAAATAATTGCACGTATTCTTTCAAAGTTTTAAAATGCTTGGGAATTGAAGAGCTTCTAATCGCTGGTTTCAGTTTGGGGTCAATTTCAGTTAAAAGGTCTATGAAAGATTCTTTGGACAGACGAAAGTACTTCAAGAATCTAAAAGAAATAAGTTGGATTGTAAAAATAAAAAAAAAATTGAAAAAAAAAGAAGCAGCTACATTGGTTCCTCCAGTTCCAGAGGATTAGAAGAGTCTCTTATTCGTCTCCGTTTTCGAGCTATTTCAATAGTTTCAGACTCACTATTGTTATGCAACGGACTATAAATAGCCTGCGCACTTTATCATCGAGAGAGTATTCGACGCGACTTACACCCGATAACACCTGTATACATTATTAGTACATACCCAAGTAATAAAGAATAGCCTTTTCTAACCAAGCGGTTTTTTTTTTATTCAACATAATCTGAAGTGGGATAAAGAACCCAGAGTTTCAATCAAAGAGCAGTTCAGGGCTCTCGTCGGTGGCTTGCGCTAGGAAAGTAAGTGATGTCGGACGGATCTACAACTTAGATGGCAAACTCCTGTTAATGGCAGCTAATATGAGGCTCACTGGAGCCGCAAAGCTCTGGAGTGAGGGAATGCTACATGAGAGTGTAGACGAGTTCCTAGACGATCTGTTGTTGAATTTCCTGACCGAGGATGACGCTGTAAAAATTCACAATCTTCTGAGAGAAAGGCACCAGAAACGTGGGGAGGATATTGAAGAATTTATATTTGAGATGAAGAGGATCGCGTCACGTGGCAGTCTTGAGTAATCAGCTGTCCTTAAATACATTGTGTTAGGTATGGCAGAGGGGGCGTGCTTAGAAGCATGTAGAGCGTCTGCTTTGCGAACAGTTCATGAACTGATCGAAAGGGTTCGATGGGTTGGGGGCCTGAAACCAAACACATCCGCCACTGATCGACCAACCACTCTAGCACATCAGGTAGGGAACTATCCAGGAGGTCAAATGCGGTGTTACAGCTGTCAGCGAACGGGGCACATGCGTCGAGATTGCCCAGTACCGCAACAGAAGCCCCAAGGTAGAGAACAAACGGGGGTATTCTCGCGGCGCGAGGGTGGCCAAACGCAGTTGTAAGAGAAGAAATTAGCGAATATAAGAAATTAGCGAAGGTGAGTGGATTTCCGGTTGAGGCCTTTATTGATCTAGGAAGCGATTGTGTTACACTCTGTGAATCAATCGCAGAGGAAGGTAATTTTGAACATTCTCCTTATAAGACGAAGCTGAATGGATTCGGGGGTGGAGGCTGTACAACTGTAGGGCGGATGTATGCCGAAATCTCAGTCGATCTAATCACGGCTTGGTGCGAAATTCTGGTGGTACCGGACAGCAGCCAACCCTATCTAATGATAATTGGGCGGAAACTTCTGGACCAACCACAGGTAATAGTAGAAAAATCATTCAAGAAATTGACAATTAGGGAAGATGGATGGAAGGGCCGGAACCTAGCGGCAGTAGTAGGGAAGCGGGCTCCGAACGTTGAGAGAGCGGCCATTTCGGTAACCGACATAGATTTGGGGGATATCGAAGAGACAAACAGAGAAAGACTTCAACAACTAATCGACACTTACCGCGAAAGCTTTGCTCTAGACATACGGGAGTTAGGGGAGTCAACGCTGGGGGAATGTTCAATTCAACTAAGCACTTTACAGCCGGTTTGCGTCCAGCCCTACAGGCTCCCATTTGCAAAGAGGGCAGTGATTAACGAGAAAGTCGAGGAACTGCTAGAGCTTGGGGTGATTCGTCCATCGTCATCGCCATACTGCGCACCAATAGTTCTTACCAAGAAGAAAGACTGGACAGACAGATTCTGTGTCGATTACCGAGCGCTCAACAAGGTCACTATGAAGCGGAAATTCCCCATGCCAGTTATTGATGAGGTGCTCTCGTCGTTGGCGGGAAAGTCAGTGTTCACAATCCTGGACCTGGCATCAGGATAGTACCAGATTCCAATGGAGGAACAAAGCCAACACTTCACAGCATTTACCACAGATGAGGGGTCTTATGAATTTAACAGGATGCCCTTCGGGCTCGTTAATGCCCCAGCGCATTTCCAAGCGTGTATGAACACCATGAAGTCATTATTACGAAAAGGCGATGTTTCGGTGTACCTAGACGACACTATCATCGCAAGCGAAACCGTAGAGGAAGGTCTGGAGAAGTTGGAGAGGTTTCTGGAAGCATTACGGAGATGTGGCCTGACACTCAATGTGAGTAAATGCACTTTCTTTAGAACAAATATAGAATTTCTAGGATACGAAATAGACAAAAACGGCCTAAGACCGAGCCGAAGGAAGACGACCGCTATCACCGAGTTTCCAACTCCAAGGAATGTCCATGAGGTACGGCAATTTCTAGGACTTACAGGTTTCTTTAGGAAATTTGTAAGGGATTATGCCCACGTAGCGGCTCCCCTCTCGGATCTCATCAAGCAAGACGTAGAGTTTGTTTGGTCAACGCAACAGGAAGACGCACTTCGAATGCTAAAAGAGGCTCTGAGCAGTCCACCAATTCTCGCTTTATACGACCCCGAGTGCAAACACGAAGTCCACACCGACGCATCATCCCTCGGAATAACAGGAATATTATTTCAAAGAGGAAGGGAAGATTCAGTCTTACACCCAGTCATGTTTTATAGCCGTAAGCTATCGAGTGACGAGAAGAAGTTCCACTCTTACGAACTGGAAGTATTGGCAATTGTCGACAGCCTCGACCGCTTCCGGGTGTACCTACTGGGAAGGGAATTCAAAGTGATCACAGACTGCGAAGCTATTGTAGCGACCAAGAGTAAGCCAAAAATAATCCCACGTATTGGACGATGGTGGCTTAAACTCCAAGAGTTCTCGTTTGAAACCGTGCACCAGCCGGGAAAAAAACGCATCGTATGTGGATGCTTTGAGCCGGCAGCCAGTTGAAGAGGAAAAACCAATGGAAGAAGCTTCGTTGTTCGTGCTCAATTTGCATATTACGGATGATGACTGGCTGGCAACCATGCAGTGGCAGGATAAGAAGCTCCGGACAATAATTAAGGATTTGATGGGTTCAGAATCACCGGACAGTAAATGTCAGATGAAGAAAGACTTTAAACTCCGAGGGAAGCGGTTGTTCCGCCAGGTTGGTGGTACCGAGATGTGGGTAGTGCCACACGCGATCCGGTGGAGGATACTGAAACTCTGCCACGACGACGCAGGGCATCTAGCAGAAGATAAAACCTTGGCTAGAGCACAAGAAACGTATTGGTTCCCAAACATGCGTGGCTTTACTCGGAAATACATCAAAGCATGCAAGGGAGGAAAACCCGAAGGAGAACTCCACAGTGCGGAAAGAGTCCCAATACCATTTGACACGCTACATATGGACCATATGGGACCATTTACTCGAGGGAAAGGTGGGACCAGATACGTGCTGGCGGTGGTTGATAACTTTACGAAATATGTCATCTTACGAGCCGTGAAAACGGCGAACACTACGGGGGTGCTACAGGTTCTGGTTGATATCTCTGGATATTTTGGGGTACCCAGACGAATAATCACTGATCGAGGCACAGCATTCACATCGAAGATGTTTGACAAGTACTGTGAGGACCATGGAGTGCAGCATATCAAAACAGCTGTACGAACACCAAGAGCAAACGGGCAGGTCGAGCGATGCAACCGAACCATCCTATCGGCATTGAAATGTGCGTACTCTGAAGGGAAGGATTAGGCATCCTATCTGAGGAGTATTCAGTGGAGTTTAATTACAGCAAGGAACTCAACCACGAAAGCAACGCCTCATGAGCTTCTATTCCTTTACACTCCGAGAGATATCATGGGAAACAAGCTGCTGTTGGAACTGGGGAAATCATCATCGGTCGAACCAGAACAAATGAGACGAACAAGAGAAGAAGCTCTCAATAATATTGAACGGACTCAAATCTCAAAGGCAACAGAAGCAGCGGTATGATATGAGACATCGAAAGCCATCGAGATACGCCGTGGATGACCTAGTGCTGGTTGAACACGAAGCACCGGCGACAGGGGACTCGCGCAAATTAGAACCATTATATCGCGGGCCTTATCTCGTAACCCAGGTACTACCCAACGATAGGTATGTTGTAGAAGACATTCCAGGGATGCAAAGGAATCAGCGGAAACTCAGCACGGTAATGAGCTCAGACAAGCTTAAACCGTGGTGCGAGCTGCCAGACGAAGGGCTCCAGACAAGCAACGGTGACACCGATAGCGAGAGTGACGATTCAGTAGCTGACGAAAACAGTAACGAATTGGCTGATGCTGATCATGAGGACATAATAAGGTGAGGATGGCCGAATGTTATGCAACGGACTATAAATAGCCTGCGCACTTTATCATCGAGAGAGTATTCGACGCGACTTACACCCGATAACACCTGTATACATTATTAGTACATACCCAAGTAATAAAGAATAGCCTTTTCTAACCAAGCGGTTTTTTTTTATTCAACACTATCGGTATCTGAATCACTATCACTGAACCAAATTTCCATTTGACTTATATTTTAACAAATTAAATTAAAAGAAACACTTCCAAAATTCCAAAAAAATATTTTTCATTTGTAAGTAAACATCAAAGAACTGTCAAAATTTTCAAATTCAGGTGACTTTTCGACGATGTTCAAGAGAATCAATCGATTCTACGATTGAACTATCACCTATCAATTTTAACGCTCTATTTTGTACCCTATCAAGCAGGTGCAAGGATGTTTGAGCAGCACCTGACCAGATATGGGAGTTATACTCCAGTTTTGGGCGGATGAAGGCCTTATAAATTGTAGCCAGATCAGAAGGGGTGAAGAACTTCCTGCATCGTCTCAAGAAACCTAAGCATTTAGCAGCGTTTTTGGCGACTTCAAATATGTGGTCATTCCAACGAAGATCATCGTTTACACACATACCAAGTACTGACAGCTTTTCGGTTTCTTCGATGTAGGTACCATTCATGGACAATGGCAATGGGGGAATGTTAAGCTTCAACGACAAGAGACAGCATTGAGTTTTCGAAGCATTGAATTCTACTCGGTACATAAGACCCCATGCAACAATGCTGTCAAGGTCAGAATTCAATGAGCTTATCATACGCAACCGTTCCAATTCCACATCCGAAGAGCAGGGACGTGAATTTGGAAACGAATATGAAAGGCTGAGGGTCGAGTCGTCAGCAAAACAGTTAAGAGGATTAGAAGTTTCAGACAAGAGATCATTAATGAAAATGAGGAAGAGAGTCGGAGACAAAACGGAGCCCTGGGGCACACCAGCATTTATGAAGTGGGTATCAGACTTGAAACCATCCAACACAACTTGTATTGAACGGTCGGAAAGGTAATTTCTAATCCAACGAAGAAGAGACTCATCGATACCAAAAGCACGCATTTTCGATAAAAGAGCCTGATGCCAAACTCTATCAAATGCTTTAGAAATATCAAGCGCAATAATCTTACTTTCTCCAAAACAATGTAAAGATTGGTTCCACTTTTCGGTGAGATAAGCCATCAAATCACCAGTGGACCGTTTGCTACGAAAGCCGTACTGACGGTCATTAAGAAGCTTTCGTTCTTCAAGATATTTCATAAGTTGACGGTTTAATGCTTGTAAATAAATCACTCTTTAATGAATTTTACAAATTTGTTAATGACTTCGATCTAATATTTCTATATGAGACTTTTGTAACAAAAAATAACTTCGAAAATATCCAAAATAAGATGTTGGAATATACTTTTATTGAGTTTAGAACCCACTTCAAAGGTCCTATTGATTGGAGATTTTAATGCGAGAATTAGTGAAGAGGCAGGAATGATAAATTCAATTAAGGGAATCGCAAGACAGTGGAATGACAAAACATGCAACACAAGAGAAAGAAAGCCTTTCGCATTCAAAATGGTACCAGTTTAAGTGATATGGCGGGAAACTTTACGTTTGTTGGTGGTCAAGGGTCATCAGTAATTGATTATGGAGTGAGGAGTGGGAGTCTTTTGTCACGGACTTTGAAATCAAAGAATTACCATACTCGGACCATTTCCCGGTTGTTCTCACTTTGCGACATCGAGTACACTCAAACGAGGAAAATTCAGACAAGCTGTTACTTCCTAAATTGAAATGGAAAATTTCATGGGCTTCGGCTTACAGACAATCGGTCGATTTAAAACTAGAAACGCAGCAAAATGTGAACTTTGATGCATTAGAGATGATTATAAAATCATCAATACCACAACAGCATTTTAACAATCAAGAGACTGAACGCAGAAGAGACCCTTGGTTTGACGAAGATTGCTAACGGGCGCGTAAGTTGTCTTTCAAATGGCTTAAGATTTTTTGTAACTCTTCGGAAGGCTTATTCAGAAAATACTACATTAAGGCCAATTTAAACTACAAAAACCTATGTAAAACTAAAAAACAGAGCTTTGGCACACTGCAGGCGTTTAATTTGGCAAAATGCAAATAAGCAGCGGAATTTTGGAAGCTTGGCTGCAAAAAATTTACGCCTACCACAAAGCTCTGCAAAAACGCACTCCATGATCATTTCAGGGACTTACTTAATCCGCTAACAAGTTCATAAAAGTGGCAATTCGCAGTACCTGGATTTACTGACGAAATTCTTGACTCTGCAATCACACTTCAAGAATTATAAATTCATAGAAGTTTGAAAGATGGAAAGGTGGCCGGATCGAATGGTACAAGTTGAATTTTATAAATATGGGACTGATAAACTCAGACGAATGCTGGTTACACTTTTTAATAAAGCTTTAGATGGTGATCTTTTCCCAAATGAGTTCCAGAATGCGGTTACATTTGTGGGGCACAAAAAAGACTGTTTATGCGATCCAGTAAACTATCGAGGAATATCATTCCTGAATGGAGCATGCAAAATATTTACATCTGTCCTACAAAAACGACTAACAGCGTGGATAGAGTCAAGGAACCTGTTGAAAGAGTTTCAAGCTCATAATTCAATTCAATTACAAACACATCGAAAAAAAGGAACATTCACTCACTACCTGTACCTGTACGATCTCTCGAGATGGATCGGACTGGTGAAAAGGGTTTATCCCATCCTTGTTGTAATTCTTAGGAATTATAATATATAATTAATCCATTTAATATTTAATTTTTCCAGGAAAGAATTAACCCTTTCAGGAAAAGTAGAATCGTTTGCAGGATTAATAATAATCATTTTTAATAGTACATCAGGAATTTTTAAATGGAAAAGCTGACCTTAGAAACGGCATTCACCGCTCTCGCAACTCTGCTGAAGCGGATGCAAGCCGACCTGGGATTAGAACACCGGCTACGCCTTTATAGTGGACCTCATCAAGGAGCTGCAGAAACAGCTCGAAGGACCACAGCCAATGGAGGAAACCATTGAGATTGCAACCAGCTAAGGAAAAGAAGAAGGCAAAATCATCGGCTTGACTGGTGACGAGGCCGACAAATCTGACGAAGATGACCAGTTCACCGAGGTAACTGGTAAGAAACGGTCAAAAAAGACCGCCGCCAAGAAGGACTCCAAGAAGAAGAAACAGGAGCCGCCATCACCAATCGGGTCAGTAGAAACGACTTCAACAACCCCAAACACCGCAACAGCACCAGCAGTATCACCAACCGTACAGCCACCACATGATATATATATATGGGTTGACGTTTGGACGTGTGTGCTATTGTTCAGTGATTTTTTAATAAAGTAGAAACAAAACATGAGCAAATTACAAAGAACTCCACCAAATAAAAACAACAACCCAAACAACAAAAAAGTCAGTACACAATCGCAAGGTCCACAACAGAAAAAGCCATTCTGTGCCCTGTCTCCTGATCACGAAACCTTGCCTTTTGAAGCGTCACTACAACGAAATTCTGAGGTCGGAAATATGCAAGTTGTCGATATCCAAACAATGATTGAAAGATCACTAGCAACGATTCTGGGCGAACGTCTAAAAAACCTGGCGACAAAATCTGACTTGGCCGAGATAACAAATAAAACAACGTTCTTAGAGCAAAGTAACGAAGCGCCGCAATCAAAACTACAGCATGTTGAACACAGATGCTTTTCTCTTGAACGCCAAATGGATTTTCTTGAAAGATGATCCATCGAGAAAAACTTAGTTTTGCATATTCCAACTCAGGAGAATGACGAACAAGCCATAGAGAAAGCTAAGAATCTGTGCTTGGAGCTATTGCAACAAAATAGCCCGGCAGCAATATTAAGAACGAGATTCATTCAATCCAGAGACAACAGAATGGCAAATGTTATTATTGAAATGCAGCAAGTCGAAGATAGTCCGCGTATACTGAAGTCTGCCTTTAAATAGCGAGAGACTGGAATTACAATACACCGCGACTACACTAGAGCAGCAAAGGAAAAGCGCAAGCATTTAATTAGAACAATATCGGACATAGTAACAAAGATCAAGAACATAAAGGTTTTTATTCGTGGTCAAACACTGCAAATTAATAATAAAACATTTTATCTGGATCATGATGACTGTGATGAAGAAGGCGGAATGTGTTTGCTGGAGCATTTGATTGATGGCAGTGACAGATCCAAGATGATGCAATTGATAAGGGACATACACAGTCTTGATACTGCAGTGATAGGGCCCAGTGCTGTCGCAAGTAGTGGAAATTCTTGTTTTTAGTACTATAGCCGTCTGCCAATCAAATAGGCCCTTATTGCGAATGTCGTCTAGCATTCGATGCGACAAGGGTCGAAAGTTTCGATAAATTTTTCTTTTGGTATTGCGTATCTCTATCGACAAGGATTTCTGTTACTGTAAACAATGAAAGTAGTCATTGTGAATTAATGCTATAATTTGACATTTGAATTAGTTTCAATGATAGTCGAACGCAAAAATTATGTATGCAATTGAATGCTGCAGGTCCCTCAATGCGTACTTGGGAAAAATGGCTTAAGGCTTAGTGGACTTTTTTAGCGAACTCAGAACTCATGTTAAAGTGTTTGCTTGTATTTGTTAATCATTTAATTCTCTTAAAAGTGATCCGTCTTGCTATCGTCGCGTGTGATTTCAAATTCTCTCTCTTTTCTCACTCTTTTTGGTCTATGCAACAGCCAGAAACTGGAAAAGAAAAGGGTGAGAATTATACGAGCATGCGCTGTGCAAGTAGGCATATAAAAATTATTATCATATCATAAGGCACACTGACGAAGATATATGTATGTAGGTATAGGTGCACAATGTGTCCGAATGAACCTTTTTTTGCGATTTCTTGTTTTTGGATGGGTTGAGAATAGAAATATTGTGTCAAGTCAGGAAAGTAAGAAAACCGGTTAGTACTTTTTTTTGCCAGTTTGCTTGCTGAGATAAATACAGATAATTACAAATAATGAAGATGTTGTAGGGTCGATATTTCTTATCTTGTGTTTTTGCGGATGTGGAAAACATGATATTTGTGTGATTTAAATGTAGGTCAGTTTCTTGGCTTAGTTTGATCAGCAAAATTAATGAAAAAGGGGATAACTTGGGGGGTATGAGCTTTTTTTTATTTATTTATTTTTATTATTTTATTTTTATTTATTTATTTTTATAAATAACTTGTATCCATTTTAATTTCATTTGCAAGAAGATATATTTTAAGGAAATAAAGGAATGGATGTTTTTTGAAAACTGCAATCGAAGAACAAAAAATTCCCTAAGAAAATTCAAAATTTTTCAAGTTAATTTTGATTTAAAAAATTTTATTATTTATTATTATTAATTTTTTTTTTTCACTTGAAATTTGAACAAAAACAGTAATCTTGTGGGCCATAACCAAGCAAATAGAGATTTAAAGAAGTCATCTTATGAAACGGCCTGTTTTTTGTGGGACTTCTTAAGATTTTTTTTTTCAATGACCAGTAAATAGATAGAACTTTAAACTTACTATAATTTGCTACATATATATCGACTGATAAATAAAAATTTTAAGCTAAAAATATAAGGTAGAATATGAGTTATAGGTCTCTGAATACCCCGCTTCAAAAAATGAACTCGCAACTCCTCCCCGATTCCAACTGGACAAGAAAACAAAAAAAAAAGTTATCGTCGTTTTTATCTGCAATCCTAAATGCGTGGCATGAACTATTATGAAATGAATACTTATATACAAAATTGGACTTTTGGTAAATATTTGAAAAAATAGTTACGAGCTTGCGATGGTTTTTTAGGTTTTTGCTAAAAAAAAGTCGTACATTTGGGAATATTTGGTTGATAGTAGTTCTATGCGCACATAGTATATTTGCTGAGTGTACCCTTCAAATTTCAAGTCATTCCGTAAACAAATATTTGAGATAGTATAGAGGAAAGTCTGAAAAACACAGTTCTGAGAAAAAAAGTTTTAGGTCCGCTTATAACTGTGAAAGTATAAAATTTTTTTAACTGCTGCATTTTTAAAACGACTTCGAATTTTCAAAAATCACATTGCTATCGTATTCTAGACATTTTAAGAAAGCAATTTATGAAAAAAACAAAACAAATCACGTGGGATGGTCCTCTTAAAAAATATATATATGCATAGATAATAATAAAAAAAAGTCTTTCTCATCACTACAGAATTTAAAACTTCATGTACTTGGCCGTATCAACACCACGTCCTTAGGTACCTACTTGTTTTTTTCAAAAAAAAAAAAAAGGAATTCCATCTCTCTAGGAATAATCTACCTTATGAATAATTACCTTCCATAACTTTTTCTTGTAAAACGATTTTTGAGACATTTTTACAAGTTTTGTTATGTTGAATGAATGGGCTGAAATTTTGTAAACAGCACGAATAAACAAAAGTAGACACGAATACTTTGTTATAATATACCAATTGAAATTCAACATGTATCTAACAATCAGCACAACACAATTTACAGAAAATTACACTGTAACTCTCAATGTATAATTTATTTTAAATTCAATTGAAAGAATTCTCAAATACTAAAAAGTTAATTCTTTATCAGAAACTAGCTGACCCACCCGGCGTTGCTCGGGTCTAACTTATTTAGCGTTGTTAACACAAAACTGCCAAGTGCCAAGAAACGAGAACTAAGAAGACTAAGTTTAAGAATGCCTGAAAATTTCTAGGTTTATAATTATTTATTTCCATCATTAGGTCTGTTCATTGAACTTTCCCCAGGGTTGACCCAGGTTTTCTTGACAACCCTATGAGTTGTCAAAAAAACATGGGTTTTCCAGTCCTCAAAAAACGCTAAACCACAAATCACCACACATCCCTGTCATTAAAAAAAAAATACATGCCATTTGACAGCTCTCAACTCGCCACAGCAAAAAGCTAGGGCGAGTTTATGGAAAACCTAGGTCAACCCTAGGGCTCAAAAAACACTCAATTTGACATTCAGGGCGACTTTGGGTTTCTCAAAAAACGCTTTATGGCGACCTAAGGGTGACCCTAGGGCTTCAACGAACAAACCTATTTATAGTTGAGTAGCGACCCGCCCCGGCTTCGCACGGGTACAATGCTCAAATGCTCATACTAAATACCCTACAGAAAAACTGTGAACGTTGTATATAATGCTTTAAAAAATAGTTTACTATTCGTGCTAGTTTCAAACCGATTTTAAAAACTATAAAATTGAAGTAAAAGTAAAAGTAAATATTTTTAATAAATATGTTTGTTATGACATCGCATTACAAAACTTTAAATTTCTTGGCTTTTCTCTGCTATAATATGCATGTATTATACATATAAACCTTCCTCTTGAACACTCTAATTATTAAAAAAAACGGCATCAAAATCCGTTGCGTTGTTTTAAAAATCTAAGCATACATAGGGACATAGGGACAGAGAAAGTGACTTTATTTTATACTATGTTAAGATAAAGAAGACGCTGAATTGCAATTAAATACCCATAAACATCCGGATATGTATTTTCATAGATATAAGTACCTACTACCTACCCACACTTATCCACCCTCTGCTTGCCTTCCCACATGCACAATATGAAACAAAAATAAAATAAATAAAATATAGGTACAAATAGGTACAAACCAATAACGAAAGAATAGTACAACCAACAACTTTGAAACAAAGTAAAAAAAATTATTTCGCATACACCTTACCCAAACGCATATCTTATTCCAAATAAGTTGAATCCTATATGCCTATGTAAGTTACTGACCTATACCTACATACATTTTCATGCCAACCGCGCTATGTCATCAACAAAACAATAGAAGTTCTCAAACACAAAATAACTACCTAGTCAAATACAAAAATTTTAGCTGAAGAAAAAAAAGAAACACACTCTCATCAAGTTGCGTACACTTGACCAAGGAATTCCATTCTATTAGTGCAGTGGTGCTATTTTCTCACCCCTTTCCCTTTGTGCGTTTGCCTATGTCCGTTCCTTTCAATCCTTCGTCATTTCAAACTTTTTTTTTACAATGCAAGCTACTGCTACCAGCAAAAAAAAAAAAAACAACAGGCCACAGTTTGTTATGAGAAATGAATAGAACAAAAGATCACAAAATAAGGTCATAGGTATAGAATATAGATGATATGTATGAGGGTATGCATAACGCATAAGATCATCTGAGCGATACTCCGTTTCCAAATCACAGAGAACAGACAGAAAGAGAAAACGGCGCTAAACTTGGTGGCGGATTTGTTTCGAACTAAATGTGCGTATGTATATGTTTTTAAGCAAGATTTTCTAAAAAAAAACCAAAGTAGACAGTTTTTCTAGAATTAATATTTCAAATTCTGTGACCACAATACTATATTTTTTAATTGAAACTGATTGAGGTTATATCAAAGAAAAATACCAACAAAAAATTGAGGAACTTTTGGCTTCTCGTTCCTCAGAAATCGTTTGCAAATATGACTTTATTGAAACTGAATTTTAGCGTTTTGGAGAAAAAAATATTGATTTTGGGCTCGGAGGTTAGTTCAGGAACTTTATTACCTTCAAAAAAATGTATAAATATATGTACTTGAAAACACCCACGCCTTGCCAGATGCTTTATAAGTTAAAAAAATGCAGTTTCACCAACTTCTCATCATAACACCTGTTTCAAAACACTTAAAACTATTACCAATGATTTTGCGCCTGGTATCTATCTACTATTTCCTTTTTACTTCATGAAAAAATATTAATAAACGGCAAAGTTATTTCCATAAGAGTATACTGAAAACCGATAAATTACAACAAATTGAGGAAGGTTTTTCTCATATAAGGAGACAAAATTTGTAAAAAAACGCTCGGAGGTTAGTTGCATATGTATTTTCTAGTTATAAAAGAAAAAAGAAAAAAATAAAAAGTTCACAAATACGGATGCCCCGACCAAAATAGTGAACAAATCGAAATTTTCTATAAAAAAAATTGCTTCCGGTCCCTATAAAAACCGTTATGGAATACTATTCAGCATTTGAATGATACACAAATGTTTGTGTGTTTATCATATTTACAAAATATTTTGTTTCATCAAATTATCAAGAAAGTTGCAAAAGTTATGAAGCAATAAGCCAACGAACCTTTTAAATTTTAACGAAAAATGCAAGGGACACCTAGCCTTAAGGTAAATGTAATAATCGCAAAAATAATTGAAAACAAACAAATAATTGCACGTATTCTTTCAAAGTTTTAAAATGCTTGGGAATTGAAGAGCTTCTAATCGCTGGTTTCAGTTTGGGGTCAATTTCAGTTAAAAGGTCTATGAAAGATTCTTTGGACAGACGAAAGTACTTCAAGAATCTAAAAGAAATAAGTTGGATTGTAAAAATAAAAAAAAAAATTGAAAAACAAGAAGCAGCTACATTGGTTCCTCCAGTTCCCGAGGATTAGAAGAGTCTCTTATTCGTCTCCGTTTTCGAGCTATTTCAATAGTTTCAGACTCACTATCGGTATCTGAATCACTATCACTGAACCAAATTTCGATTTGACTTATATTTTAACAAATTTAATTAAAAGAAACACTTCCAAAATTCCAAAAAAATATTTTTCATTTGTAAGTAAACATCAAAGAACTGTCAAAATTTTCAAATTCACAATCTAGTTTCAGATTATTCACAATAACATGTGTTGCTGTCGATTGCTTTCCACAATACCAAACATACGACTTGATCGATGCAATCGACAAATTACGAGTCGATTGGTCGTCGACAACCGCAATCAGGGCCACAGACGATAACGACCGAATTCAAAATTGAAAGTATCGAACAATAAGAATACGCAATACCAAATTTCATTTTTGATGTTCCACTATCGACAACCGTCGTGTATCGACAGCCAAACGACACTCGCAATAAGGACCATAGTAGTATAAGTACAAATAATATTTTTAGTTATAAACAAACAAATTTTAAAATATTTTCTTATAATGTATCAGGGCTTGTAAATAAATCACTCTTTAATGAATTTTACAAATTTGTTAATGACTTCGATCTAATATTTCTATATGAGACTTTTGTAACCAAAAATAACTTTGAAAATATCCAAAATAAGATGTTGGAATATTCTTTTACGTGGATTCCGGCGAAGAGAACATTCACGAGAGGAAGAGCAAGCGGAGCTTTTTTTTTTGGTTTCAAAAAATGCCTAAAAACTTTAAAATGTGAATTTCTCTCACACAACGCAACACTTTACGTTGGATTAAAAATCGACAACAATTGCCTATGGTTACCTCCCTTTTACATAAACTGTAACAAGGGGACAGTGATTTTGAAAAATTAAACGAGCTATTGAGTTTAGAACCCACTTCAAAGGTCCTATTGATTGGAGATTTTAATGCGAGAATTGGCGAAGAGGCAGGAATGATAAATTCAATTAAGGGAATCGCAAGACAGTCGAATGACAAAACATGCAACACAAGAGAAAGAATGTGATTCATTTGGCCTTCGCATTCAAAATGGTACCAGTTTAAATGATATGGCGGGAAACTTTACGATTGTTGGTGGTCAAGGGTCATCAGTAATTGATTATGGAATACTGGGTGAGGAGTGGGAGTCTTTTGTCACGGACTTTGAAATCAAAGAATTACCATACTCGGACCATTTCCCGGTTGTTCTCACTTTGCGACATCGAGTACACTCAAACGAGGAAAATTCAGACATGCAGTTACTTCCTAAATTGAAATGGAAAAATTCATGGGCTCCGGCTTACAGACAATCGGTCGATTTAAAACTAGAAACGCAGCAAAATTTGAACTTTGATGCATTAGAGATGATTATAAAATCATCATATAAAATCACTGCAAGCGTTAAATTTGGCAAAATGCAAATAAGCAGCAGAATTTTGGAAGCTTGGCTGCAAAACATTTACGCCTACCACAAAGCTCTGCAAAAACGCACTCCATGATCATTTCAGGGACTTACTTAATCCGCTAACAAGTTCATTAAAGTGGCAATTTGCAGTACCTCGATTTACTGACGAAATTCTTGACTCTGCAATCACACTTCAAGAGTTATAAATTCATAGAAGTTTGAAAGATGGAAAGGTGGCCGGATCGAATGGTACCAGTTGAATTTTATAAATATGGGACTAATAAACTCAGACAAATGCTGGTTACACTTTTTAATAAAGTTTTAGATGGTGATCTTTCCCAAATGAGTTCCAGAATGCGGTTATATTTGTGGGGCACAAAAAAGACTGTTTATGCGATCCAGTAAACTATCGAGGAATATCATTCCTGAATGGAGCATGCAAAATATTTACATCTGTCCTACAAAAACGACTAACAGCGTGGATAGAGTCAAGGAACCTGTTGAAAGAGTTTCAAGCTCAATTCAATTACAAACACATCAAAAAAAAGGAACATTCACTCACGAGATGGATCGGACTGGTGAAAAGGGTTTATCCCATCCTTGTTGTAATTCTTAGGAATTCTAATAAAAATTAATCCATTTAATAAGCCCGAAGAACTAGAAAACGCAAGACGAGAAACTGTTGAAGCTATCTTAAAGAAACAGAGTGCTGATCTAGGTTACCATAACAAACGAAAACAACCTATACGAACTTATCGTGTGGGAGAAACTATATATGTAAAAACTAATAAAAGAGTAGGAAATAAATTAGATCCTAGATATAAAAAGGAAATTGTTAGAGAAAATCTTAATTCCACAGTTAAAACGCGATCAGGCAAAGTAGTCCACAAAAGTCTGATAAAAAATTAAACCTTTATTCCAACATTGCAATATTCACCCTTAGCGGTGCAGAGGTCCAGTTTCTAGATTACTCAAACTCCCAGCTTATTATGGTTAGCACGGGAACCGCAACAATACAAGATGGCACCAGAAGACATGATGATTTTTGGCTTTTCAGTAGCTTGGGAGTGCATGTACTATTAGTTATATCTATTATAGTATTTGAATTACAAATAGTATGTTTATTGTAAGATTTACATTTGTCTATAATTCCATAAAGTTTGTTACTGCAATCTAAAACATTATAATATGGTATTTTATTAATTTTAGAACCAATTTTTACGGGCTTAAGTAAGAAAGAATTACAAATGATTGGACTTAAAGTCGGTAAACTGATAATATAAATTATGTTTTTGCCATCAGATGCCTTCAGTGGAAGAAATATCAACAGATGTCCTATTCTTGAATCAGTTTAATGGTCCTCTCAAAATCAACAACGAAGCAATTATGTTAAATGGCTCCTACCTGGTTAAACATGTCAACACGTCAATTGAAGTTAATAATAAGCTCTACGAAACCATGGAGATCACAAAGCACCAACCGTTGCCCGCTATTCTACAACCTAAATCAGAAAATGCAATCACTGAAGAAAAATTATCCCTCGAGATGATGAGAGAACTCAGCATAAACGGTACATCGCAGATAAGCCTATTTACTACAAAAAACAACACTAACTTTGCTATCAATATCGGACTTACAATAATATTCATCTTGATGGGTGCCTACCTTGTCACCAGATTCATGCGAAGAAAAAATCTAAGGATAAATGAACCACATCAAGTTCCCAAAAACATAGTACCCACTGTAACCTTGGGTCTAGAAGATGTTTCTCACCTCTTGAGGCCAGCTACGTCGAACGTGGACGTCCGATCTTAAGGCGGGAGGAGTTAACGACAACAAGATCAAATTCACAACAGGTAGATAGACAGCCACACGAGCCGAAAACTGAGAAGTAAAGAATGCTGCTGTCAGCGTCTAGCGTCGCTGTGGGAAAGATGCGGCAATTCGAATACCTACGAGAATGAGTTGTCTTTGTTGGCTTTGAGTAGTGCAGATTTAGCATTTAAGCTTAA
Organism: Melanostoma scalare; assembly: GCA_949752695.1. Taxonomy (NCBI): domain Eukaryota; kingdom Metazoa; phylum Arthropoda; class Insecta; order Diptera; family Syrphidae; genus Melanostoma; species Melanostoma scalare. The sequence continues at coordinate 126,306,386 of OX456985.1, forward strand.
TGAATTATGAGAATCTTTGTCAGTTATTTGTGAATTATTTGTGAGGCAGAATCGCTGCCAGTTCAATAAAACTTTTTTAAAAACTTATTTAAACATTTAATGTTTTAATTTATACAACGTTCACAGTTTTTCTGTAGGGTATTTAGTATGAGCATTTGAGCATTGTACCCGTGCGAAGCCGGGCGGGTCGCTACTCAACTATAAATAGGTTTGTTCGTTGAAGCCCTAGGGTCACCCTTAGGTCGCCATAAAGCGTTTTTTGAGAAACCCAAAGTCGCCCTGAATGTCAAATTGAGTGTTTTTTGAGCCCTAGGGTTGACCTAGGTTTTCCATAAACTCGCCCTAGCTTTTTGCTGTGGCGAGTTGAGAGCTGTCAAATGGCATGTATTTTTTTTTTAATGACAGGGATGTGTGGTGATTTGTGGTTTAGCGTTTTTTGAGGACTGGAAAACCCATGTTTTTTTGACAACTCATAGGGTTGTCAAGAAAACCTGGGTCAACCCTGGGGAAAGTTCAATGAACAGACCTAATGATGGAAATAAATAATTATAAACCTAGAAATTTTCAGGCATTCTTAAACTTAGTCTTCTTAGTTCTCGTTTCTTGGCACTTGGCAGTTCTGTGTTAACAACGCTAAATAAGTTAGACCCGAGCAACGCCGGGTGGGTCAGCTAGTTTCTGATAAAGAATTAACTTTTTAGTATTTGAGAATTCTTTCAATTGAATTTAAAATAAATTATACATTGAGAGTTACAGTGTAATTTTCTGTAAATTGTGTTGTGCTGATTGTTAGATACATGTTGAATTTCAATTGGTATATTATAACAAAGTATTCGTGTCTACTTTTGTTTATTCGTGCGGTTGACAAAATTTCAGCCCATTCATTCAACATAACAAAACTTGTAAAAATGTCTCAAAAATCGTTTTACAAGAAAAAGTTATGGAAGGTAATTATTAATAAGGTAGATTATTCCTAGAGAGATGGAATTCCTTTTTTTTTTTTTTTGAAAAAAACAAGTAGGTACCTAAGGACGTGGTGTTGATACGGCCAAGTACATGAAGTTTTAAATTCTGTAGTGATGAGAAAGACTTTTTTTATTATTATCTATGCATATATATATTTTTTAAGAGGACCATCCCACGTGATTTGTTTTGTTTTTTTCATAAATTGCTTTCTTAAAATGTCTAGAATACGATAGCAATGTGATTTTTGAAAATTCGAAGTCGTTTTAAAAATGCAGCAGTTAAAAAAGTTTTATACTTTCACAGTTATAAGCGGACCTAAAACTTTTTTTCTCAGAACTGTGTTTTTCAGACTTTCCTCTATACTATCTCAAATATTTGTTTACGGAATGACTTGAAATTTGAAGGGTACACTCAGCAAATATACTATGTGCGCATAGAACTACTATCAACCAAATATTCCCAAATGTACGACTTTTTTTTAGCAAAAACCTAAAAAACCATCGCAAACTCGTAACTATTTTTTCAAATATTTACCAAAAGTCCAATTTTGTATATAAGTATTCATTTCATAATAGTTCATGCCACGCATTTAGGATTGCAGATAAAAACGACGATAACTTTTTTTTTTGTTTTCTTGTCCAGTTGGAATCGGGGAGGAGTTGCGAGTTCATTTTTTGAAGCGGGGTATTCAGAGAACTATAACTCATATTCTAACTTATATTTTAAGCTTAAAATTTTTATTTATCAGTCGATATATATGTAGCAAATTATAGTAAGTTTAAAGTTCTATCTATTTACTGGTCATTGAAAAAAAATCTTAAGAAGTCCCACAAAAAACAGGCCGTTTCATAAGATGACTTCTTTAAATCTCTATTTGCTTGGTTATGGCCCACAAGATTACTGTTTTTGTTCAAATTTCAAGTGAAAAAAAAAAAATAATAATAAATAATAAAATTTTTTAAATCAAAATTAACTTGAAAAATTTTGAATTTTCTTAGGGAATTTTTTGTTCTTCGATTGCAGTTTTCAAAAAACATCCATTCCTTTATTTCCTTAAAATATATCTTCTTGCAAATGAAATTAAAATGGATACAAGTTATTTATAAAAATAAATAAATAAAAATAAAATAATAAAAATAAATAAATAAAAAAAAGCTCATACCTCCCGAGTTATCCCCTTTTTCATTAATTTTGCTGATCAAACTAAGCCAAGAAATTGACCTACATTTAAATCACACAAATATCATGTTTTCCACATCCGCAAAAACACAAGATAAGAAATATCGACCCTACAACATCTTCATTATTTGTAATTATCTGTATTTATCTCAGCAAGCAAACTGGCAAAAAAAGTACTAACCGGTTTTCTTACTTTCCTGACTTGACACAATATTTCTATTCTCAACCCATCCAAAAACAAGAAATCGAAAAAAAAGGTTCATTCGGACACATTGTGCACCTATACCTACATACATATATCTTCGTCAGTGTGCCTTATGATATGATAATAATTTTTATATGCCTACTTGCACAGCGCATGCTCGTATAATTCTCACCCCTTTGTTCTGCTTATGCAAATGCGTAATTCTTTTCTAGTTTCTGGCTGTTGCAAAGACCAAAAAGAGTGAGAAAAGAGAGAGAATTTGAAATCACACGCGACGATAGCAAGAGGGATCACTTTTAAGAGAATAAAATGATTTACTAATACAAGCAAACACTTTTACATGAGTTCTGAGTTCGCTAAAAAAGTCCACTAAGCCTTAAGCCATTTTTCCCAAGTACGCATTGAGGGACCTGCAGCATTCAACTGCAAACATAATTTTTGCGTTCGACTATCATTGAAACTAATTCAAATGTCAAATTATAGCATTAATTCACAATGACTACTTTCATTGTTTACAGTAACAGAAATCCTTGTCGATAGAGATACGCAATACCAAAAGAAAAATTTATCGAAACTTTCGACCCTTGTCGCATCGAATGTTAGACGACATTCGCAATAAGGGCCTATTTGATTGGCAGACGGCTATAGTACTAAAAACAAGAATTTCCACTACTTGCGACAGCACTGGGCCCTATCACTGCAGTATCAAGACTGTGTATGTCCCTTATCAATTGCATCATCTTGGATCTGTCACTGCCATCAATCAAATGCTCCAGCAAACACATTCCGCCTTCTTCATCACAGTCATCATGATCCAGATAAAATGTTTTATTATTAATTTGCAGTGTTTGACCACGAATAAAAACCTTTATGTTCTTGATCTTTGTTACTATGTCCGATATTGTTCTAATAGAAACAATTTATTTCATATCGGAAATGATGCAATTGAATTACCAACTGGTTCATACGAAATCGATAACATTTTGGAATACCTATTAAATAAATTATTGACCAGTAACAATGTAACGGGTTTAGAAATGAAATACTATGCAGTGTGTTGTAAGAAGTGATAAAACAATATATTTTAATAAGGAGCGATCTGTATGGGGTCTTCTTGGATTTAGTAAACGCATTCTATTACCTAATAAAACACATGTATCAGACCTGCCCGTTAATATAAATAAAGTGAATGTAATTCGCGTGGAGTGTAATATAATCACAGGCTCGTATCTAAATAACACACCGGTGCATACAATTCATGAATTTTCCCCAGAAGTAGGACCTGGGTATAAAATAATAGAAGTTCCAAGAAATGTCATCTATCTTCCAGTGAACGTCAATCAAATAAGTACTCTTTCTCTGAAACTTGTAGGCCAGGACGGAGAATTGATAAATTTGAGAGGGGAAACAATAACTATACGTCTGCACTTGTCACTACGTGATTAATTATGCTTATTTATAACAAAAAATTAACTATCAACGCTAATAATACAGTTAGTTCTATCAGAACACCATTACAGAATAGACCAAGGCTCTCCACTGAAAACTTAGCCTATCTTATTTCTTTGGGGTTTAAGTTAAAAAAATAAAAGAATGAGTGAAATACTGAACATTAATCAAAGCATAGAGTTTGATGATAGCATTTCAAAATATGAATATCATAGCTATGTACCATTTGTACAGTCTTTTAATACAAGTGATGAAATTCGTATTTTAATACAACAGCAAGACCTGTGCATTTTACCTAGTGAAAGTTTGATTTATATTGAAGGAAGTCTAACTAAAGATGACGGGACAGTAGCAGCTGGTGCAAAACTATCTAATAATGCAGTGGCATTTCTCTTCGAAGAAATCCATTATGAACTAAATGGAGTGAATATTGAACAAAATAAAAACGTAGGGATAACATCAACAATAAAAAATTATATATCCCTGAGTCCGTATCAAAGCAAAAGTTTAGAAAACGCTTCATGGGCAATGGACAACAATACGCTTCTTCCATCTGGAATTTTCAACTTTTGCATACCATTGAAAATTCTTTTAGGCTTTGCCGAAGATTATAAAAAAGTCATTGCGAATGCCAGACATGAGCTGATTTTAATTCGTTCACGAACTAATGAGAATGCCTACATTCACAGTGAGAATTTAAAGCTATCAATTTTTAAAATACAATGGAGAGTTCCTCACATAACGTTATCTGATTCGGAAAAACTAAATATTCTAAAGCAAATACAGTCTAAACCAATAACAATGGCTTTTCGTAATTGGGAATTGCATGAATATCCTGCACTACCGCTTGTTACAGATCATATATGGACAGTCAAAACGTCAAACCAACTTGAAAAACCTAGATATATTATCGTTGCAATGCAAACTGATCGAAAAAATGATCGAACAAAGGATGCGAGCCGATTTGATCATTGTGACTTAACCAATTTAAAAGTTCACTTAAACTCGGAGACATACCCAAGGGAGGATTTAAATCTCAAATTTAAACAAAATCGTTTTGCACTTCTTTATGATATGTATATAAAGTTTCAACAAGGGCTTTATAAGAAACATCCTAAACCCCTCTTATAAAACCCTTGTTGAAACTTGATACTTACTTACTTAGGTGGGCATTACAGTTCGGGGTGAACCTGGGCCTCAACCAACATCCTTCTATAACGATTTCGATCTCGGGCGAGCTCTCTCCAGTTTCGCACTCCAAGTCGGTTGAGGTCTTCATCCACTTGATTGCGCCACCTAAGACGAGGTCTTCCCCTTCCGCGATTTCCCTGCAATGTGCTTTCGAAAACCCGACGAGCCGGAGCGTTTGGGTCCATCCGCTCTACATGGCCCAACCATCGTAGCCTCGCGATGCGTACTCTTCTGGCTATGCCCATGTCGCGGTACAGCTCATACAGCTCGTTGTTGTATCTTCTTCTCCACACATTGTCTTCGCATACGGGACCAAAGATCATTCGGAGAATTTTTCTTTCGAAACGACCAAGAGTTTCCTCATCCGCTTTCGATAAAGTCCATGCTTCCGCGCCGTACAGCAGGACTGGGATGATTAAGGTCTTATACAAGGTCACCTTGGTTTTTCTAGAGAGGGTTTTGTTTCTCAATTGCCTTCTTAACCCAAAGAAGCAACGGTTGGCAAGAGTTATTCTCCGTTTGATCTCCGCACTGATGTTGTTTTCCGTGTCTACAGCGGATCCTAGGTAGACGAAGTCCTGTACTACCTCGAAGTTATGTCTGTCTATTGTGACGTTTTGTCCAATTCGTCGATGTTCTGTGTCCTTGTTTGATGACAGCATATACTTCGTTTTGCCCTCATTAACCATCAAACCCATTTTTGCCGCTTCTGTTTCAATACTCGCAAAAGCACCTATGACATCACGCTTTTTTCTTCCCATTACGTCAATATCGTCTGCATAGGCGAGTAATTGTACAGACTTTTGAAAGATTGTTCCTCTGGTGTTGACGTTTGAGTTTCTTACAATCTGTTCAAGTATGATGTTGAAGAAATCGCATGACAGTTTGTCGCCTTGCCTAAAGCCTTTTTCGACATCAAAGGTCTCGGTGAGTTCTTTTCCGACCTTGACGGAGCAGCGTGAATTCTCCAAAGTCATCCTGCATAGTCGTACGAGCTTTGCAGGGATGCCGAAACTAGACATGGCTCTGTACAGCTCGTCTCTGTAAATACTGTCATACGCGGCCTTAAAATCGATAAAGAGGTGGTGAATATCGATATTACGTTCTCGGGTTTTTTCCAAGATCTGCCGTAATGTGAAAATTTGGTCTATTGTGGACTTCTCTGGTCTAAAACCACATTGATAAGGACCTATCAAGTTGTTGACGTGGGGTTTCAGACGTTCACATATTACAGCAGATAAGATCTTATAAGCGACGTTAAGGAGGCTTATCCCTCTGTAATTGGCGCAATTGTGAGGGTCTCCTTTCTTTAGGATCGGGCATACGATACTGAGGTTCCATTCATCGGGCATGCTTTCTTTCGACCATATCATGCAGATCAGCTGGTGCATGCTCCTTTCCAACTGGTCTCCAGCTGCCTTGAAAAGTTCGGCATCAAGGCCATCTGCACCTGCAGTCTTATTTGATTTAAGTTTGCATATGGCAAGCTTAACCTCTTCTAGGTCGGGAGGACGGCATTCTTGATCATCGTTCAAGCTGAATGGGGCAATCTGTCTGACAGCGGAATTTGTGTCTTCATCGCCGTTAAGCAGTCTGCAGAAATGATCTTTCCAAATCCTCAGTAGCGACTGTGACTCTACAATTATGTTTCCCTGCTGGTCTTTACAGGCTTGAGTTCGGGGTTTGCCACCCTGGCAGGATCTTTTTACCTTTTGGTAAAACTTCCGAATCTCGTTCCTGTCATGGCACCTCTCTATTTCCTCAAACGAGCGCTTCTTATGCTGCTTCTTTTTCTTTTTGAGAAGTCGGTGTTCTTCCCTTCTTCTCTCCTTGTAAATCTCGTTATACTGATCGTAAGCAGCCCTTGTTCGTGTTTGCATAAGCATTTGTCGTGCTCTTTCTTTGGCTGCATTTGCCTGCCTGCATTCTTCATCGAACCATGGGTTTCGTTTTGGTGGCCGAGTGAAACCCAGAACCTCAGAGGCAGCGGTTCTGATGGCTTCTTGGCATTGCTGCCACTGGTCTTCAATGTTTAATGCTGGCGGCATGGGATTCAAGGATAATTGAAGGGACACTCGATTGGAAAAGGCATTGACAATCTCTTGCGATTGTAGCCTTCCGACGTCATATCTCTTCACAGCGTTAGTTCGCGCTGGTCGTGAACAAGATATCCTCATTCGTACATTGGCTACAACAAGGTAGTGGTCCGAGTCAAAGTTGGCCCCTCGGAAAGTTCGGACATCGAGAACACTGGAAGAGTGCCTTGCGTCGATCGCAACATGGTCGATTTGGTTGACGGTTAATTGATCTGGGGATCGCCATGTACCTTTATGAATTTTGAGATGCGGGAAGCGCGTACTACTTACAACAAGATTCAGCCCCGCAGCAAAATCGATTAGCCTCAGTTCGTTTTCGGAGGTTTTGTCATGGAGGCTATGCTTACCGATTGTGTTTCCAAAGATGTCCTCCTTCCCTAGCTTTGCGTTAAAATCGCCAAGAACGATTTTCACGTCGTGTCTAGGGCACTGCTCATACGTTTCTTCCAGGAGCTCGTAGAAACAGTCTTTGGAATCGTCGTCTTTCTCTTCTGTGGGGGCGTGGGCGCATATAAGGCTAATGTTGGTGAATTTAGCCCTGATGCGGATGGTCATTATACGCTCATTGACTGGATTTTGGCTAATCACCTTATCCCTGAGTCTTCCTCTTACGACAAATCTGCACCCAAATAAGAGTTGTTTCTTTTGTCTGTAGCAGTCGCCATAATAGATGTCACAGTTTCTCATCTTCTTTATGCCCGGTCCACTCCATCGCACTTCTTGGATGGCGGTAATGTCTGCTTTGCAGCAGTCCAGGGCGTCCGCTAATTCTCCAGCTGCACCTAGTCCGTAAAGAGACCTTACGTTCCACGTGCAGATCCGGAGGTCATTGTCCTTTTTTCGTTTGCTTGGGTCGTCAACTTTGAAATCATTATCGTTATCCGAGGCTGTTAGTTGTTTCGGAACTGTCCTTTTTTAACGTGGTTGGGTAGTTAACCCTACGCACAACCCCCAACCTGGAGGGCCAGGTCCTTTTTGGATCCCTTCGGACACAAAGGGCTGGAATATCCAGTGTCAGTACCCTGCTGCAGGGGTGTGAGTGCCGCCGTTGGCTCACCAGGAGCTCATCCGCCACCATCTCTACTTCAATACCCTGTCCTAGTATTGAAAGACCCCGAAAGACCTTTAAACCAAATATGTTGGAGTAGCTCCTTCAGGGTTTTCTGCTTTTATGGCTGCTGAAGTCCACCGTTGATTCTGTCCTTCGAATTCATCCGCTGGAACATTTACACGAAAGCTGTCGTAGACCACTGAGATTCGTGCAGTCAGTCATAGTTCGCAGAGCAATTATAGTGTTGACCGATCACAATTCTTTTGTTCCAGATTCCCTTGTCAACACTCGCACTTACTAGTTTAGCAGGTCAGCTCTGGACGGAGCATCCCAGGTCCCAGTGGATACCGCTTGGAGGTAAAGTAAGCACAATTGACGTGTACTATAAGTTACAGCATCTGGGCGCCGCCAAGTTGACACCAATCAGAGCCTACCCGAATAGTACAACGCCCATCCACTTGATATGTATATAAAATTTCAACAAGGGTTTTATAAGAAACATCCTAAACCCCTCTTATCTCGACAAGAATTTAAAGATCATGCACCATTTGTAGTAATTGACTGCTCCCATCAAAACGAATCGATTAAATCAGGTCCTGTTGATGTGAAAATAGAACTGAAGACTGATAATAACGTTCCAGCATCAACAACAATGTATTGTTTACTAATACACGATTGAATCATTGAATATAATGTCATAACAGGCTCAGTTCAAAAACGTATATAATCAACATCTTTCTTAACATGAATAACAGTCAGTAAAGTAGTTTCAAACAGTTCCATAGCTCTTCATGTTGTACAAAACTATGGTTTTCTGCTTAGATATTCAAGGCTTCAGGGGCTTTAATAATGAATTTATAGTGAAAGAACTCGCGTTAATCAGTGGAAACAGTTTGCAGCACTTCATTATACTACCGCCGTTTGACTTTAGACGTTTATCACCTGAACTTAAAAAAGAAGCACAATATCTCTCTAAAAACCATCATGGATTGAGCTGGAATGATGGATTTTGCAAATTTGAAAAAGTTAAAGACTTTCTTAAGAGTACAATTAAAGATAGCACTGTATACATAAAGGGAGCGCAGAAACTACAATGGCTTCATGATATTTTAGAGGACGTAGAAGCCAAAATCATCGATCTGGAAGTATTGTTTCCTACATGCTCATCACTCAAAATACTCAAAACATACTATCCAGATCTTGAAGCTAGGTGTTTGCAAAAGCATGCCAGCGTGTGTGCATTACAAAACGTTTATCTAATCAAGAAGATTTTAAAAGAAAAAAGATTTTAATCCTATTTTTGTTATTTCATATATTTCATATTTGACAAATAAAAGTGTGACAATTTTAACATATTTATGTTCTGTTTTATTATAGCTTTACAGTTGATATTTAACAGATGAGTTTATTGCCTTTGATATCCATAGGGTAAGGAGCTGTGATTGGGTAGAAAGCGACGTTTTTCAGAGATGGGCCTATAGGTTTTTTGTTCCTCTTTGGTGATCAATTGATGTTCTTTTGTACGTCTTATGTAGTGGGATATTATTTTGATACATTCTGTATTATCGTTTAAAATTGCGTTTTTTATACTATCGAAATTAACTTTCTTTGAAGTGTCGAAATCCAAAGATATTCCCTTGACTTTGCAGACATTGTATTCCGTCTTTTCTGTTGGACTATATACTCTGAACGCGTAATTTTTTGGTCCGCCGCATACAAATTCTTTGATATAACTCCCTCTACCATAACACGATAGCTCATCAGTCAGATCGCCGATGAGATTACCAACTTCGGGTTCATACTCTCCTTCACGACTTACGTATAATATAGAATCAGTATCATAATACAAGACTCTTTTGTCAAGTTTTTCCAAGTAGTCATAGAGCTTTAAACGCACTTGAGCTGTTGTGTAAGCTGCTATACTTACATTTACAGTTGACAAAGTTTCCGCAACTTCTTCTTCATTTGTAAAGTTCACTACCACATTCGTATCGTTTATAGGTAATATGTTACTAACAATTAAAGCTGGATTTGTAAGTATATCATATAACTCTGAAGGCTCATTAACAATACGTGTTTGCGTTTGATTTTCCCTCTGTCCAAACTTTCCCCAAAACGAGTTTAGTATAAGCTTTGCAAAAGATCTTTTACCTGCATTTTTTGAAATATTGTCATACTCCAGCTGAATATTTTCATTTTTTAAAAATTGTTCTGTTTCTGTTTTTCGCTATCACAACCGCTAGGCCATCCAGAAGCTTCTTGTTTGATTTTCAAGAACTTATCCATCATTAAATCAAAAAGCCCTCTTGATTTCGTTTCCTTGTTATATTGAACGATATCATATTCCCAAATTTCTAAAATCTGAAGTATTCTGTATCCTTTCTGAACCGCCTTTACTACTTCATCGACCACCCATGTGCCATTGATTGCCCGTTCGTCATCTGTATGTGCACAAAAACATTCGGTTGATTTCAACTCACTACATGTTTTACACAAACTAAACATCAATTTGTTGTTTTGCTTTAGTGGTAGAACAGGATGAAACAAGTATTGTGGAGGAAGAATTTTACACTTAATTATCCCGTTGATACTATTTAGATTCATTTCTGATATGCTTGTAGGATCGGTATGGATTTTTGGATGTCCTGAAGGAAATTTCCCGTATTTGCACACCCATGGATATAATTAACATACATCTAAGTATTTTATTTGTTCATCTTTCCGGCATTTGTAATATGTAAATATATTACCGGTTCTACCTCCGTACAACGCATCTCTAGGGTTCAGCTGTACTTCTTCAATTAAAGGATGTGTATTTAAAAACTGTGCATCGTCTTTACTCATCCTTGAAAAAGTTCTTTCAAATTCGCAACCCCAAACTTCGATAACTTCATACTTCAATGATTTAAGACGAGCAGCCTTAAGTAGGGTTCGCTCGTATCTCAAGTTGAGAGTATCGTGAATGTTTCCGTCAATTGGCTCATCTCTTTTCAATTTGAAACATGTAGGATGACCATGGTAAAAACATCCATTGAATTCAAAAACTTGCCGAGTTTCTTCGCGATACCCATCTACCTTTACACCAGCAATGACAGTCTCTCTTCCATTAACAGCATGTTGAATTTCAATTTTACGCTTTCTTGATTCATAAAGCAACCATTTAATTGAGGTTTTTGAATGTGTATCAATCATTCGGTAACCATTTTTTGGAATAAGTCCAATCGAGTTCTCAGCTAAAAAGTTTCTACCAAATACCAAATTACAAGCAGATGCAATAGTGATGCATTCCAAAAACGGTTCAACATTACTCTGTTTTAAAAAGAGTTCTCTGAGTTTTATGCATGCCTCAGCTAAAATCTCAACATCACTTCTACAATATTCAATAAGTTCATGTTGTAAATTAAAGCTATCGTTTTTGTGTTCTGCATACCATTTTATAAAATCCTCACGATCCTCAACTTTCATTGTGTCAGCTCCATAGTATTTTATATCGGGGAGATTTCCTTCATACCCTTTATTCTTTGTCAGATTGAAGAAATGAGGGAAGTATCCTTTTTTCAGCTCTGGAGTCAAATCGAAAGCTTTCGGTAGTTTTGATAGTGCCATTGGGAAGTAGTTCAAAGAATCGATAAATTTGACGTTAGTTGATAACGCCATTAAGATTATTTTCGTTCCACGTATAATCAAAGAAGGCTTTAGGCTTGTAATTTAACACAAATTGATGATCGTAAGCTTTACCATTGTGTGCGATAACTATTACGTTTCTGAAAAGCTTATGAATTTTGAGTATATAGTTCAAAAATTTTTTTACTACATCTTCAGATATAATGTGTTCGCGTTGATAACAATCAAAACAGTATTCAATATCCGGAATATCGATACATGAACTACATCTCTTTTGAAGTACGCATAGATTAGGTGTGTGTATTTTTATTCCATCTTCTTCAACACCATTTCCCTCTTGTCTGCTCTCAAAGTCGTAGAAAATATAAAGACATTTTTCTGTCTTAGGTGTTCTTTTATCGGGCAAAATGAAACACCTATGATCATTTGAAACAAATACAGCACATTTTTTGCAGAAGTATTCATTACAAATATGCTCTCTTTGTCCACCGTATGCTTTTAGGCAATCCCTACATCTTTTTACTTGGTCACAAATGGGGAGCGTCTTTGAATTGCTTGCTTTATGATTATCGAAACAAGTTTGTCCTCCAAATTTTCTATTGCAATCGTTGCAAAGGATTTCTTCACATACTTTGTCACATGTTGGTGTTATCTGGCACTGAGGACACGATTTCTGGCACCTATGTTGTGATTTTACTCTGTATGGGCAATGGCAGTCTTCACAAAAATACGAACAAGAAAATGCCGCTGTCACAGATGTAATCAAATTGAAGTGTTTATTAAGATATAACAAACTAATTCTCTTCTCTGTTGAGGTATTATTGGGGACACCTTCAAAAATTACACTTCTCGCTCTTGTGTTGTACTCGTACACTGTGATCTTATAATCAGTTAGGTATGCTTGGAATAACTTAAGCTCAGGAATACCACATCCTTCTGCTTGAATTTTAACTTTTGCATTATCCACTAACTGAACTGCTTGATTGGTTTGACATCTTCCAGTATCTAGTCGTAACTTTGAGTAGTCTGGTGTTTTGTCAGCAAAGGCCTTTCCTACCACTAAAGCACGTGGTAAGCAAAGATTGTCTCTGTTATTTATTTAGACAATACCACGTCTTTTTGAGCATTCTTCCTTGAAATTGTTATAAAATGTTGGAATTCGTCGCTTTCCTTTTCCAACAGGGACCTCTACGCTTGTTACATTTATAACAAAAGACTCGGTGCTTAAACCATTGGAGTTGCTCTGGAATATTTTCAACATCATATCCCATACATCTTTGAATTCCAATTCAGAAGCCTTTTTGAAATTAATCCAACCACACCCTCGCTCTTGACAGAACCCGCTACCTGAAAACGTCACTCCCACCCATGCCTCTGGAGATATATTTTCGAAGGAGCTACTAACTACACCCTCAACAGCACCCCTTACCCAACTCAATGGCTCTTCACCTTCGGGAATCGTCTTGATGCGGAACTGCGTCTCCCTACCCTCAAGCCTGAATCGAGGAACCCTCTTCACACAATCACTTATTATCTGAAATCGCTTGAATAGAAAATATTATCATAATTATTTTCTATCGAAATCGTAAAAATAATAAATACACATACCTGCTCCTGTTCAACGTCACGACTTGATAGTTCCTCGGCAGGGAAGAACTCTATTTGGAAATCCGAGTCAGTCGGAGAAACTTTTAAAGAGCACTCCGAAAATTCAAACAACTCCTCATCGGTTAAAATATTAAATTTAACTGGGAGCATTAACTTTACGTGCTCCAGCTCTAAAACAATGCTATTACCACTTCGATGGCCTTTGATTATTCTTAATTTCCCCTTTTTAAAATCGCGAAGCTCAACGAAAGGCTTAATCATACCTAAGTTATTTACTTTCGACAAAAAACTAAGCTATGCCATTTCAAACAAAAAATAATCACGAGAAGAATGCGCACAAGTTCTTTCTTTACAGAGAATAATTACTCAAATGAAATTACGAATGAAGAGCGTTATTCACCCCTCTACCACAATCATTCATAATTACATACATAAATATACTTATGAAAAATACGCTTGATCTCCGTTGGGGATTCGAACCACGAATCTTCGGCATAACAATCAGACATACATACCATAACAATTCAACAGCAACTGCATTAATTCTTAATCGACCACTAAAGAAAAAATCATAACAATTCAACAGCAACTACATGCATTCATCCCTCCAATTAACATCTAAATTCTCATCACCCAACCAAACCAGCTAAACGGGAAAAGCACTGATATCCCAGTCGCCTCCATGCAGAAAATTTTTAATTCTCAAGCGGCCACTATTAAGATTAAGAAAAAAACATAACAATCCAACAGCAACTACACACACTTCCCCTCCAATCACCACCTAAATTTTTATCACCCCCTCTCCATACAACCATCACCCAACCAAGCAAGCTAAAACCGCAAAAACACTGATAACAAAGTCGCCTCCCAATTCTAATTCCTTATCTCTTTGATCTCTCCCAATCGCCTCCATACCTACTCTTGCATCTGCGTCGATGATGAATGTTTTGCCAGGTGTTGGATGTGCCAGCACTGGAGCGTTACAGAGGCGGTATTTGAGTTCCTGAAAAGATTTTTCACACTCACCTGAACATTTGAACTGCTTCCCTTTTTCGGTGAGCTGATGCAAACTTTTTGCAACTCCAGCAAAGTTCTTAACAAAGCGTCGCGTCGGTAATATGTGGCAAGACCAAGAAAGCTTCGGAGTTGATGTTTGTCCTGTGGTGTTGGCCAATTTTTGACGAAGTCAACTTTTTCAGAATCAGTCTTCACTCCTTGGGAAGAGATAATGTGTCCCAAATACTTAACTTCGGTTTTGAAAAGTGCACATTTTTCTGGATTCAGTTAAGGTTAGCCTCTCGAAGTCTCTGAAACACGGCTTTTAGATTCTTGCAATGTTGGTCAAATGTTTTCCCGTAAATAATGACATCGTCCAAGTAGACAAGGCACGCTTTCCACGTCAGTCCTTGAAGAACGCACTCCATCAAACGCTCGAATGTTGCCGGAGCGTTGCATAGCCCAAACGGCATAACTTTAAACTGCCAGAGCCCATTACCTGTAGAAAACGCCGTCTTTTCCCGATCATCAGGGTGGATGTCAACTTGCCAATATCCACTCTTCAAGTCCAGCGAAAATCACTGGGCTCCCTCCATAGCATCCAGAGTATCACTGATTCTCGGCAGGGGATAGCTGTCCTTTTTAGTCACATCATTCAGCCTTCGGTAGTCCACACAAAAACGAGTGCTTCCGTCTTTCTTTTTCACTAGCACCACTGGTGAAGCCCAAGGACTTTTGGAATTTTCAATAAGACCGTCCTTCTTCATTGCTGTTATCATTTCCTCAACCTCACCTTGTTTGGCCAGTGGAAAGCGTCTTGCGGGTTGACGAATCGGTCTTGCATCTCCTGTGTTGATGCGATGCTGCACCAACTGTGTCCTACCATATTGTCCCTTTTGCGATGCGAAGATGTCAGTGTACTCTTGTAGGAGATTTTCAGCCATCCTTGTTTGTTGGTGATCAAGGTTGGATGAATACAGTATTTTAGCTCTGATGGTTTTGAGCTCCTCCTTATAGTTTTTCTCGGGGCTTCGTCTGTGATCTTCGTAATTGCTGCAACCGATTCGCAACGTCCAACGACTTCTCCTTCATTCAACCTTACATCGTACGGTCTGGTGTTTAGTAATCGTACGGGGACCATTTTGTTTTTCGGTGCTACTAGTGTTTTCCCAATGATGACGCTTTGGGAGGAACACTCTGGGTCTGGTTCCACCATTAGGTATCGAAGGCTTCCAAACTCACCTTCCAGTTTTGTCCAAACGAACACTTCAGAAGAAGGAGGCAGAATCAGATCTTCCGTGACGACAGTCCTCAGTGTCGACGTACTTTCGTTCGAATAGGTCATTGGAAGTTCCTCATTTTGGTACTTCAAAACATGATTACCGATGTCCAAAATAACTCCGTGCTGTTTCATAAAGTCGATTCCAATGATGCACTCGTCACATATATCTGCCACCAGGAATCGATGAGTAAACACTAGATCGGCCAGTCGGATCTTAAGACACACTTCTCCATATACTCTTGCTGCTTCTCCCGTTGCGGTTCTTAGACGGTAGCTATTGGTGTTATGAAGCCACGTCGTCTTTACCAGGTCTCGACGTACTATGGAGGCTGTGGCACCGGTGTCGATGGTAGCCACATGTTTCTTCCCATTAATAGTAGTCTCCACAGTCAGACTTTTGTTGTCTCGTTTGGTCTGAGAGACCTGGATGGTGGTTCTGGGGCCATCGATACAAGAAACCAGCGTCTGCCCCTCGAAGTTGGTTCTTACTCGTTTCCCTGATGGCTGATACGTAACGCTGGTGTTGTTGTTACCTTGTTCTGGGTTGGATCTCTTGCTTCCACAATGTTGACAACCGGCTTTATTTGGTGGTAGTCGGCATTGACGCTGTAAGTGCCCGGCCTTGTTGCAGTTCCAACATCTTGCTAGTCCGCTCCGCTGGTTCTTTTGTATTTCAGCTCTTTGGCACGAGCTTCCTTCGACTATGGCTTCTCTAAGTCGATGTACTCCATGAGAAGCTTGTTCTGCTGCTTCAATTGTCAATGCGAATGCTAAAGTTTCAGAAAGAGTACGTGTTCTAGCAGTTCGCACAGACCTCTGAAGATTTATATCCGAAATGGCACGAACGAAGGACTCAACAGCAAGCTGGTTGATGATTTCTTCTCCAGCATCCGGGTATGCCAGGTGAACTAGTCTTTCGACGTCTGCTTGGAGCTGCTGTAGACTTTCATCCCTTTTCTGAACTCTGTTATTGAGTTGGACTAGGAAGACTTTTTTCAAGTGGCTATCTCCAAACCGTTTATCTATTGCTGCCACGAGAGAACTGAAATCACCGCTCTTACCAGCTGGAACTGTTTGAAGTAATACAGCTGCTGGACCTCTAAGAGCAAGAGTCAGTGCTATGTACTTGTCTTCGTCATCCCAACCATTTGTTGTCGCGGCTGCCTCAAATTGTCTCTTGTAAACTGGCTAAGACGACTGTCCATCAAATGTTGGCGGTTTCATCTCGTTTTCCCTTGCAAAATCTCCAGCAGATTCTCGAATTTTGATTTTCCGGATCTGGTCTAATTCCTTGGACAGAACAGAGAACTGTTTATTGCATCGGCTTTCCAAACGATTCTCTACAACAGAAAGCTGTTTTTCCACACCTTCAACGCGTTCGTCTAGGGCACATACATTTTTCTCAATGTTACCCAATTTACCTTCTAGAATGTTTTTCTGACCTTCTAAAACATTCTGATGCGCCTCAAGTCTTTCGAGAATATTCTGTTGTTCTTTTTTTTGTTCGTTTCGTTGTGCTTCCAGTTGTTCGAGAACATTCTGCTGTTCCTTCTTTTGCTCGTTTCGTTGTGCTTCAAGTTGTTCAAGAACATTCTGCTGTTCCTTCTTTTGCTCGTTTCGTTGTGCTTCAAGTTGTTCAAGAACATTCTGCTGTTCTTTCTTTTGTTCGCTTCGTTGTTCTTCAACCAGCTTCTTTTGCTCGTTTCGTTGTGCTTCAAGTTGTTCCAGAACCTTCTGCTGTTCCGTCTGTTGTTCTAATAAAAGCTTCATTATACTAGAAAAATCTACACTTTCACTTACTTCCTCTTCCTCCACTTCTGTTCCAAATAGTTGCGTAAGCGCAGGACGAGCTCATTTTTCGATCCCGCTCTAGAAAGATTTCGCTTACCTAACTCACTCTTGAGCTCAATGTAGTTGAGCTCTTCCAACAACTTACCCATTTTCACTGTATTTAACTTTTTTTTTTTTACAATTTACTCGTCTTTTTTTTTTTTTTTTATCAAATAAGTTTTATCCCACTTCTGACACCAATGTAACGTGCGCTTAGTTCGCAAAATAAAACTTCACTTTTCAATTTATTTCTACCACTTTTATTCAGTATCTATACTTTATTCGATCTCAACTCGACTTTTGGACTATCACTTGTTCATAACAATTCACTCTTAACTTTAATCACTCTATAATCACAATTGACTACTCGTTGCTTCAGCGGCCTATTTATATAGAACAACACTCATCTAGTGCGTTACAGTTTCTTCTCCATGGTTTCCACATTTGCTGTCAAGCATCTCTACACTCACACACACTGGCTTACAAGCAATGCCTGTCATTTATACCATTTCATTATAGTGTTGCCAGTTGTGTTTTTGGTTAAACGTTTTCGATTAGGAAATTAGTATAAATGTTGGGTGTTCATTACAATAGTAATATCTCTTATTTTAGCTTAAGCATACCTTTTTGACACAATTCCAATCGAAAACTGTTAGCTTAATTCACTGTTTAGTGTGTTTGAAATAAAATACAATAAAAACTTATGATAACTGCAGTGCTAGAAAAAACTCCCCTATTCTTACTAAATCTACTATTTATCAAACGAACATTTGTTGATCTGACATATTAAAAGAAAAGAATATTGAAAAGGTGGAATGCGAAAATGAAATCAAAATTTTTCACACAAAGTTTTAAAGATTATAAAACGCTTTCAAAATTCAAAAAGTCAGCCAGACGTGGCATTAGTGGTGGAAGCTGTACTCAAAGTGGAAGTAGTGAGATTTTGTATAAAGTCAATGGTGGAAGCCGTAATCAAAGTAGTAGAGGTGAAATCATCTTGTAGGCAGTTTCAATGTGTGTGTGAAGTTTGCCATCTAATTAATTTTTTATCTTTTATCCTTTATATAGAATAAAGGTTATGGCCCAATCACTCCGTCACGCGTTCGACTTCAGCGGCCACAACTGACAACTCGATCAAAACACATGTACTCTTATGGGGAATGGCCCATAAGCAACGTACGTGGCGTCCGTGTCGGCGTTGAGATTAAAACATTTTTAATATCAACGCACTTAACGACTTTAACATTTGCTAATGGTATTTTTTGTTGGTTGGTAGACACACATGCTCACACACATGGTGCTCAGTGTAATAAAAGCGCATTAACGCGACGGATACATTGGGCCATCCAAAATTTTCACAAATTTTAAAGTTGAAGTTGAAGTGTGACGGATTGATTGGGCCATAGCCTTAAGGCCCATGAAAGAAAGAAGATTTTTCATTCATGGAATAAGCCCAATAGATAGATTTCGTTCACAGAGGAGTTATAACCAGAGGTCAAACCACACATACATGATTACATCTATCCTTAAACTGACTTCACAAAACCACTTTATTTTCAGATCTCAAAACCAGTTTGTAATCCGAAAATAAAGTGTGGTGAATAATTTCAGATGAATACATCATTGTATAAGGAAACTATGTATAGTAGCACCATGGCGGGGAAAGCGCTGGTATCGCCCCCTGTAGTCCCCATTAAAGGATTTATCGGTTCAAGAAATTTAGCTGTGTTTGTTCACTTACCCTGCAGCTACACGATCAAGATATGGTAAGCCATCAGCCTACATATACACTATGTCAAATTCCTGTTCGGGTTTTGGCTGTGACGTAGGCGACTTACAACTTGCCAGGCAAGTGGCTTTCAATCGACATGTCATTATATAAGTTAGAAGAGTTTATGTTATTTTAATTTAAAAAAAAACTTTATTATCAAAACAAACTGGCAGCGTTTCTGCCTATTACACAACTGAACAATGTTTTCTTAAAATCTATATCTTAAATACTAAAATTGTGCTTGCCTAAGCCATCCTAAGCCTCGTACACTGGTGTCTATGGAATGCGGCAGGTGTTGAGTATTAGGTGTCACAGACGCAGACTCGCAGTAAAATGAGTTGAATCGTGGCATTCTGGTTCGAAGAATATTTCTCATTAATTGTGGCGTTAACTCCTCCACCTTTTAGAATCGAACGCCCTCGTTCGATACCGCTGATTTTAATGTCTTTACAGCTTCCTCTACGCCAATTGTTCTGGGCGTTGAAATTGGTTGCTCCACCGAAACGTTTACTGCTGTATTCGAGGTTTCCGCTTTGATGACTGATTCCCTCATTGCAAATTCTTCTCTCTTAGCCTCGCGTTTGCGAATAATGCAAGGCTTCAAAGGGTTTCCCGATATTTTAAAGAGAATGAATATGACTGCCAAGACTGCGATGGCTGCTAATAGCAACATGGCCATGCTCTTCTTTTGATTGGAGATTTCCAGCATTTGAATGTACCGGGTGTTGTTGGTTTCGATCTCCTTAATCATTTCCAAGGAGAGTAGTTCTTCAAGCTTGGGCCTGATTGCAGAAGGTTGTAGCAGTGCCGGAAGGGGCTTGTGTTCTGTAACCTCAGTTGCGGTGGAGGTATATTTTTCGGCTTTTATGGTAGCGTTGTGGAAGTGGATGATGTAGGTTCCGTTCAGTGGAACTCGATTTTCGTCTATTTCTATATTACCGTCAAACTGGTTTAAAAGGATGACACCAGGAGTTAGTTCTTCTACGGCGGGGACGTGTTGATTGTTTATTTGTGTGCAGGAAGGCGGGCGGCTGGATAATAAATGGCT
Organism: Melanostoma scalare; assembly: GCA_949752695.1. NCBI lineage: Eukaryota > Metazoa > Arthropoda > Insecta > Diptera > Syrphidae > Melanostoma > Melanostoma scalare. Next base: position 126,326,682 of record OX456985.1, read on the forward strand.
AATGCACTTGTCGTTACTTACATCTAGAATAGAAGTCTGTTTACAAATAGAAAGTTTGTTAATAGTCTTACAATTATCGATTAACCCATAGATTGCTTTTCGGCATTGCAAAATTTCCTTAAAATCTAACTTAATTATGTTTTTTCCTCTTTTTACCGGCTTTATTAGCAATTTTTTTCATATTTCTGGGTCGGCTACTGGCAAACTTGAATGAATGAATGAATGAAAATTGGGGTTTTGTATTGTACCTCGACCTGTTTAGATCTATTGTACCCCCTACTTCTTAAGTGATATTCCTTAATTAAAGTACTTCATCCAGACTAGTTCCTTTGATGAAACTTAGTATCTGGGTTACGCTTAGGAGTTTTAGCTCCCTCTCCTCTACATAGTAGGATCCTAGGTACTTCTTTCTTTGGTGTATTAGAGCTTCGCAGTCACCTAGGAGGTGATCAGGAGATTCTTCCTGTTCGTTGCACTGGCAAACTTAGGATGTATAGTAATATTGAATTGTTTGATGCTATTTTTACATTAGCGAATTCTATTGCTTCAATAATATTATCATAAGGAATGTTTTCTCTGTTTATTACTTGTTCAATTAATTTAATTTCAGTGTTGGATAAAATATATGTGTTAACAACGCCAGTTTTTGCCCATTGTATGGCATATTCAATATTAATTATTTCCTCTTTTAACATATCTAGTTTAAATTTCAAGTTTAATAGGAGTTCTTGCTTAAGGCTTGCTTCCGAACTTCTTACAAATTTCGTTTGTTACATTACTTACTTCGTTAATTTTATTTAACAACAAGCTGTTAACAATCCTTTGTTGATTGTTATTTGACAGTACATTATTAACTTTCTCCTCTACTATCTCAAAGTCGTGCCGGTCTGGTGTTCCAGCGATCCACTTCCAGGCGGAACCAAGGAGATCTATTGAGCGTTTATTTCTTAACCTGGGAAAGAGGCGGTTAAGGTGAATTTGTATCTGTTGGATCTCGTGGGATAGGAACGGAAACATGGGATGTGGAAGGTTACCGAAATCGCGTATACTTAGGTCTATTTTCTTTAAGGATTCTTGATATTGATCAATTTCAATGACGTGTATAATTTTGAATGTTCCGGTCTGCACTTTTGCAGAACCGGAATTTATTGCTATCAGTTGGGCGTTAGAGTAATCCAGCATTTTGACATCCGCGATGATGGGTGCAACGCAGAGCCTAAAAAATTTAATTCCTTATTAACGACTTATGAATTACTCTGCCAGATGTGGTTAAAATTGTCGTTGACCTATTTTCTGAAACTACTTCCTTTCTGTACCTTGCAGAAAGCTTATTGCCTAATCTCTTATTTATTTTAACATATATTACGTCGCCTGCGCTATACGTTTTTGGTGGTTTCCTACTTCTATTGTGATAGTCTAGGTCGGCTTCTTGTTTGCTTTTTATTCTCTCCTCATTTTTCTTCCTTTCTGATTCTAATAGTTCTGTGTTATTAAGCGACTCCTTACCAAAGAAAACATCGATAGGTTTCCTTTTAATTGTTGAGTGCACTGACCCGTTATATTCGTACACCGTCATGTCCAACAGCTCAGAGAAGGAGTTGTGAATCTTCTTGGTCTTCATACAGCGCAATAACTCGGAGAGTGTGGAATGAAAGCGCTCCACTTGGCCGTTAGCAGAGCTTGTGTAGGAGGGAACCTTGAAGATTGTGATTTTAAATAGATTTTCTAACATATGGGTTATGGAGCTTGAGCTCAACGATTTCTCGTTATCAATCACGATTACTTCGGGAACTCCAAAGGCCAACACAAGTTCTCTGAGAGGTTGCTTGATGTCCTCTGTGGCTCTAGACTTTAGCATTCTTGTAAGCGCGTATTTCGAAAACTTATCGATGGCAGTTAAGATTATTTTGCCGTCCGTGAAATATATGTCTACATGAACGATCTGACCAGGGAACTTAGGGATTGGTGTTGCCTGAATTTCCGGCTTGTTTGGATGGCGGTCGTACTTGTTTTCTATGCAGACTTGACATGCTTTCGTAACTCTGCGAATTTTCCCTATCATTCCCGGAAAATAATATTTTTTCAGGATTTGAACCGTGTTCTCTTTTGCGTCTCTATGCACTCTCCGGTGAGTACTGGTCACGATGTTCTCCTGATCCGAATCGTCAGTAACATCTTCGACCTGAATCTGAGTGAATCTAATTTTGAAGCTACTAAAGTGAGACACGTATAGTGTTTGTATTAGGCCCATTATTGGTTCTGCGGCTCTGATACCATTAATAACTGAAGGGTTCAACACTTTCTTCAGGATTTCCTTTAAGTTCCCCTCGTTGAACTCAGGTTCTGTCACGACATGTCGGTGATAGGTTGGGAAAACAATATTGAAACTCATTGAAGAGATTTCGCCTACCTGTAGAACAATCTGATTTTTAAATACATTAAGGGGGACTTCCACACTGTGTATTAAGTTGTGGGACGAACTGTCGTCACTGTGCTCGGTGACCGTAAGCGAATTTACTAGCGAGTTTATCTGGGGAGGACGTGAAAGAGCGTCTGCTACCATGTTTGTTTTACCCGGTTTATAGTGCAGTTCATAGTCGTACTCCTCCAGAATAGCCTTCCACCGCTTCATCTTGCTGTTATTGTTTTTGCTGCTGAGAGCATATGTGAGAGGCTGGTGATCTGTGTATATTTTTACATGCGCAGATCCATATAGGTACTGGCGTAAGGCATTTAGTGCCCATATAATTGCCAATATTTCCTTTTCATTGGCTGCGTACCCCTCCTCGGTTTTACCAAGTGTACGGGAGATAAATGTAATTGGCGTATCCTGTTGAGCCAAGACCGCACCAAGAGCGAAGTTGGACGCGTCTGTAGTTAGCTCAAATGGCTTCGTAAAGTTTGGATATGAAAGAACTACGTCTTCAGAAGCGAGAGTGCTTTTAATTTTTTCAAATGAATCAATTTCTTCGGGGCCGACATAGATAAGCTTCTTGGCGGATTGGGTTTTGGACATACGTCCGTCTTCCCCTCTTAAAAGAGCTGTCAGGGGCTTCGTAAGCTTCGCGTAATCCTTCACAAAGCGACGATAATACCCTGACAGTCCAAGGAATGATCGTAGATCTTTCAACGTTTGAGGTTTTGGGAAATCCTGTATTGCCCTTACCTTTGCTGGGTTAGTTTTTATTCCTTCGGATGAGATAATAAATCCCAGGAATTCCACTTCATTCTTAAAAAAATGACACTTGTTCAATTGAACTTTCATATTTGCTTCATCGAGTGTTTTGAAGATGTCTACTATGTGTTTGGCATGATCGCTTTCGCTTTTACTAAATATCACTATGTCGTCTATGTAGACATAGCAGATCTTGCCTATGTGGTCCCGCAAGATGTCGTCGAGAGCCCTCTGGAAAATTGCTGGGGCGTTTTTCAGCCCGAAAGGGAGCCTGGTAAATTCAAATTTACCACTATTTATGGAGAAGGCAGTCTTCTCGATGTCAGATTCGTTCAAGGGAATCTGATGAAAGCCGCTTTTCAGGTCTAGAACGCTGAAAAATTTGTTTTCTCCCAATTGCGATAAAACCTCATTTATGTTGGGAATTGGATAACGGTCGGCTATGGTAATACCGTTCAATTTCCGGTAGTCAATCACCATTCTGTATTGCTTTTTTCCTTCGGGATCAGACTTTTTGGGTACGATCCACACCGGGGAATTATACGGCGACCTAGAAGGTCTAATAATTCCATCAGCTAGTAGGCTTTGGATTTGTTCCTCGACCTCGGATTTGAGAGCCATTGGGAAAGGATATTACTTGCTGTAAGTAGGAGCATCGGTAGTTGTTCGAATTTCCCCTACGACTTTCGTAGTGAAAGTCAATTTTTGGTTAGGTTCAGAAAAAAGGTTTGGACAGCAACCTATGGCTGAGCCGATAAGCTTCTTTTGCTGTTCGGTCATGTGATCAGAATGTGTTGTGAGAGTGTTCACCCCTGGTGCTTTTAACTGCCTTATCTTAATCTTAATGGAGTTTAAAATTTTCATGGTATTGTTTTTGGTATCTATGATTGCAGATAATTGTTTAAGACCATCGTTGCCAATAATACCATTGAATGTTTTTAATGTATGCAATAAGTAGAATTTTAAGCCTAAATTCTGATTGTTGAACAGATGGATGGTTGTATGTTGAGTTATATCAACATCTCCAGCTATAGACTTAGCAAAAAAAGGATTTTCATTTTGCTGAGGCTTCTCAACAATTCCTGGTTGGATATAATTTTTCGAGGATCCTGTATCTATCAGGAATCTATAAGTCTCACCTTTTTTTGATTTGCACTCAAAATATGGCAGGGAGGAGTCGCAGAGCCCGATGAAGTTAATGTCGATATGCTCTAGTTCGGCGACTTCTCCTCCTCCAATGTTGGAGGCTGCGTCAGTGTTTTCAAGATATTCAGCAAAATTTTGCTCTTCCTGTTCGTCACTTAAGTCGAGGTTTTGGTAGTATGAACTTAGTTCCTCTTCGGACGGTTGGATGTGAAAATTGGGTTGATAGTTCCCGGTTGGAGGGATCTTGTTAGCACCTACCTTCCAAGCCGTACCGCCAAAGTTCTGCCGGTTTCGGTTGTGAATATCTCTGGCCTGGTTACTAGGCCCTTGGGTGAAAGGTTCCTGTTTTACAGGTTGACCCTGTGAGAAAGGTCTTGCAAATCTATCGTTCTGATTCATGAAACTTCTCTGTTGGAAGTTTGGTTGGCCACGGCCAAACCCTTGATTATGCTGATTTGGTCGATAGGGTTGAGGCTGAGTGAAGCTAGAAGGATTTGCCCGATTGGGTTGGAAGTCCGGGTATTGTTTACGGTGTCCAGGATTGGTATTCCTTGGAGGAAATGCGTTTTGTAAACGTGTTGGAGTAGGTTGTGGAGCAAAATTTTTTCTTATTGCTCCTTGAGTGTTCTGAGCGTATTGGGATCTATAATGCTGGTTTTCATATTTTTGGCAGAGGTGTAAGGCTGTGAGAAGGTCTGCGGGTTCTTTCATGCCGAGAAGATCAGGCAGATTACCCTTCAATCCCCTTACAAAGGTATCAAGAGCCTTGTCCCGATACGTTTGAACCAATAACCTCATCGCCTCTTGACCGATGTCCATGCAGGCAATGTTATTGGTTATTAACGTGAGTTGCCAGGTTACCGTTTGGTAAAACTCCTGGATGGTTTGATTACCTTGAACCAGCCCAGACAGTTGATATTCGAGGGTTGTGATATCCCTCTTGTCGGCATAGTGTGTTGCCAAACAGTCAACGATACTGTTCCACTCAAGGGGCGTACCGTTAGCTTCCAAAGCAGCGTCAGCCTGACCTATAATTTTTTTACGGATAACGTTAAGTATCCCGTAATACTTCATGGTATTCCTCATTGGTTCGTAAAGTTTTAATACCCGGTCTACACTTCTTTTCCACGAAGAAAACTCGGAAGCCTCTCCCGAAAAGTTTCTCAAACTTTTTACCACGTCTGGAATTTTTTCTAGCTCACTGACGGACTGGTTTTGATTTACTGAAAAGGGATTCAATTGTTGCTCGAGTACTCGACCAACAATTGATGTAATTAAAGCATCTAATTCGGCGGAAGACCTAACGTCTTCAGCCGGAAGTTGATTATCTAATGAACGTCTACCATTCTGGTGACCATTGAAATTGGAAGATGATGCAGCGCTTGCCGCGGTTACGTAAGTTGGTGGGGTATTATTGCTGCCAGAAGGGCTATAGGTAGTTATTGGATTAGGTTTGGCCTGGTCTGGATCTGACGTAGCACCAGCTCCTCCCCTTGTTAAAACCATTTCTACTTTAATTTTCTTAATTTCACTTCACAAATATGTTAGATTTAACTAATTTCTTAATTTTTATTATTTCTTTTAGCTTTTCACTTTGGGTTTACTCAATTTTGACTAAAATTAATTGCTCCTAGACTAATGGTTCAGTTTTATAATTTTCAAATTTGAAGTTTCAGTTTCACTTTCCTAATTAATTATTTCGTTTCAATTCTCTTCTCAATTAGTTAAAGCTAATTTCAAAATTCCACTTTCTCTTAGTATGCTTAGTTCTATTTAATGATTCACAAAATTTTCAATTGGTTATAACTTAATCTTAATCTTACATCAACCAGAATGCGACGACGGCCATGGGGATGAATTCCTTTTTGCTATGACCACTACTCGGGATCCCTCGTCGACTCCTTTAATTGCTCGCGATTCACTGATTCAACTCTTGTTTTACTTTTTAGTTCACTTATTACTAGTCTTTCTTTTCCACTGATTTTACTTTTGTTTTACTTGTTAATCCACTTATTACTAGTCTTCTTTTTGCTCGGGCGCCAGTTAGAAAAGTTTAAGTTATTTTAATTTAAAAAAAAACTTTATTATCAAAACAAACTGGCAGCGTTTCTGCCTATTACACAACTGAACAATGTTTTCTTAAAATCTATATCTTAAATACTAAAATCGTGCTTGCCTAAGCCATCCTAAGCCTCGTGCACTGGTGTCTATGGAATGCGGCAGGTGTTGAGTATTAGGTGTCACAGACGCAGACTCGCAGTAAAATGAGTTGAATCGTGGGATTCTGGTTCGAAGAATATTTCTCATTAATTGTGGCGTTAACTTATATTTTCAAAATAGCACCCACAAGAAATTTGAAATTCAAAGTTTTTTTCCAGGCACTCTTTTCTCTTTTTGAGGGTATTTGAAGAAGCTGTCAATTTCATGGCTACTAAAACTGCTTCTCGGATTGCTTTCAATATTCCATATCAGTTGGGTTTCAATTTCGAAAAATTTGGTTGTTTAGTTTAGTTTAGTTTAGTTTAGTTTATTTATTTCATAGATTTGCTATACACCTTAAGATATAATATCTTATTGACAGTGATAGCTTAATTTTGTACAGAGTATAAAAAAGCAAGTTAATTAACAAAATAGAGAATAAGAAAAAGATCAAATTTAAAAAAATTAACAAAAATAACAATATTTGCAGGTATTATTAAGTTAATTTCATTAATATATTTAATTTCATTTAATTAATTTTAATTAATCTAAATCAAAGGTAAAACCTTACCAACCAATTAAGTTAAGTTAACTGGCGGCGAGAGAAATAGGCTTTAAGTTTCTTTTCAAAAATTTTAGCATTATCGAGTCTTCTCAAATCACATGGCAAAGAGTTCCATAAGGTAATAGCGTGAATATAAAACTGTCGCTCAGATGTAAGGCAGGTATGTCGTGGGATATTTAGCAAGTTAGTTCTGTTAGAAATAGGAAAATGTAATCTATAATATAGGTACTGTGGTTGACGCGTCTGTTTGTTGAAGAGAAAAAGAAGTGTTCTGTACTGGAGTAAATGTTTGAACTGTATATCGTATAAGGAACAAGCATAGTTAGAGATGTGATCGTATCTCTTAAGTCGAAAGACATATCTTAATGTGTTGTTATAAGCAACTGTTAGCTTACGTTTACTTTCTGCATCACAGTTACAGTATATTTCACAACCAAAGGTAAGAATAGGAATCAGCAAAGTTTTAGCTAACATCTTACGAGTTTCTAACGGAGTAATATATTGGGAATCTTGAAGAACTCTTAGTGCTCCATACACTTTACCAACAATGGAGTTAATGTGGTTATTCCAAGTTAAGGACCGGTTGAATATGACACCAAGATTTTTAGCTGTATCTGCGAAATCAATTCCTATATTATTTAGCATTAATCGGGGGAAGTACGAGAGGTCCAGTGGCTTCTTAGAAATAACCAAGCATTTCGTTTTTAACGGATTTAGAGACAGGCTATTTTTTGGGACCAGACATGAATTCTTTCAAGATCCTCGTTTATGTTGCTAACGCAGTTTTCAATTAGACCAAGGGGACTACTCAAATAAAGTTGCACATCGTCTGCGTACATATGTATGATTGAAAATTGTAAAATAGATGGTAGTTCGTTTATATATATCGAAAAAAGAATCGGGCCCAAAATCGATCCCTGTGGGACACCTTTCAAAACCGGTAAAAATGGAGACAAGATATCAGAAACACATACAGCCTGCTTTCTTTTACTGAGGTATGAAAGAATAAGATTAGACGCCGAACTCGAAAAATTGAACTCATGCTGTAGCTTACTTACAAGAATAGAATGGTCAATTGTGTCAAATGCCTTAGAAAAATCAAGCAGTACCAAGAAACTCACCTTATTGGCATCAACTGCTATCCGTAAGTCTTCAGTTACATTAATAAGAGCAGTCATGCAGCTATGCTTCGCACGAAAACCAGACTGAGAAGATGTGAGTAAATTGGTTCTGTTAAGATGCTCATTAATTTGTTTTTGCATTATCCGTTCCAAAACCTTAGAAAGGAAAGGAAGTATTGAAATCGGACGAAATTCTTTGCAACTAGAAGATTTTGGAACGGGAATAATTTTAGCTAGCTTCCAATTGGAAGGAAAGATGCTAGTTGTTAATATGGTATTAAAAAGGTACGTGATGTAAGGTAGAATCAAGGGAGGTAAAGCTCTAATAAAAAGAGGATGTATACCATCAACCCCAACTGCATTTGATTAAACTAGCATAAAGCTTTCAACAACGGTAGTGCAATCAATGTTTGCGAATTCAAAGGCTGTATCTGAAATATTAAGATTAGATACTACATATTGATGAGATGAAGGTATATTTGGCAGCTTTAAAAACTGTTTGTTCATATCATCGCTGTCAATGTTACAAACATCATTTGGCCTTTTTTGCCTGCCTATTCCTACATCACGTAAGTTATTCCAAAGTTTTCGACCGTTATTTGAAATGTTGAGGCGATTTTTGAAAAGTTTTGCTTTTTCTGAACGAATTTTACAAACAACTTGGTTTCGAAGCAAACGATAGGAACTGTGAAAATGTTCAACTCTGTATCTTTTCCACAGGAGGTAGGCTTTATTTCGTCGGTACATTAAGGAAGATATTTCTGGAGTAAACCACGGTCTGGATTGATGAGTTAAACTCTTTTGTTTGACGGGAACATATGTATTGTAAAGATAATTAATGTTATAATGAAGAAATTCTAATTGTTCATTAGGAGATGGTATGCTAAATATTATATCCCATTCAATAGCAGAGACATGTTGCTCAAGAGCAGAAATATTGATGTCTTTGAAATCTCGATATTGGATTACTGTCGGTAGTTCCACGTTATTGAAATTGAAAGTCATAAATATAAGATCGTGTTTTGAGAACGCAGGTGCTACAAGTTGATCATAGAAAAGAACATCATTATCATTACTAACAAAAAATACATCAAGTAACGAACTGGAACTGCTAGTAAAATGAGTCGGCACATCGACATTGACAGGTGAAAGATTAAAAGAACTCATAGTTTCAACTAACACGCGCTCACTTAAAACGTTACTGTTAATATCCCCACACAATACCATTTTTGGTGAAGTAAAAGCAATTTCTTCAATGACATTGACGAGATGTGAAAGATCAACATATTTGTTTGGCCTGTAAACTGTTCCAAGCAAGAGCTTATCTTCCCCACACATCATGTCCAGAAAGATGTATTCTATCTCACTACCCGGATTAGACATGCAATTTAACTTACAAGTGATTCCTTTTCGAACATAGATTGCAACTCCACCACCTCTATCTGCTCTATCTGCTCTAAAAAGTCTGTAACCGTTCAATTGAAACATAACACTAGGAAAATCAATGGGAAACCAGGTTTCAGACACACAGATAGCATCAACTCCAGAGGTTGTGTATGTAAGAAAGTTCGAATGCATTGTAAATGGCTTACCATATCTTGATCGTGTAGCCCCGGGGCTAGGTATGTGGATGGTATTGTAATGTACACCCAACATTTATACCAATTTCCTAATCGAAAACGTTTAACCGAAAACACAACTTTCAACACTATAATGGAATGGTATAAAAGAAGACGTTGGTTGTGAGTGTGTGTGTGTGTGCAGAAATATACCGGGAGGGGAACTTGTCTAGACATCATGGTTCATAGCAAAACTACTAGAAAACTCTCGATATTTCACACTTCTATATAAAGAGGGAGCTGACGCAACCAGCGGTCAGTTTAGTTTAGAAAGTGATAGTGTGAATATTAAATAAACGTAATTGAGTTGAGTTCGAATAAAAGTGGTAGAATTAAATGAAAGATAGAGTTTTATTTTTGCGAACTAAGCGCACTTTACATTGGTGTCAGAAGTGTAAATAAAACTTATTTGACTAGTAAAGTGTAAAAAAAAAAAAAAGTTAAATACAGTGAAAATGGGTAAGTTGTTGGAAGAGCTCAACTGCATTGAGCTTAAAAGTGAGTTAGGTAAGCGAAATCTTTCTAGAGCGGGATCGCAAAATGAGCTCGTCCTGCGTTTGCGCAACTATTTGGAACATCAAGGGGAAGACGCCAACACTTTTGTTTTTGAAACAGAAGTGGAGGAAGAAGAAGTAAGTGAAAGTGTAGATTTTTCTAGTATGATGAAGCTTTTATTAGAACAACAAAAGAAGCTGATTGAAGAGCAACAGCAGAATATTCTCAGACGTCTGGAAGAGCAACGAAACGATCAAAAGAAGGAACAGCTGAATCTTCTCGAACAACTTTAATGGAGTGCGTTTGATGGAGTGCGTTCTGCAAGGACTGACGTGGAAAGCTTGCCTAGTCTACTTGGACGATGTCATTGTTTACGGGAAAACATTTGACCAACATTGCAAGAACCTAAATGCCGTGTTTTAGAGACTTCGAGAGGCTAACCTTAAACTGAATCCGGAAAAATGTGCACTTTTCAAAACCGAAGTTAAGTATTTGGGACACATCATCTCTTCCCAAGGAGTGAAGACTGATCCTGAAAAAGTTGACTCCGTCAAAAATTGGCCAACACCACAGGACAAACATCAACTCCGAAGCTTTCTTGGTCTTGCCACATATTACCGACGATTTGTTAAGAACTTTGCTGGAGTTGCAAAGAGTTTGCATCAGCTCACCGAGAAATGGAAGCAGTTCAAATGGTCAGGTGAGTGTGAGAAACCATTTCAGGAACTCAAATACCGCCTGTGTAATGCTCCAGTGCTGGCACATCCAACACCTGGCAAAACATTCATCATCGACGCAGATGCAAGCAACGTTGGAATCGGGGCTGTACTATCCCAAGTGCATGATGGCGAAGAGAAAGTGGTGGCATACTACAGCAAGGTCCTCTCGAAACCCGAAAGAAACTACTGCGGGACCAGAAGGGAACTGCTAGCTCTTATCTTGGCAACAAAGCACTTCCATAAGTACATCTATGGACAGAAATTTCTTCTGCGGACAGACCATGGTGCTCTGAACTGGCTGTTGAACTTCAAAAATCCAGAAGGTCAAGTCGCAAGGTGGATAGAAAGACTGCAGACTTATGATTACCAGATTCAACACCGCAGAGGAAAGTTGCACTCAAACGCCGACGCATTATCCCGAAGACCTTGCAAAGTGGATTGCAAGCATTGTAGGCGGCAAGAAGACAAAGAAAATATTACCGCTCAGCGACTAAGAGCTGACCCAATAAGCGGATGGAGCAAAGAGGAAGTGAGGACAGCTCAACAGGAGGATCCAGATATCGAACCCATTCTCGCATGGAAAGAAAATGAAGAGAAACCTGAATGGGGATATATTTCTGACAGGAGTCCAGTTCTCAAAGCCTATTGGGCACAGTGGGACTCACTATATGTGCAAGAAGGTGTCCTCAGGCGAAGATGGGAATCCGCTGACGGTAGATCATATGTGATGCAGCTGATCGTACCGCAATCGAAAGTCAGTGAAGTTCTTCGGGAGATGCACGACGGACCTTCTGGAGGCCACCTGGGAGTTAACAAAACACTGGAGAAGGTGCGACATCGGTTCTACTGGTTACATGCTAGAGATGACGTGGAGAAGTTGTGCCGAACATGTGACAAGTGTGCTGCAGCCAAAGGACCTGGTAGGAAGATTCATGGTAAGATGCATCAGTACAACGTTGGATCACCTTTTGAGAGGATTGCAGTAGATGTGGTGTGTGCCTTTTCCAGAGACCAACGCTGGAAACAAGTACATTCTGGTTGTAATGAACTATTTTAGCAAGTGGCCTGAGGCGTATGCCATCCCAAATCAAGAAGCCAAAACGGTGGTCGACCAGATTGTGTTTAACTGGGTGAGTAGGTTTGGCGTGCCTATGGAACTCCATTCCGACCAAGGGAGGAACTTTGAGTCAAACATCTTCCAAGGAGTGTGCGGACTACTTGGCATTAAGAAGACGAGAACGACACCGCTTCATCCACAGTCTGATGGGATGGTTGAAAGATTCAACCGGACCTTCAAAGAACACCTCACCAAGGTCGTAGGCGACTACTAAAGAGACTGGGATAGGCACGTACCGCTATTCCTGATGGCCTATAGAAGTGCAGTACATAGCTCGACAGGACAAACACCATCTGACATCCTGTTCGGGAAAATCATGCGGCTGCCCAGCGAACTTAAATTTGGATGCCCCACAGAGGAGCCACAGGACACAAACGAGTATGTGGACGATCTCAAGGAGAGACTCGCTGACATCCATAAAAGAACAAGGGAACGGATGAAAACCTACAGTGACCGGATGAAGACACGGTACGACACAAAAGCGACAACAGCAAGATTCCAAGAAGGAGATCGTGTGTGGCTTTATAATCCTCATCGTCAAAAGGGATTGTCACCGAAACTTCAGCAGAACTGGGAAGTTCCTTATACTGTTGTCACGAGGATTAACGACGTGGTTTACCGCATCCAAAGAGGACTAAGAGGCAAGTTAAAAGCAGTTCATTGTGACCGGCTGCATCGATATAGTGGCGAGGCTGCAGATGAAATTATTCGGGGCGAACAATCTTAAGGAGGGGGCGTTTAACCGAAAACACAACTGGCAACACTATAATGGAATGGTATAAAAGAAGACGTTGGTTGTGAGAGTGTGTGTGTGTGTGCTGAAATATACCGGGAGGGTAACTTGTCTAGACATCATGGTTCATAGCAAAACTACTAGAAAGCTCTCGATATTTCACACTTCTATATAAAGAGGGAGCTGACGCAACCAGAGGTCAGTTTAGTTTAGAAAGTGATAGTGTGAATATTAAATAAACGTAACTGAGTTGAGTTCGAATAAAAGTGGTAGAATTAAATGAAAGATAGAGTTTTATTTTTGCGAACTAAGCGCACGTTACAGTATTTTAGTGAATGCTTTATTGGTTGTGGATGGTATTTTCATCAATAATGAAATGATTTTCAAACAATGTCATGACACGTCAAATGCAAAACACCTATTATAATTTTGTTTATTCTTAAATGTTAGCAAATCCTCAATGTTCGAAACGTCAAACATCATCGACTCATGTTCAAATTGCGAAACGTCATCGACGCGTAATCGATGCTGTTCGACGTTTGGCACAGAGAGCTTTTATCGATTATTCATTCTTCATCATTCCTTGAGCGAAAAAAAGAACCGCCAAGATTAAAATATTGTAACTTTTGTTTTAAATAAAGTATAATTAAACAAAAAGTCTCCAGCTATAATATTTCAGAAGTGGGATTCACCCAAATCAATCCATTAAACACATTATAACTTCATACATCTAATTGCAGTGATTTCTAAATTAGGTTAGAATCCTTAAAATCACATTCTCCGTCGTATGTGTGTAAAGAAAATCACTACATATTGTATCGCTCTTCTTAATTATCTGTTTTTGTGCCACCCTTCAAAGTGCAAAGAGCTTCTTCTTTGAAAAAGATTAATTAATACCTGGAATAAAGGCTTTAAATGTTGTTTTTTTGTCTTTACAGGTGAGAAACTAATTTGTTTAGAGTAATATTAGTTGAAATACATTGTAGATTGTACACAAATGTTTGGTAATAAAAACAAATTTTTGTCTTTACAGAAAAACGCAATTTCGTCTTTGTTTCACTCATTTGAGAACAATATTATTATAAAACAACATTTTCTGCAATTATCTAAATAATTATGGATAAGCTAAGATTTGATTTTGCTGTGAAAGCTGCACCGGATGGAAAGTCAAATATTATTTGCCTAACCTCAATAGGTACACCAACTGGACAAGTTTTCGGTATACCGGTCGAAGACCAGCCTGCAAGTTTACATCAAATAATTATACAAACTTCAAACTATGCCAAGGTGAAAAAAAACATTGAATAAAAGGCACCAGGTAAGAAAAATATGGATAACTTTAACAGATGAGATATCTAAGACATATTTAGATGAAGAACAAAACTTACAGTTTAAAGATCGTTACCTAGAGGAAATTATGGAGAACATAAATGATTCTAAATCCTTACCTAGTAGCTCAAATCAAACATTAGAAAAACTATTAGAAAAACTGCTCGAGGAAAAACAAACTAAATCTGAAACTCAAAACTTAGGGAAAATCTCTAAGGATTTTATGATTGAGAAATTCAATGGCCGAAATGCTAATGCTCACCAATGGATTAAAGATTTCAACAAGGAATGTGAACGTTTTCAAATTAACGAAAACAAAGAGAAAATTGAAATATTAAAAAACTTTTTGGAATACTCCAGTATGGATTGGTACAGCTGTATGCTAATAAAGTTTACAGTCGAATCAGAATGGAACAAATGGGAGAAAATTTTCTGTGATACATTTGGAAACAAAGGATGGTCGCCCGTCAGATATGCTCTTACTTTTAAGTATCAAACAGGTTCACTGCTTGATTATGCATTGAAAAAAGAAAAATTATTACTAGAAGTGAGGAAGTCGATTGATACTTTAACCCTTATAGACCTTATAGCAACAGGCTTGCCTAATCATGTGACTGATAAAATTGACCGAGAGACTTTACAAGAAACCGAAGATTTTTACAATGAGTTAGGAACACTAGAACATCTTGTTGGAAAGAATAAATATGATAAAAAACCCTATGCATACTCTGATACAAAAACAAAAAAAATCGAAGAAAGAAAGGCGTGCCAAATCTGTTTATTTGAAAAAAGAGGGAAACGTTTCCACCTGGAGGAAAATTGTTGGTTTAAGGGAAATCAAAAAGGTGTTGTGAAAAGTGTAAACAACTCTGAATTGGAAGTTGAACTAAATAGTGAAAATCCAAAAAACTAGAAGTTCCACCATTAATAAAATTAACATTACTATTAAACGACACTTTACAAGTTTCTGGAACTTATGACTCTGGTTCGAATGTGTCATTAATTAATAGTAAATTATTGAAGACACAGAAAAAAGAAGATATGAATGTTACACAAACAGCAAACTTGAAAACTATTAATGGTGAGAAGAAAACAAAAGGTATGGTAACTTTAAAAATTAAAATATTTAATATGGAAAAAATTATGGATATTTTTGTCATAGAAAATGAAAATTTTCATCATGATTTTCTAATCGGTTTGGATTGCATAAAAAAGTTCAAATTAATGCAAAATGAAGACTTAAATATTATACAATGCAACAATCCTAAAAAAAAAGTCCTAAATGAAGAGAATGTGAATAATAAAAATTTGGATTTAACAAATGTCAACAGCATTCCTTATGCACTAGGTGACAAAAATAAAAAAGATGTTTCTTTATACACGGAGGTACTGGAAAAAGAAACTAATTATGCGAACAAATGGGAAGTGAACTTTAACGAACATATAAACATCGATCAATTTGAAATTTCAGTGAACCATTTAGATTTATATCAACAAACTGAAATTGATAAACTAATAGAGAAATACAAACCAGTCTTTGCTAAGGATAAATACGACGTCGGCACTGTACGTGATTATGAAGCTCATATAGATTTGATGGTGGATACATATTGTTACAAACGTCCGTACAGGTGCACAGCTGATGACAGAAAAGAAATCGAACAGCAAATATCAAAACTAATGGAGAAGAATTTGATTGAGGAGTCTTATAGTCCATTTGCTGCTCCAGTTACCCTGGCATACAAAAAAGAAGACAATAAGAAAACAAGGTTGTGTATAGACTTCAGAGAATTAAATAAAATAGTCGTTCCCCAATCACAGCCGTTCCCTTTGCTTGAAGATTTAATGGTAAAAACTGTGAACTGTAAATTTTTTTCAACTTTTGACATAAATTCGGCATTTTGGTCCATTCCATTGAAAATTCAAGATAGATACAAAACAGCATTTGTCACTCAAGAAGGCCATTTTCAATGGACTTGCCTTCCATTTGGCTTAAAAACATCTCCAGCAATTTTTCAAAGAATATTGAGCAACATCGTAAGAAAATACAAACTGTCAGATTTTGCAGTAAATTTTATTGATGACATCTTAATCTTCTCTAAAACTTTTAAGGAACACATACTACATATATCGAGACTACTTGAGGCAATATTAACGGAAGGATTCAGACTGAAATTTTCGAAATGTACTTTTGC
Organism: Melanostoma scalare; assembly: GCA_949752695.1. NCBI lineage: Eukaryota > Metazoa > Arthropoda > Insecta > Diptera > Syrphidae > Melanostoma > Melanostoma scalare. Next base: position 126,343,095 of record OX456985.1, read on the forward strand.
AAATAGTTATGCAAAATACTTAGGTCATATAATAGAAAATAATTCGGTTAGACCGCTTAAAGATAATTTAACAGCAGTTAAAAACTTTCCAGTTCCAGAAACAAGGAAAAATATACGCCAGTTTCTTGGGAAAGTAAATTTTTATCATAAATTTGTACCACATAATGCAATTATCCTGAATCCATTACACAATTTACTACGGAAAGACATAAAATTCATATGGTCCACAGAATGCCAGGAGTCATTTGATAAAATAAAAAATTTACTATGTTCGAAACCAATTCTAAAAATATTTGATCCTGAACAACCGATAAAAATTTATACAGATGCTAGTATTAAAGGCATGGGAGCCGTGTTAAAACAAGAAGATAAAAGCGGGGTTAGCAAACCTGTAGCTTACTTCTCAAAAAAGTTGACAGAAACTCAAAAGAAAAAAAAGGCAATATATTTAGAATGTCTGGCAATTAAAGAAGCGGTAAAATATTGGCAGCACTGGCTTATGGGAAAAGAATTTGTGGTATATTCAGATCATAAACCATTAGAAAATTTGAACATCAAAGCTAGAACTGATGAGGAACTGGGCGATTTGACATATTATTTATCCCAATATAATTTTAAAGTAAAATATAACCCTGGACAATCAAATCAAGAAGCAGATTGCTTAAGCAGGAATCCAGTCCTGAATGCTTGTGATAGTACGGATGATTTTTTAAAGTTGTGAATTTAATTACCTTAGAAGACATAAAAAAGGACCAATACACAAACTTAGCCCTACAAAATGAAAAATCCAAGTTTATAATAGAGAATGAAATTTACTACAAAAAGAATAAAAAAAGAAATAAAATTATATTGTCAGAAGATTTTAGCAACGCATTAATTAGAGATGTACACGATACTTACTGTCACATTGGAAGAACCCAGATGATAAATAAAATAACACCTTTCTACACAGGAAAAAATATCATATCAAATATAAAGAAAATTTGTGATGAATGTGACATTTGCATAAAGAACAAATCCAGAAGAAAATCAAAGTTTGGCTTGATGTCACATTTAGGTCCGGCAACACGCCCATTTCAAATTATATCAATTGACACCATTGGAGGTTTTGGAGGATCACGGTCTACAAAAAAATACTTACATCTTCTGGTTGATCATTTTACAAGATATGCTTATATATTGACGTCAAGGAATCAAAGCTCCAATGATTTTATTAAGCTTGTAAAAAATGTGACACAAAGCTATAATATTGATATGGTATTAACAGACCAATACCCTGGTATAAATTCCAAAGAATTCAAAGACTTCCTGAAAAAGAAAAACATAACAATAATATTTACAGCTGTAGACGCACCATTTTCAAATGGGCTTAATGAAAGGCTAAATCAAACTTTAATAAACAAGATAAGATGCAAAATAAACGAAAGTGATAAGAAAATTGCCTGGACAACTGTTGCACAACAATGTGTAGCAAAATATAACGAAACAGAACATACAGTCACAAAGTTTGCTCCAAAATATCTTTTAGAAGGTGAGAATGTGGATATTCTACCACTTGAATTAAAGTCAAGACTTACGAAAGAAGATCTGAAAACAGATAGAGAACTAGCCCTTCAAAATTCATTAAAATCTCACAACTACAATAAGAAAGTATTTGACTTAGGAAGAGAAGATTATAAATTCGAAGTGGAAGACAGAGTGTATGTCGAAAATGGGAATCGATTAAACAGGAAGAAAATGGATGAATTGAGGATTGGACCAAATAAGATCCTAAAGAAGATTTCAAGCTCAATCTATGAAGTTGATGCAGGTCATAAGAAGGCAGAATCCAATCTCTACCATATTACCAAGCTATCTCCAGCAATAACGAGCGCTTAATCGAACAATCACGTGAAATTGTTCTCTCGGAGGGCGGGAGATGTAAAGAAAATCACTACATATTGTATCGCTCTTCTTAATTATCTGTTTTTGTGCCACCCTATTCATTTAGTTAAAGAGATGTCACTGTCACTGTCAATGGGTTGGCGTGATTTTAGAAAATTGAATTTGTAAAAAGGTTATGTTTCATATCAAAGTGCAAAGAGCTTCTTCTTTGAAAAAGATTAATTAATACCTGGAATAAAGGCTTTAAATGTTGTTTTTTTGTCTTTACAGGTGAGAAACTAATTTGTTTAGAGTAATATTAGTTGAAATACATTGTAGATTGTACACAAATGTTTGGTAATAAAAACAAATTTTTGTCTTTACAGAAAAACGCAATTTCGTCTTTGTTTCACTCATTTGAGAACAATATTATTATAAACAATATTATTATATGTGCTTAGCACGTGTTTTTGGAATCCGCTTTCATCGGCTGAATCTAAAACCATCCGACATTTTTTTTAGTGCCAAAGTCGAACGCATTATCGTCGAGGATTTCTCACAAATCTGCCTACACAAAATGCCTGACTCACGAGCACAATCAGTCCAAGAGTTGATGGCGTTCCTGGATGAACATCGAATTCCGTATACCGAAGAAGACACAACAAGTACGATTTGATTGAAGAGGTTAGTTGCAGCGTATCGCACGCAGGCTTTAAAAACCGATGCTGCCCAATCTGTTCCGTACACTCCGAATCTAAGCGCTCCGGGCACAACGGTGGCGCCGTCTTCTCAACATGAAACGACATCCACCTGCGTCGAATGCAATGCTGCAAACCTTCGTCGGGATAGATCAACGCTTTCCATAGCCGAAAGCGAAATCATGGAACATACCGCGAAGCCCTCACATCCGAGAGAAGAAGATGAGTTGGACACGGAGTTAAGATTACTTCGCAAGCGAGTGGAAATTGCACGCTTGTAAAGAATGCTCGAAACAGGTGACTTTGACGCAGTTAACCAGCCTAATCTAAAAGCAACGGACAGTCAGTTAACTCAAACTACGTCGGGGCCGACGTTTAAGGACATCAAAAAGTCGATCTTACAATATTGTAATGTACACCCAACATTCAATACTAATTTCTTAATCGAAAACGTTCAACCGAAAACACAAGTGGCAACACAATAATGGAATGGTATAATGGAAGACGTTGTTTGTGAGTGTGTATGTGTGTGCGAACGGTAAAAGAGAACGAAATTTCGAAAAACAGAGATGGACATTGAGCTACCCTGTGTCGCATGGGTTATGGTTTAGTGAAACAGCTATGACGTTTCTCTTTGTCTTTGTTCGTGTTTTTGTTTATTCTGTTTCATTTTGTTCAAAAATAAGTAATAATACTAATAATAATGACTTTTTTGTTTTTCAATTGCCAATAAAAGAGGTTTTGAAGCAACCAGACACTAGTAGATAACTATTTTTCCCCAAAAACAAAAACACCGAATGAAAGATAAAGAGAAATGTGAAACTAGTTTCACGAAACTGGATTTCATCGTGTAATAACAATTGCGACACGGAATGGCAGAACAAAGAAAAATTCGAAGTAGTTTCGTGCAACAAATTTCACCGTATAATAGCAGTCAACGCGATTGAGTTGAGTTCGAATAAAGTGTATATCGAAAGCATTGTATATATAATCCATAGTAGAATTGTGTAATCTTTTTGACTGGTGGCGCACCACCAGTCCACGGTTCGAATTAACAAGTTCCACATGAAATTAATTACAAAAGAAAAAGAAAGAAGACATTCGTGGATGTTAAGATTTTTGCTCTTTGAATTTCAATTTGTAAACTTTGAGTTCTCTTTTTTGAACTGCTGTGCAGCTGTGCACCATTCAAAGAGGAAACCGTAGATCGGGTGTATCGTGTATGTATAATGTAAGGTAGAAGTATAGTATAAAGGATCTCGAAGAAGATTATGAAAGACAATGCTCGTAAGAACAAAAATAAATCATTTTCAAGGAAATTCATGTTTGAGGCCTTTTCGTTTGTGAGTTAGTGAGGTAGGTCAGAAATTTTATTGGAGGAAGGCACATGAAAATTAAGTTTTGGCAAAGTCATTTCGTGTATTTTGTGATTTGTACATTTTCGTTGAAATCTTATAGGTATACCAAGTGAAACACAGGTAACAAATGCAACACAGCTAACTCGGTACCGCGACCGCTTAAATGGAATTGACCGAACGAACTGAACTCAAACGACAACCCAACACGGTACCGAGCTGCTATCTTAGAGATCGTTTATTCCCCTTAGGATCTTCTACAAGAGACGGATTTTCTCTTATTCTATTTTCACTTCGAATGCGGATAACAGAGGGCACAATAATTACTCTTTGTATCCCTTTATGAAAATTCGTTTAACATTTCGGCCATCCGACCAATCACTGTCCTCAGTGATTTTTCAATATTCACGGATTTTCAAGCACAGAGCTCATCCTCTTTCGTCCACATAGGACATTCACGGATTTTCAAGCACAAAGCTCATCCTTATTCGTCCACACAGGACATTCACGGATTTTCAAGCACAAAGCTCATCCTCATTCGTCCACACAGGACATTCACGGATTTTCAAGCACAAAGCTCATCCTCATTCGTCCACACAGGACATTCACGGATTTTCAAGCACAAAGCTCATCCTCATTCGTCCACACAGGACATTCGCGGATTTTCAAGCACAAAGCTCATCCTCATTCGTCCACACAGGACATTCGCGGATTTTCAAGCACAAAGCTCATCCTCATTCGTCCACACAGGACATTCAAGGATTTTCAAGCACAAAGCTTATCCTTATAATCAGTTATTAAATGCTTAAATTTCAACTTCAGTATTTCACCTGCTATACTGATAACTTACCGATGTATACCAAAAATAATCTTAGGATCTCGTGTATATTAAATTTGTTCAAGATAACTTTATTTTTTTTTTTTTCAAAAACACCAACAATTAAATGAATTTCAGAATGAGTTAAACTCTTTTGAAAAAACAAGAACATAAAAAAAAATATAGGTAATTGCCTTTAGGCCAGACTACGTTTTTTTCCTGGGAAACAGAGAATAAACAAATGTGTTGAAAATGAAGATAAATTATTCATTATGAAAGAATTATGGTTACATCAACTAAATTATGTTTGAAAAAAGTGACTTATAACTGTCTGCTAGACCAAAATAATCCCCTCTTAAGCAGGACCTCAACTAGAATATATTTGTCTTCTTATACTCGCTTACATCTCAATCTTCTGAATCAGAATCATCACCAAATTCGTGTTCCTCGAAGCTACTAAGATCACAGAAAGGTTTTAATTTATCTGCGGCATAGACCGACTCAAGTTTTTTCTGGGTTATCTGAGTCGTATCTGTGTCCGTGACGATATATCGATCATTTTCCAGTTTTTTCTTTATAACGTAAGGACCCCGATAACGAGTCAGGAGTTTTCTAGGCTGTCCTGTTGCAGCGTGTTCTGCCCGTAGCAAAACAAGGTCCCCTTCCTGGTAACTTTTTGGCTTACTATGAGTCTGGTTGAACTGTCGCGCCTGGGTGGCACCCATATCATCCATTCGCTGTTTAACACGATTTCTTAGTTCTGCAATGGGGATATCTTCCTCGCTATCAGACTCGTCATTGTGAAGAGCAAGACTCAACTGATTACCAAGATGGTTTTGGGGGGTGAATGAGAAAATCAACTGTTGTGGAGTCCTATCTGTAACTCGATGGCGCATGGTGTTTAAGCTCCATTGAACCGCCGGAACGTGCTCTTCCCAATCCCTTCCGTTTGAATCCTTGGTTAAACTTGAAAGTGAAGATGTCACCGTCCGAAAGTATCTTTCGATCTGCCCATTTGCACGGGGTGTACGTACAGCTGTTAAAATGTGTTTAATGCCTTGTACTTGACAAAACTCCTTAAATTGCTTTGACGTATACGCTGTCCCTCTATCGCTTATGATTTGGCATGGTAGGCCAAAGAACTGTGAGATTTCAAGTAGAACTTTAATTACAGCTCTTGTTGTTGTGTTTCTGACCGGACGGAGAATGATGAATTTTGAAAAAGCATCTATCATGCCCAGGATATGTATATTCCCATTTTTACCCTTAGGGAAGGGCCCCAGATGGTCCATGTGTATTGTAAAAAATGGTAATGCTCTTTTCTCAATTGGGTGTATTTGATAACGATTTTCGTCGATTCCACGTTTATTGTAGAGGCAATGAATGCAGCTGTTTAATGTTTTGTGACTATTGTACGCATTTTGGGAAACCAATATAATTTTCGTATTCGCTCTAAGGTTTGTTCAAGACCACAATGTCCAACGTCGTCATGCGCCGATTTAATTATTCGCCACCGAACACCTCTGGGTACAACAAAACGCCGTCCTTCCTTCGTTTTCTTGTATAGCCTGTAATTTTTAAGAACATAATCTTTTTCTAGTTCCTTCCGTTTGCTGCTTTCAGTCGAATCTTCTTTCAATATTTGGATTTTTTCTTTAAGATCTTGGTCTTGTATCTGGAGTGTGGAAATCCAATCCTCTTCTTCTATTGTGATTGCAGACACTTCATATCCAGCAACATCTACTTCGGTAGCTTCCTCGACAGGATGTCGACTCAAGGCATCGACGTGTTGTAATTGAGTTCCCGGACGATGAACAAGTTCAAAGTCATATTCTTGTATCTTCAGCCACCACCTGGCTATTCTAGCAATCAGATTAGTTTTGTTTTGAGTCGACTTAAGGGAATTGCAATCCGTGTAGATTTGGAAGTGTTTCCCAAGTAAATAGAACCGAAATCTTTCGAGACTCTCTACAACGGCTAGCGTTTCAAGTTCGTAGCTGTGGAACTTGGATTCAGAATCACTAGTGGCTCGACTAAAATACGCAACGGCTGTTCTTGTTTCGTTTTCGTTGATTTGCATTAAGACACCTGCAAGTCCTAAGGAACTGGCGTCCGTGTGAAGTTGGTGCTGATGCATAGGGTTATAAATTGTCAATATAGGAAATTCGCAAAGTCGATCCTTTAAAGTGTTAAAAGCTGTTTGATGTTCTGAATTCCATTGAAACGTCGTATCTTTGCGAAGCAAACGGTTTAGTGGTGCTGCAATGGTGGCATAGTTTTCAATGAATCGGCGGAAATACCCGGACAGTCCCAAGAATTGTTTTACTTCTCGCGAGGTCTTCGGCTTTGGGAAATTTTTCACTGCCAGTGTTTTAACTTCGCCCGGTTTAACACCATTTTTACTGACTTTATGCCCTAAGAAATTGATTTCTCTTCTGAAGAATTCGCATTTATTGGTGTTTAGTGTTAAATGTAGGCTTCTTAAAATATTCAGTAATTTTTTCAGGGTAGCAAGTAATTCCTCAACCGTTGAGCCAAATAGAACTAAGTCATCCATATAGATTAAAACTCTCGATTTGCCCATTTTCTGCTTCACTATATGCATAAGCCGAAGGAACACTGCCGGTGCGTTGGTCAGTCCAAATGCCACTCTCTTAAACTGAAACTGCCCGGCGTCTGTTATAAATGAAGTATACTGTCGGCTTTTTTCATTTATAGGAATTTGATAATAACCACTCATTAGATCAAGTATAATGAAAAATTCCCCATTAGACATCATATTTATGCCTTCTTCGACGTTCAAGGTAGGAGTATTTTCACGGACTGTGACAGCATTTATTTTCCTGTAATCAACGCACATTCGATAACTGCCATCTTTTTTTAAGACGAGGAGGACTGGACTAGAATACTCAGAGATGGAAGGTTCGATGATGTCATTTCGCAAAAGGTCCTCTATTTGTGTATTAAGAACCTCTCTTAGGTGGTACGGTATTCGGTATGGTTTGCTTTTCACTGTAACATTATCCTTGAGTTTAATATTCATTTCAATTACGGTAGTTTTTCCCAATTGGCTTAAGTTGTTAGCAAAACAATCCTTGTATTCGACCAACAATTGCATGAGAGATTCTTTCTCAACTGTCAAAACAGAATCGTCTACGATTATACAATCTTCGTTAATTTTCCTCATACCAAACGCCCTATTTTCCCTCCCATCACCCTGATCTAGTTATAATGGACTACCATCCCCCCAATTCACAGCATTGTGGTTTTCATAGGTAATTGAAAGCTTTCCCCCTTTCCTTGTTAGGCTCACCGAAGGAGAATCTAAAAAGTTTCTACCTAATATCATGTCCTGATCCTGTTGATCATCATTTACCACCATGATAGTCGTTTTAATATTAACGTCTCCCACTTTTACCCACTCTAATATTTTCCCTAATGGCGTCACCTTTCCACCACCATAACCAGTCAAAGTATTGGTCGTTGGTACCATTTTAAAATTATTGTTTCTTACAATTCCTCTTTTGATAGTGGAGCAGTCACTTCCCAAATCAACAAAAGCTCGGACTACCTGCTCGCCGACCATGATTGACATCATAAGGCTGTCATCTTTTACTGTTGACAGTTTTGCAACTCGATGATTATAATCATCCTGCATTAAACGACGCTTTTTGGGCTTATGACATTCATTCGCGTAATGTCCCTTTCCTTGGCAGTTGAAGCAAACCCTATTTACTTTTTCTGTTTGCTTTTTCTTTGTACAGTCTCTTGCCAGGTGACCTTCGTTTTTGCAAAGAAAACACTTTTTATTAAAGCTACGCTTTTCTAGAACGTGCATCCCTGTTGACATTTCGGACGATCGGCTGGGTTTGCCTATCTCACGAATCTTACCCCGGTTTTCTTTCTGCTCTTTGATCGCGAAATATTTTTTGATTTTAAGTAAAAGTTCTTCAATGTTCTGGCATGATGAAGCCGTCAACATGTTGATAAGACTTTCGTCTCTAAAGCCAGAAATAATGTAGTTCATTGCCATTGTGTCCAACATACGAGCGCGTTGGCAGAGGCCCAACACATCGTAAAAATAGTTTTCAACGCTTTCGCTCTCCTGTTTTACTCTGGACATTATTTTTATGAAAAGAGCCGAATCATCTTCGACTACCGGGAAGGCCTTTATCAATGCCATTTTAAATTGGTCCCAGGTCGATATATTTGTCCTTTGCGACTGAAACCATATTTTGGCGGCCTCTTCCAATCGGAGCGACCCATAAAAAATTGTCGTGACATCGTCCCAGCTAAACATTTGCTTAAACGAATTAATAGCACTTACCCAGGCGCTGGCACTCATTCCATTTTTTATGGATGGATTAAAGAGCGGCAATATTTTTTCGCATTCGGACGCACCGAAACGAAAGACTAGAGCATCGGTCCGCAACAATGATGCCGAAGATTCCACATCCATACTTCCAGTCTCTGTACCAGTGGTATGGCACTCAGAACCATTGGCGTTTCTCTTCCTTTTCGACATGTTGCACTTATATATTTTGTCTTAAATATGTATGTGTAGGTATCTCAAAACACGATCTACTTCCAAAAACAGGGGAAAAAAAAAAAAGAGCACAGTAACCGATACACACCAAAGAAAAGGGGATGTTAAAGGAGAATCACTCAAAATAGTGATCAAACAAGTTTTACGTTAGGCAAGGCAAGGGCGAGAGTTGATAACTCTATGTATGTGTATAGTTTGCAATTTTCTTTTCTTTGAATCTTTTCAGTTAAACCACCGTTATCACAAATTTTGGTAAGCAACAAGGGAAAGAATCAGACACAAGGAAGTGATGAGACTATGTATTTTGGTTTTTTTTTTTTTTGATTTCTTCTCGACAACGCAAAAACATCACACTTCAACTTTAACTACACTTAGCTAATGGGTTTTAGATCCCACTTCTGAAAATGAAACACAGGTAACAAATGCAACACAGCTAACTCGGTACCGCGACCGCTTAAATGGAATTGACCGAACGAACTGAACTCAAACGACAACCCAACACGGTACCGAGCTGTTATCTTAGAGATCGTTTATTCCCCTTAGGATCTTCTACAAGAGACGGATTTTCTCTTATTCTATTTTCACTTCGAATGCGGATAACAGAGGGCACAATAATTACTCTTTGTATCCCTTTATGAAAATTCGTTTAACACAAGTAACAAATTCTGCATGTGAAACATCGATTGATTATTTATTGATATGAATTAATTTTCAAAGTAAAATTCTAGTTCATCTAATATTATTTTGTTTTATATATTCCGGATATTCATTATAGCAGTTTAAAGGGCGGATTAAAATTTAAAAAATGAGCATGACTGGGTCGTGTGAACTTGTGATTCCCAATATAATATATTTAGTGGTACAGGACTGCCAAGTACACATCAATTATGAAAATTGAGTTAAATGACGCAAAGCACTGAAAAAATTTACTAACTATTCCAAAGGTTTCAAGCGAAAATCTAATAACTCATTGTATATAGAATAGATTATGTATACAATGAATAACCTTATTTTTTTGCAACAAACATATAAACGCTGAAAATTTAATCAAAACTATTGGACCAATCAAAGAAAAATCGTTTTTTATTTTTCAGGTTTTTAGAAATCCAGTATGCAAAGTTTAAGATCTTAGTAGAAGTTGTTTTGACAAAAATTAAAAAAAAAAAACATTGTTTTGAAATTATTTTAAGAAATCAAAATTTTTAAAAAAAAATTCTATAAAATTTTCAAAAGCTAAAATTTTTCAAATGTTGATAGGTTTGTAATCTTTTTTAAAAAACTAAGAAATTCTAAAATACAAAATTTCGTCAACACTGTGTTTGAAAAAACCGTAATATGGATGTTCAGCCTGAACCGATGGACCGATTTTCTTAAAAATTTGCCGTTATAGTTTCTTTGGTAGTTTACAGAGAAGCTTTATGGTGGATTTACATGCACCTGCAAGTGCAGATGAAAATTGGAAAAAATGTAAAATTTATACTTGTCTGATAGAGAGGGAACGCACCATCTGCACTTCCTTAGTTATGGCTGCAGATGAAAAATTATGGATGTTCATCTGCACCCCTAATTTTTCATCCGCAGCCACAATCCTATTCGTCTCTCTTTTTAACTTTTGTGCTTTGTAATCTTCATCCGTCTCGCTTTACTTTTCTCCACTTCTGCAGTTACAGATGCATGTAAATGTAGGCCCAGCATTAGGAATTGGGTTTCTAGGTCTTGAAATAACGGTGCCTGCCATACAACCTATATGATAATACCTATTTTTCTCGAAAACGGATCTCACGAATTTGATAAAATTTGATGTGAAATTTTTTTTGGATTAAGTCTAAAAACGGTACCACCCATAGTTCCGCTTTTTCAAAGCCGACTTTCTCGCTAATGGCTGACGCGATATTGACAAAATTTCATATTTTAGAAGTGTAAAGTTTTATTATTTATTATTATCATATTATTATATATTATCATTATTTGAAATCTTTTTTTTTCGAATTTTCAATAATATTTTCTAAAGAAATCTGTTTTTTCGAATATTTTCAAAATGGTATGGTTAATTTATTTAATTTTTTTTGTCAATTCATTTTTCAGCAAGATCTTTAAAATTGTTTACTTGAATTGTTGAAACCTAATTTAAAAAACAAAACTAAAAATAAAAAACCGTTTTTTTAACGGCTTTGATGATTTTAAGTTTTGGGGCTTAGATGTACATATACATCTATCTACCTAAAAAAAAGGCATTTCTCTTTTTTTAATTTTTCGATAGGTTAACATCTCAAAAATTATGTCCTAAAATATTGGAGTGATATCTTGGATATTTTTGAAATGGCAGAGTATAGAAGAGAAGCATCTCAGGTGCTCCAACTCCTGCTCTGAAAACTTTAAACGCGTTTTTCTCAAAACTGCATTTTTCAAATTCGCCGCAGCTGTAACTCAAGCAAATATTAACGAATCGTTTTGAAATCTTAACTGCATACTCTCCATATGTTTTAACATACAGCCATTTACAACTTTTACGATCGGATGAAAATTGTGAATTTGGCAGCCATCGAAAAACGATTTTTTGACGAAATTTTGACCTCTTTTTTTTTAATTGCGGCCATTTTGTCAATTTCCAATTTTTCACTCCAGTTATAGATAGATGCCTGTATGGGAAAAAGGGTCTACTTTAACGCCTTGTTTTACTTTCTTGTTACTGGTACCAGAAAAATTCAAAAAAATGCGACAAATTGGCGTCTTCAATTTCTTATTTCAAGGAGTTCAAGGCATGTTCCATATCTCTCTTGGATTTCAATATTTTGACTCGAAATTTCCTGACAATTTACATGAATGTTTGAATATTTTTTTACGTCTTCAAAAAATCACCTCCATTTGAGCTCGAGATGCTAGCCAAGCCCCTTAATTTAATTTTTTCATAATTAATGTGTAGTTTGGCAACAATGTACCACCAAATATATAAAGAGCTAATACCTACTGAAACCTTTTACTCAGCCTAAAGATATTGATATTATACTTAGCACTCAATCGCGACCCAGTCTTGCCCATTTCTTCAATCTTAACATTTTAAGACGAAAGCGTTTCCCTTTCTATATGTATTTCTAACGTTTTTCTTTTCTTCCTGCTTAAAAGAATTCCCTTCAAAAATGGATACAGGTTTTTGTTTAAATTCTATTTTATTTTGAATTATCTCAGTTAAATCAAAATAATAAAGCTAGTGTGATGTTTATAGATCGTTTGTAAATTACCCAAATTTCGGGTTAGGGTGATGTTAACAAGAGCCGGCACTTTCTCTTAAAAGCGCTGACTATAAATTTTCTATCCTAGATACAAAGTTATCTCATTTAAACCGTGCTGGTAAATGTCTCGAATAAAATGTTTTATGCACCTGTCACTGAACTCTGCTACAATTTGTAACAGGTTGTGATAAAATAAAAGGTTATTCTATTTACTAGATTTCGTTAGAAATTATACAATAATTACATAAAACTGAAATACATACTGCGAAAATATTTCTTTCTTATTAATGTCAGTAAATATGTATTTTCAAGCAATTGGAATAATTTTCAAAGTGAAATAATGCAACGTTGCTATTTGCTCCTTATGCAAGTAGTTTCAATCAAAAGAAATGAAGAAACGCAGAAACATACTTATATTTATCTCACACCAATTTCTTCAAAACGAATATAATTTTCCAAGGAACTTTACATATACTCACAAATAAAGATCAAAACAAAATCACCAAATCACGAATCACGCTTAAAAATATTTGCCTTAAGTTCAGTCTCTTAAAACATTTATCTGGCTCTCTTTTAAACACGTTCCACAAGATGACTCGAACTATTTTTACTTTTTTTCACAGGCGACTGCAGCGCTCGTGCCCTAAAAACGTATCATTCTTAAATCGAATGATGAACTAACTATAGATTATCAGCCGTATTTATTAGATTTTGCTATTACACGCTTAAAACGCATAATAGTTATGCAGTGAATAAGAACCTATTAAAACTTTATTGACTGAATAAAAAATCATTATTTATAATCTTTTTCATCACCCATTATAGTTATTCATCCCTTAAGTCGAAATCATAAAGAAACTCTCTATTTTTGTTTCTCAATGGTTGAACTGGCAACAGAAGTTTGTTTTTGTTTATACATATATTTTCAATTCACCAATGTGCAGAACTTGCTTTGCCAATTTGCTCGAAACCAACAATCGGAAGAACATTTGTTCCTTTTATTTCTTTAGCTTTACACAAATACAATTATTTGGCTTTAATTTCTTGTTGTTTTGCCCAAAAAGGGAAAATCAAAAACGCTTCCCAGCTGGAAAACTTGTAAGAAACCAATTTACAAAAAAGGAAAACGCAGCATATTTCTTTCAATTGAAAACACATTTGCTACATCCAAATTATGTATATTTCCATTTTAGTTATTTTTAAAATTCTCAAAGTTGTAAATAAACCACTGAATGAAAACTCAATACTCAAAATCAAATAACATTTATGCGCTAAAACACGCTTAAAACACGCATATTGGCGTTTAAGCTATTCACCCCTTATTCACTGTCGAAAAATGATTATAAATACGATTTTTGTTTTATTCAATGAATAAGCGTGTTTTAAAGTTGTGCGGAGTTTATTATGCGATTATAAAAAAGGCTGTATATATACAATGATCGAAAGTAGATACTGAGTAAAAGTGGTAGAATTAAATTGAAAGGGAGAGTTTTATTTTTGCGAACCAAGCGCACGTTACATTGGTGTCAGAAGTGTAAATAAAACTTATTTGATAAAAAAAAAAAGAAGACTAGTACAGTGTAAAAAAAAAAAAAAAGTTAAAAGTTACAGTGAAAATGGGTAAGTTGTTCGAAGAGCTCAACTGCATTGAGATTAAAAGTGAGTTAGGTAAGCGAAATCTTTCTAGAGCGGGATCGAAAAATGAGCTCGTCCTGCGCTTGCGCAACTATTTGGAACAGCAAGAAGAAGACGTAAACACTTTTGTTTTTGAAACAGAAGTGGAGGAAGAGAAAGTAAGTGAAAGTGTAGATTTTTCTAGAATGATGAAGCTTTTATTAGAACAAAAGACGGAACAGCAGAATGTTCTCGAACATCTTGAAGCACAACGAAACGAGCAAAAGAAGCTGGTTGAAGAACAACGAAGCGAACAAAAGAAGGAACAGCAGAATGTTCTCGAAAGACTCGAAGTACAACAAAAGAAGCTGGAGAGCAACGAAACGAGCAAATGAAGGAACAACAGAATGTTCTCGAACAACTGGAAGCACAACGAAACGAACAAAAAAAATTAGACCAGATCCGTAAAATCAAAATTCGAGAGTCTGCTGGAGAGTTTGCAAAGAAAAAGGAGATGAAACCGCCAACATTTGATGGACAGTCTTCTTGGCCAGTTTACAAGAGACAATTTGAGGCAGCCGCGACAACAAATGGCTGGGATGTCGAAAACAAGTACATTGCACTGACTCTTGCTCTTAGAGGACCAGCGGCTGAATTACTTCAAACACGATTTCAGTTCTCTCGTGGCAGCTATAGATAAACGCTTTGGAGATAGCCACTTGAAAGAAGTCTTCCGAGTCCAACTCAATAACACAGTCCAGAAAAGGGGTGAAAGTCTACAGCAGCTCCAAGCAGACGTCGACAGACTGGTTCACCTGGCATATCCGGATGCTGGAGAAGAAATCATCAACCAGCTTGCTGTTGAGTCCTTTGTTCGTGCCATTGCTGATATACATCTTCTGAGGTCTGTGCGAACTTCTAGAACACGTACTCTTTCTGAAACTTTAGCATTCGCATTGACAATTGAAGCAGCAGAACAGGCTTCTCATGGAGTACATCGACTAAGAGAAGCAATAGTCGAAGGAAGCTCGTGCCAAAGAGCTGAAATACAAAAGAACCAGCGGAGCGGACTAGCAAGATGTTGGAACTGCAACAAGCCCGGGCACTTACAGCGGCAATGCCGACTACCACCAAATAAAACCGTTTGTCAACATTGTGGAAGTAAGAGATCCAACTCAGAGCAAGGTAACAACAACACCAGTGCTGCTTATCAATCCGTTTCCCATCAAAAAAACGAGTAAGAACCAACTTCGAGGGGCAGAGGCTGGTTTCTTGTATCGATGGCCCCAGAACCACCATCCAGGTCTCTCAGACCAAACGAGACAACAAAAGTCTGACTGTGGAGACTACTATTAACGGGAACAAACATGTGGCTACCATCGACACCGGTGCCACAGCCTCCATAGTACGTCGAGACCTGGTAAAGACGACGTGGCTTCATAACACCAATAGCTACCGTCTAAGAACTGCAACGGGAGAAGCAGCAAGAGTATATGGAGAAGTGTGTCTTAAGATCCGACTGCCGATCTAGTGTTTACTCATCAATTCCTGGTGGCAGATATATGTGACGAGTGCATCATTGGAATCGATTTTATGAAACAGCACGGAGTTATTTTGGACATCGGTAATCAAGTTTTGAAGTACCAAAATAAGGAACTTCCAATGACCTATTCGAACGAAAGTACGTCGACACTGAGGACTGTCATCACGGAAGATCTGATTCTGCCTCCTTCTTCTGAAGTGTTCGTTTGGACAAAACTGGAAGGTGAGTTGGGAAGCCTTCGATACCTCATGGTGGAACCAGACCCAGAGTGTTCCTCCCAAAGCGTCATCATTGGGAAAACACAGGTAGCACCGAAAAACAAAATGGTCCCCGTACGATTACTAAACACCAGACCGTACGATGTAAGGTTGAAGAAAGGAGAAGTCGTTGGACATTGCGAATCGGTTGCAGCAATTACGAAGATCACAGACGAAGCCCCGAGAAAAACTATAACTCCGGAGGAGCTCAAAACCATCAGAGCTAAGATACTGAATTCATCCAATCCCTATCACCAACTAACAAGGATGGCTGAAAATCTCCTACAAGAGTACACTGACATCTTCCCATCGCAAAAGCGACAGTATGGTAGGACACAGTTGGTGCAGCATCGCATCAACACAGGAGATGCATGACTGATTCGTCAACCCGCAATACGCCTTCCACTGGCCAAAAAAGATGAGGTTGAGGAAATGATAACAGCAATGAAGAAGGACGGTCTTATCGAAAATTCCAAAAAACCATGGGCTTCACCAGTTGTGCTAGTGAAAAAGAAAGACGGAAGCACTCGTTTTTGTGTGGACTACCGAAGGCTGAATGATGTGACTAAGAAGGACAGCTATCCCCTGCCCAGAATCAGTGATACCCTGGATGCCATGGAGGGAGCCCAGAGGTTTTCGACGCTGGACTTGAAGAGTGGATATTGGCACGTTGACATCCACCCTAATGATTGGGAAAAGACGGCGTTTTCTACAGGTAATGGGCTCTGGCAGTTTAAAGTTATGCCGTTTGGGCTATGCAACACTCCGGCAACATTCGAGCGTTTGATGGAGTGCGTTCTTCAAGGACTGACGTGGAAAGCGTGCCTAGTCTACTTGGACGATGTCATTGTTTACGGGAAAACATTTGACCAACATTGCAAGAATCTAAAAGCCGTGTTTCAGAGACTTCGAGAGGCTAACCTTAAACTGAATCCAGAAAAATGTGCACTTTTCAAAACCGAAGTTAAGTATTTTGGACACATCATCTCTTCCCAAGGAGTGAAGACTGATCCTGAAAAAGTTGACTCCACATATTACCGACGTTTTGTAAAGAACTTTGCTGGTGTTGCAAAGAGTTTGCATCAGCTCACCGAGAAAGGGAAGCAGTTCAAATGGTCAGGTGAGTGTGAGAAATCTTTCCAGGAACTCAAATACCGCCTCTGTAACGCTCCAGTGCTTGCACATCCAACACCTGGCAAAACATTCATCGTCGACGCAGATGCAAGCAACGTTGGAATCGGGCAGTACTATCCCAAGTGCATGATGGCGAAGAAAAAGTGGTTAAATAATACAGCAAGGTCCTCTCGAAACCCGAAAGAAACTACTGCGTGACCAGAAGAGAACTGCTAGCTCTTATCTTGGCAACAAAGCACTTCCATAAGTTAAATTTAAATTTGGTCTATTGTGGACTTCTCTGGTCTAAAACCACATTGATAAGGACCTATCCAGATTTTGACGTGGGGTTTCAGACGCTCACATATTACAGCAGACAAGATCTTATAAGCGACGTTAAGGAGGCTTATCCCTCTATAATTGGTGCAATTGTGAGGGTATCCCTTCTTTAGGATCGGGCATACGATACTGAAGTTCCATTCATCGGGCATGCTTTCTTCCGACCATATCATGCAGATCAGCTGGTGCTTGCTCCTTTCTAACTGGTCTCCAGCTGCCTTGAAGAGTTCGGCATCAAGGCCATCTGCACCTGCAGTCTTATTTGATTTAAAATTGCAAATGGCAAGCTTAATTTTCTCTAGGTCGGGAGAACGGCATTCTTGATCATCGTCCAAGCTGAATGGGGCAATCTGCCTGACAGCGGAATTTATGTCCTATCGCCGTTAAGCAGTCTGCAGAAATGATCTTTCCAGATCCTCAGTAGCGACTGTGACTCTATAACTATGTTTCCATGCTGGTCTTTACAGGCTTGAGTTCGGGGTTTGCCACCCTGGCAGGATCTTTTACCTTTTCGTAAAACTTCCGAATCTCGTTCCTGTCATAGCACCTCTCTATTTCCTCAAACGAGCGCTTCTCATGCTGCTTCTTTTTCTTTTTGAGAAGTCGGTGTTCTTCCCTTCTTTTCTCCTTGTAGATCTCGTTGTACTGATCGTAAGCAGCACTTGTTCGTTGTTGCATCAGCATTTGTCGTACTTTTTGTTTGGCTGCATTTGCCTGCCAGCATTCTTCATCGAACCATGGGTTTCGTTTAGGTGGCCGAGTGAAACCCAGAACCTCAGAGGCAGCGGTTCTGATGGCTTCTTGGCATTGCTGCCACTGGTCTTCAATGCTTAATGCTGAAGGCATGGGATTCAAGGATAATTGAAGGGACACTCGATTGGAAAAGGCATTGGCAGTCTCTTGCGATTGTGACTTTCCGTCGTCATACCTCTTCACAGCATTAGTTCGTGCAGGTCGTGAACAAGATATCCTCATTCGTACCTTGGCTACAACAAGGTAGTGGTCCGAGTCAAAGTTGGCCCCTCGGAAAGTTCGGACATCTAACACACTGGAAGAGTGCCTTGCGTTGATCGCAACATGGTCAATTTGGTTGACGGTTGATTGATCTGGGGATCGCCATGTACCTTTATGAATTTTAAGATGCGGGAAGGGTGTACTACTTACAACGAGATTTAGCCCCGCAGCAAAATCGATCAGCCTCAGTCCGTTTTCGGAGGTTTTGTCATGGAGGCTATGCTTACCGATTGTATTTCCAAAGATGTCCTCCTTCCCTAGTTTTGCGCTAAAATCGCCAAGAACGATTTTCACGTCGTGTCTAGGGCACTGCTCATACGTTTCTTCGAGGAGCTCGTAGAAACAGTCTTTGGAATCGTCTTCTTTCTCTTCTGTGGGAGCGTGGGCGCATATAAGGCTAATGTTGGCGAATTTAGCCCTGATGCGGATGGTCATTATACGCTCATTGACTGGATTTTGGCTAATCACCTTATCCCTGAGTCTTCCTCTAACGACAAATCCGCACCCAAATAAGAGTTGTTTCTTTTGTCTGTAGCAGTCGCCATAGTAGATGTCACAGTTTTTCATCTTCTTTATGCCCGGTCCACTCCATCGCACTTCTTGGATGGCGGTTATGTCTGCTTTGCAGCAGTCCAGGGCGTCCGCTAATTCTCCAGCTACACGTAGTCCGTTAAGAGATCTTACGGTCCACGTGCAGATCCGGAGGTCGTTGTCCTTTTTTCGTTTGCTTGGGTCGTCAATCATTATCGTTATCCGAGGCTTTTGGTTGTGTCGGAACCATTTTTTTTTTCGTGGTTGGGTAGTTAACCCTACGCACAACCCCCAACCTGGAGGGCCAGGTCCTTTTGGATCCCTTCGGACACAAAGAGCTGGAATATCCAGTGTCAGTACCCTGCTGCAGGGGTGTGAGTGCTGCCGTTGGTTCACCAAGAGCTCATCCTCCACCATCTCTACTTCAATACCCTGTCCTAGTATTGAAAAACCCTGAAAGACCTTTAAACCAAATATGTTGGAGTAGCTCCTTCAGGGGTTTCTGCTTTTTTGACTGCTGAAGTCCACCGTTGATTCTGTCATTCGAATTCATCCGCTGGGACATTCGTGCAGTCAGTCATTCGCAGAGCAATTATTCATTTCATTCATTCATTTATTAGTTTCTTTAGAAGTGAGTACATTTTTTTTTTTTTTATTGACCAGTTATTAAGAAGAGTTTCACAACAAATATTTGTTATCGCCCAGTACAGTACAAATCTACTTTGCTTCTGAAAATTTTTATAAAAATGCACAATTTTTGAATTACAGAATAAGTGTTCAAAATTATACTTTTGAGGAGGAGAGGTCATGAAAACCTCCTAATTGAGAAAACTTAGAAATAAATAATTAATTTTGACTATGTTGGCTTTTTTCGTTCATTAATGCTAAGAATGCATAAGATTACATTTTTTTTTTTGGCTAACTCTATATCACAGATTAATTATAAATGTTATAAGGTACAAAAGCAAAAAAAAGAAAGAAAATGAACAAATAACTATGAAACAAATAAGTCGACGTGTGAGTAGTGCATATATAGGTAAATAAATAAATAAATTAACAAATAAATAAGTCAGAACATAAAGGTAAATAAATAAGGATTACAGCGAGAAAAAAAAAATTAAATTATTATAAACTATATTTAAAGTTGGGTAGGTAATAAACAATTGAAAAACAAATAGAAGATAGAAGCATTAATACAATAAACATTTAAGAACGCATTAATTAGTTAAGTTTACAATAAGAATGTTATCAGACATTGCACAACGAAGAAGATATCTTTCTTTTAATTTACATATTCTATCAGAAACGAGATCGATTTTGGTGCGGCTATGCAAGTCAGATGTTGAAAAATGCCAAGGAAGTGCTAGCATCATTTTCAATAACTTATTTTGAGACACTTGCAATTTTTGAATATGTGTTTTTGCACATTGCCTCCATACTGGACAACCATAAAGCAAAATAGCTTGAAAGATTACTTTATAGATTATTAGTTTGTTGTCATTGCTCAGAAGAGATTTCCTATTAATTAGCGGATACATAATTTTTATTGTTTTATTGACTTTTATTGCTTTATTGTTTTATGAATATGCTCATTAAAAGTAAGCTTTTTGTCTAAGTGTATACCCAGGTATTTTACTGAAGTTCCCCATTCTATTTCCATATCATTTAGTTTTAAATTGTTGCTAGAGTAAGCAGATTTTTCTTTTTCTTGTAAAAAAGATTGCCTGCGTTTTCGAGGCATTAATTTTAATAGTTTTCTAAAATATCAAGTGCTGACTGTAGATTAGTCTCTATACTTAGACTAAGTACATCAGATGAAAAAATGGCTGTGTCGTGGGCATAAATAGCTGATTCGCAGTTAGGTAGAATAGGAAAGTCACTCGTATAAACGTTATAAAGAATGGGTCCTAACACTGATCCTTGAGGCACTCCCGCAGGCACACAAAGTTTATCAGACATGCTCCCGCTGAGAGAAACAATAAAAAATCTACTTTTCAAAAAACTTTCAACTAATTTGATAAGGTATCTTGGGAAATTCAAATTTATCATTTTTTCTCAAGTGAGTACATTAAGAATTACATTCTTTTCATTTGCACCTTAACAATATGAAGATATATTAATTAATAGACATAAAATTTAAATAACAATATAAAAAAGTATACAGATTACAATCGCAAGAGAATAAAAATACAATTTAGTTAAATAAGGTGTTCGATCGATTACTTTTTAATTATAGTGTTGATCGATCGCAATTCTTTTGTTCCGGATTCCTTTGTCAACACTCGCACTTACTAGTTTAGCAAGTCAGCTCTGGACGGAGCATCCCAGGTCCCAGTGGATACCGCTTGGAGGTATAGTAAGCACAATTGACGTGTACCATAAGTTGCAACATCTGGGCGCCGCCAAGTTGGCACCAGTCAGAGTCTACCCGAATAGTACAACGCCCATCCACAACGAATTGCTTTGATTGTAATGGAAGAAGACGGAATTGCTTTGGCAGATGACTTTCGCCAGTTAACTGTCGAGCCGATTAAGGATCCGGATGAGACGACTGATGTTGTAGCTGAAATAAATAAGGTAGGTGTTATTTTTCCGATTATAAGGTTGAATATGCGCTGTAGTATGTTTTCGTCTCTACTTGATACCGGCAGCCCAATTAGTATGATGCGGTGATCGCTTGTCCCGGCAACGCTTATTAGTAATGCACTACAAACAAGTCGTTTCCGTGGCCTAGGCAACAATCAACTAAACGTATGGTCAAACCACCGCTTTTGTACGATTCCGGCATCTAAATAAACCGATCAGTTTCTACGTGGTCCCGGACCACTTCATACCCTGTAGCCTTCTGCTAGGGCGTGATTTCCTTAAACTTTGTAACATTTCGTTAGCCATGACAAGTAATTGTAATGAATTCGACCGTATAAGTTTAAATAAAAATATTCAAAGGGTATTGCAGTACGTTATTCGACTTTTCAATATTGTTAAGCCGCTGTTGTCTTCTTGTGCATCCAGCTCTTCAGATTCAGATACTGTCAAAGAAAATTCAAATTAACTGGAGCAACTTCCGTATATTTTTGCAATATCTGAAGAACTCTCAAACGTCTCTGATTATGATATTTCGAACAAGTTAAATCAATTTCACAAACGAGCAATAAGCTACCTGATTGTCAATCATTACTTGAATCATTACGAGATCCCAAAAACTATCCACAATTACGAAATGAAAATACGACTTAACTCCGAAACTCCGGTCTTTTTAACCCCGCGTCGTCTGTCATACGCTGACCGTTTGGAAGTAGACCAAATTATCCAGGACCTGATTGAAAATTGCCACGTCCGTCCGTCCGAGTCACCTTACGCCTCTCCTTTATTGCTAGTAACTAAAAAGAATGGTGAGCGAAGAATGTGTATCGACTACCGTGCGCTAAATAAAATTACGATCCGCGATAGTTTTCAGCTACCTCTTATCGACGATTGTCTTGAACGTCTTGAAGGTAAGAAAATTTTCTCGGTGCTAGATTTGAAAAGCGGCTTCCATCAAATCCGAGTATCTTCCGGACCAATCCCTTACACCGCTTTCGTTACCCCTTCCGGACAGTACGAATATGTTCGAATGCCCTTCGGCCTCCGAAATGCGCCAGCTGTATTCCAGCGCTTTATAAATCACGTTTTATCTCCGTTTATCAAAGAAGGCTCAGTGGTCGCTTTTTTAGACGACATTACGATAGCCACCGCGAATGTTATCGACCACCTTTCTGTATTGCAACGAGTTCTACGACGCGACGTCTAGAAGATTCTGGAAGAGTACTTGTATATATAAATCTATAGTACTATCATCAGATAGCTTTGTCTGAGACCTTTATTCACCGAGTGGTGCGCTGAAATCGCTTAAGCAAAGAGACACAGACAAGAGAGAATTAAGCGCTTAAATTTCAAAAAGTGCCGAGAGAACCAAAATCAGAGCAAATTGTTTAAGGTGGGGAGGAGAATCGAAAACACAAGACAAAGTATAGAGAATCAGTAATCTTATGGTTAAGCAAAGCAGAATAGGTATGAAAATATAATTACATGAATTGTTTTGTCTTTCTTTTAGGGTGGGGTATAGTGGTGGTAGTAGGTCAAGAAAGATTTTACGTACAATTGAACATCTGATCATACTATTCTGTTTGAGGTACTGAAATTTCAATTTGAAGGGATAAAATGAAATTGCTATATTGCAATGCAAGCAAATTTCATTTAAAATTCATGAAAAATTGAAATTTGTATTAATGAGCAGAAATTTTTTTTTTGTTTTGAATTTATTATTTGATATGTGAAAAATGATATTGAAGAACATTTTTTTTGAAATGTTGGAATTATAGTTGGTAAAAGTAAGTATAGAAATACAAGGTTATGATAGATAAAAACAAATCTGAAAAAGGGTGGAAAACGTTAGTAGGTATTTTGATAAATAGATTTTTTTAAAGGAAAACTATAGGCAACTACAAAAAAAAAAGGAATTGAATATTGCGCATCCAAAAAAAAAGTTTTTAAGAAATAAAAAATCGAAAGAAAAGGATAAAAATAATTGCACTTCATCACTACATAGTATAAAACAAAGTAGCTTTCTCTATCCCTATGTCCCTATGTATGCTTAGATTTTTAAAACTACTCAACGGATTTTGGTGAGGTTTTTTTTAAATGAATAGAGAGGAAGGTTTATATGTATAATGCATGCATATTATAGCAGAGAAAAGCCGAGAAATTTAAAGATTTGTAAAGTGATGTCTTAACAAACATATTTTTCGGCGCCTACATTGCAAACGCTGGCTAAAACTTACGAGATAGTTCAAATTTATGTACTACGGAATTGTAAATCTTAAAACAATGAATAAAAAAGTACGGGACAACATATGTTTATCTCCTAAGGATAACCCACAGTAACCATTTTTATATTTTACATATTACAAAAAATTTAACATCTGATCATACTGTTGTGATTGAAACTGAAATTTTAATTTGAAGGGATAAAATGAAATTGCTATGTTGCAAGCAAATTTCATTTCAAATTCATGAAAAATTGAAATTTGTATTAATGAGCAGAAATTTTTGTTTTGTTTTGAATTTATTATTTGATATGTGAAAAATGATATTGAAGAACATTTTTTCGGAAATGTTGGAATTATAGTTAAGAAAAGTAAGTATGGAAATGTAAGGTTATGATTGATAAAAACAAATCTGAAAAAGGGTGGAAAACGTTAGTATTTTAATAAATAGATTTTTTAAAAGGAAAACTATAGGCAACTACAAAAAAGTGTATTTTTTTCCGGATCACCCAGGAGGTAAAATGCAAGATTCGTTTTTTTTTAATGAGGTTGCCCAGGAGGCCTGCCTCACTAACTACTTTGCATGCTTGATTTGCTTGAATTGTCATTGATATCATCAACAAACAAAACGTAAAACTATATTACAAAATAACATAAAACGAATTCAAATCTTCTCAACAATATAAAAATAAGTCGGGTTTTCCTTCCTCACGCTATAACTCCAGAACGCACGAACCGATTTCCACGGTTTTGCATTCGTTGGAAAGGTCTCGGACTCCGTGAGGTTTATAGCAAAGAAAATTCAGGAAAAATTTTGATATCTGGTGGCGAAACAGTGTTCGCCGGGTTTGCTAGTTACTTATAAAAAATCAACAAAAAAAGCATAACAACAAAATGACTAGCTAAGGGAGTTGAATATTGCACATTCAAAAAAAGTTAATAAAAAATAAAAAAGCGAAAGAAAAGGAGAAAAATAATTGCACTTCATATTGCATATAACTAAGAAAATTTAAGGGTAAAGAAGAAGAAAAGGTAAAATAAATTAGAATTTACAAAAAAATTTTTATACATAACAACAAAAATCAATGTAAAAAACAACAAAAAGTAAAACAAAGCAATAAAATGACTAGGCATGTCAGGTAACCTTAGAATACTTAAACATACTTTTTCTTATATTTTTTAGTCCCGCGAAGCTCCTTGTTTGTCTTTTTTATAGAGAACAACATCATTCCTTGCAAAAGGAATCTGACAATTGTCTCTTTATGTTCGGTGTTAGGGCAGGGTATTTCCAGGTTCGCATCTCTATAATCACGTACAGTCTCCATCCATTTTTCCATTAGGTCTTCTAAATGCTGTTTTCTTCTGAAGTTTTCCTCAAAAACCCTCTGCACTTTCTCAGCCAATTTTTCCAGCTGGATTGAGGGAACAGCTAGCGATCCGAATTCAGATGTAGCAACGGTGCTGACATAGGCCCTTAGTTCTATAAGTTGCAGTTGATCTCTCCTTTCAACCGAGCTGCTGATCATGAAGTTGGAACAGGCTTCACACTTCAGTTTGGACTTGAGCTTGCCAGCTGCAAAGCCTGCGTAGTAAATTGCTGCCATCTTTTGCATCTGCTCACTGGGCTCACTGGGTTGTAGTTCAGCCTGTGGTGGGTCTTCTTCCTCATCCACTTCCATATTCCAATTAATGCAGTCCTCGCATTGGCAGTCGTTGTCATCATCATCATCGATATCTTCAACATCGACGGGATCTCCTGGCGCTAGTAGATAGTCCTCTATCGTTTCTACGACTTTTGACTTCTCTTTGTCTTTTGTCGTTTTATCGATCTTTCGCTCCTCTGCCAAGTCAGCTGTGCTTATTAGAGGCTCTGCTCCAGCATCTTCATATCCTGAGTGTTCTGGTGCGCTATAGTGCTGAAACATGACCAGCTTCAAATTTCTTATAAACCTCCACACCGATGGTTCCTTATCATAGGATCCTCTATTCGTTCGCACCGTTGAAAACAGGTTTTCCGCGACATCGGTGTTGAGGTGCGCCAATAGGAAATAATTCTGTTCTTTGCTTTTCAGATAGTGCCACATCTGAATTATTCCTATTAGCGTTTGCTTTAATCCCTTAAAGCAAGGTGGAATTATATGATTGCTGCTGCTTCTCCAGCTTGAAACCCACTCAATACAGCTTTCTAGGTATTCTAAAGTGTCGGTGTCATCCGATAGCACTTTCTTGTTTGGATTTTTCGAGTATTTTTGGCCGGTATTCAGTACGTCAAACAGCACATTCATTCGCTGAATAAATGTAGCTGTTGACTCGGCCTGTTTCTTTAGCTGCTCTGTTTTGTATACATTGCATTTGATGGCGCATAGAATCCCTGTATACACGTTGAAGCTGAAGATTTGAGTGGGCAGCTTCACGGAGAACTTCTCAAATGGTTTCTGACTGATGTGGGAAGCTTTAAGTTTATAACAGACTTGAAAGTCCCCTTTCGAGTCTTCGTTATAAAGTTCTTCGATGGTTTTCCACGACACAACATCGTCATTGATTTTTATGTTGTGTTTTACTAATATATTACGGATGCTCTTGAATAGATGGCAGTAATCATAAAGTAGAAACACTCTATGATTGTCTACTTCTATGTAGGGCCTATCTATTGCATCCCAGTCGACTCCGAGTTTCTTATATGCGAGAACGTTGTTCGATCCCTGATCGCAACTTGTCGCAACAACGTTCAGCCCACATTCCAGTCCTTTTTTCAAGGTCTCTTTTATAATCCTTGCAAGCATGTCTCCTTTCGGTGATCCCACATAGTAGGAGATAGATTGTTTCCAGTTTCTGTTAAGCCCTCGCAAAGTAAATACCATTACTTTGGAGGCTATCAGATTCGTCCGTCCATGCTCTCCAAAATCAGTGTATCCGTACTGAATGTCGTCCTTGTTGTTGTACTCTTTCTCCTGTTCAACAACCATTTCGTCGAACAAGAGTACGCATTTCCGGTCCATTTCCGTCATATCTTCCGCTTTCTGTCTGAGCATGTGCATCACAGTCTCAGTCAGGCCTGCCTTGAGTCGTATTTCTGAGTGCCATCGGTATATGGTACTCACTGCTGGTAGCTTAAATCCCGAACTAATCAAAAACGCATAGCACGCTGGAGACTTAAAGAAGATTTTTAAGAAAAAATCTTTTTCTTTAAGAGTCCAGCGTGTTTTCTTTTCGTGTAAAAGCTGTGCCAACACGAAAGTAAGAACTTCTTCTTTCGAATCTTCCAGCTTTTCTTCGACCGCTTTTCTTAAAATATACCTCTTACTCTTTCGAATATGGCGAGGGGTGTAAATGGTTACCCCGCGAGGTTTTTTGGGGGTCGTAGATTTCTGAGGGGATGGGGACTTTGCAAAACGTCTATGAATTGGAGACGGAAGTTGTGAGGGTGAAAGCGGAGTATCCTCCGGAAGATCTTGAAAGTTGTGGTCCCAGCTATAAGTCTTAGTGCATGTAGATGCCAAATTATGAAGAGGAACATTTGGACTTACTGGTATGCTTTCGAACTGTGTATTCAAACACGTTGTAGAAGTAGTGGGTTGAAGTTTTTTCGGCATTTTTGGGGCTTGGGGAGTTTTAAAAGAAGAATCAGGAAAATTCTCCAAAATTGTATCTAAGGCTTCATTTGAAATAAAAGAAGTAGACGGGCCTGAACTGGTGCAAGGGGTCTCAAAAGTAACATTAAAATTAGAAGCACTTGTATCGACAGAGCTCGTAGCCGATTTTTGTGCAGAAGTTGTTGCCGATTTTTGGGCAGAAATTGCTGTTTTAATGGTTTGAGCTTTAAGAGCTTCAGCATCCATAATTCTTTGACATGAATGGTCAACAGCAACATCCGTGCAACAGCAAATAGCTGGCGAAGACATTGGAAGTGCTTTCTTTGACAGAACACATCGAAACGCTTGAACAGCTAAGTCTTTTTCATGAAAGTGCTTTGAGCACATACTTGCCGTTTTTGGCAATGGCTTGATGGTTGAAACATTTCCATGTTTCAACCATATTGGCCTTCTACAATCCTTTGGTATAAGGAAGAAAGATATACGGCTCGGATAGGTCTTAAACTGACCACAGCCATTGAAAACGCACTTCGACATATCTGTTCAGAAGTGAAAGGTATATTTCGAAGTATTTAATTAATTTAATAGTAACAAATTACACAGAGTATTACAAATATAGTGAATATACACACTTAACTTCACCAAAATATCACTAGCTTATGATTCACTTATTACTTTTCACCATCACTTCACTCAAGCCGCGATAAGACACCTAACAAAATCGACTATTATTTCACGAAAATCCCTGCTCTAACAATATCGAATTCAAATTCGTAGCGCGAAATATAAATTTTAAATATATTATTGAAATTGAAATGCTGAAAAGAAAAAGGAATATT
Organism: Melanostoma scalare; assembly: GCA_949752695.1. Classification (NCBI taxonomy): domain Eukaryota; kingdom Metazoa; phylum Arthropoda; class Insecta; order Diptera; family Syrphidae; genus Melanostoma; species Melanostoma scalare. Next base: position 126,371,252 of record OX456985.1, read on the forward strand.
ATGGATTAAATACTCTTACTCTCCAGTTTTTATCGTCTGCAAATTTTTGTCTCGTTGAAACTTATGAATTGTTTCAACAGTAAAACAACAAAACACAAAAACAGATCACTATTTTAATATTTTTTTTTTTTTTTTCAATATGTTTTTACTTGAATAAACTTCTTTTATTCTGCAAAGTTGATTTTATGATTGTTCAAGGTATGGCTGATGCAGATGAAAGTTATTGTTTTTGACGCACTATCACTACACAACGCTTGTTGGTTTTTTTTTTTATTAAACAATTTTTAATTGCTTTGGCAAAATTTGTTATGATTTTATCAGCTTAGAACTTATCCAATTGAAATCACAACGAATAATGTTCTTAACCCTCATTTACGAACAGCCAAAAGTCGTGTCCACCCGAACTGGGGTCCAAATGGACGATTTTTTCTTCGAAATTTTTTTGATTTCTGACTTATATTGTTCAGTTATAGTTCTTCTGGCTATTGTATGAATTGTTTCTAAGTATTATTATATAGCAGGGATAAAGACATTTGAGCAGAGATGTCATTATGTAGGAGGTCAGCAACAAAATTTTTCAATTTCAAAAACGATGAAAATTGCCTAATCTCGCAAATCTGGGATTCCCGCTTATCCTTTTCGATATGTCTTTTTTACGTGATTACTGATTGTAAAATTCATCCACATCAATTGTTCCTGGCAGGTATGCCTATCTCAAAAAAAATAGTCATTAGTTCAGTTTGGTCAGGTCATCAAATAATTTTATGACCTCAAAAAGGACTGAATTCGCCATAATTCTCTGTAAGCCTTCACCAAATTCAGTTGTAACTGCCAAAAATAATAATATACCTACATTCAATGATACATTGCAAACTCATTTATTCAACCGCACACAAAAAGCACACAAAAAAAGCCTACAAACGAATTTCTTCTACTCCTTCACTACCTCATTGCAACCATACAGGTAATCCACACAAGTCATGTCATATGATCATATCAGTTCATGACCTATATCAATAGCACACACACATCTTAACATGCTCTATTGTCTTACCCCATATCCGATGTCCCATACGATAGCCAAAATAAATGCTTACCTATGCTGTGGAGAATGAAGGAATGAAAACCCATAAGAAAAAACAATAAGTTGTCTTCTTTTGCTTCGCTACCTGCCATACTCCATTGAATACACATTTCGCATTTCGGCATTATACACAAGAAGAAGAAGAAGAATTGTATTCTTAAGCATTTTAACCTACTATTCCTCCGAATTTATAATAGCAAGAGAAATGGCAAGGGAAATCATTTCTCTTGTGATTTCCTGCTCTTAAGCCATTTTAGTAGCGTGATTCACCGTCTTTAAATGGCGCTAGTAAGGCCGAAGTGATAGTACTATAGATTCTATATACAATGGAAGGGTCTAGGTTAGAATTAAATTTCAAAAAATGCCAATTCGGCTACGAGGAAATAGATTTATTGGGTTCAATCATTGTATATATAATCTATAGTACTATCACTTCGGCCTTACTAGCGCCATTTAAAGACGGTGAATCACGCTACTAAAATGGCTTAAGAGCAGGAAATCACAAGAGAAATGATTTCCCTTGCCATTTCTCTTGCTATTATAAATTCGGAGGAGTAGTAGGTTAAAATGCTTAAGAATACAATTCTTCTTCTTCTTCTTGTGTATAATGCCGAAATGCGAAATGTGTATTCAATGGAGTATGGCAGATAGCGAAGCAAAAGAAGACAACTTATTGTTGTCTTATGGGTTTTCATTCCTTCATTCTCCATAGCATATGTAAGCATTTATTTTGGCTATCGTATGGGACATCGGACATGGGGTAAGACAACAGAGCATGTTAAGATGTGTGTGTGCTATTGATATAGGTCATGAGCTGATATGATCATATGACATGACTTGTGTGGATTACCTGTATGGTTGCAATGAGGTAGTGAAGGAGTAGAAGAAATTCGTTTGCAGGCTTTTTTTGTGTGCTTTTTGTGTGCGGTTGAATAAATGAGTTTGCAATGTATCATTGAATGTAGGTATATTATTTTTGGCAGTTACAACTGAATTTGGTGAAGGCTTACAGAGAATTATGGCGAATTCAGTCCTTTTTGAGGTCATAAAATTATTTGATGACCAGACCAAACTGAACTAATGACTATTTTTTTTGAGATAGGCATACCTGCCAGGAACAATTGATGTGGATGAATTTTACAATCAGTAATTACGTAAAACAGACATATCGAAAGGGATAAGCGTTAATCCCAGATTTGCGTAGTTAGGCAATTTCCATCGTTTTTGAAATTGAAAAATTTTATTGATGACCTCCTACATACATGCATAATGACATCTCTGCTTAAATTTCTTTATCACTGCTATTTGAAATACTTAGAAACAATTCATACAATAGCCAGAAGAACTATAACTGAACAATATAAGTCAGAAATCAAAAAAATTTCGAAGAAAAAATCGTCCATTGGGACCCCAGTTCGGGTGGACACGACTTTTGGCTGTTCGTAAATGAGGGTTAAGAACATTATTCGTTGTGATTTCAATTGGATAAGTTCTAAGCTGATAAAATCATAACAAATTTTGCCAAAGCAATTAAAAATTGTTTAATAAAAAAAAAACCAACAAACGTTCGAAAAAAACAGTGTTGTGTAGTGATAGTGCGTCAAAAACAATAACTTTCATCTGCATCAGCCATACTTTGAACAATAATAAAATCAACTTTGCAGAATAAAAGAAGTTTATTCAAGTAAAAACATATTGAAAAAAAAAATATTAAAATAGTGATCTGTTTTTGTGTTTTGTTGTTTTACTGTTGAAACAATTCATAAGTTTCAACGAGACAAAAATTTGCAGACGATAAAAACTGGAGAGTAAGAGTATTTAATCCATAATATTTCTTTTTCTTTTCAGCATTTCAATTTCAATTTCAATAATTTATTTAAAATCTATATTTCGCGTTACGAATTCGAATTCGATATTGTTAGAGCAAGATTTTCGTGAAATAATAGTCGATTTTGTTAGGTGTCTTATCGCGACTTGAGTGAAGTGATAGTGAAAAGTAATAAGTGAATCATAAGCTGGTGATATTTTGGTGAAGTTAAGTGTGTATATTCACTATATTTGTAATACTCTGTGTAATTTGTTATTAATTAAATACTTCGAAATATACCTTTCACTTCTGAACAGATATGTCGAAGTGCGTTTTCAAAGGCTGTGGTCAGTTTAAGACCTATCCGAGCCGTATATCTTTCTTCCTTATACCAAAGGACTGTAGAAGGCCAATATGGTTGAAACATGGAAATGTTTCAACCATCAAGCCATTGCCAAAAACGGCAAGTATGTGCTCAAAGCACTTTCATGAAAAAGACTTAGCTGTTCAAGCGTTTCGATGTTTCTGTCAAAGAAAGCACTTCCAATGTCTTCGCCAGCTATTTGCTGTTGCACGGTAGTTGCTGTTGACCATTCATGTCAAAGAATTATGGATGCTGAAGCTCTTAAAGCTCAAACCATTAAAACAGCAATTTCTGCCCAAAAATCGGCAACAACTTCTGCACAAAAATCGGCTACGAGCTCTGTCCATACAAGTGCTTCTAATTCTAATGTTACTTTTGAAACCCCTAGCACCAGTTCAGGCCCGTCTACTTCTTTTATTTCAAATGAAGCCTTAGATACAATTTTGGAGAATTTTCCTGATTCTTCTTTTAAAACTCCCCAAGCCCCAAAAATGCCGAAAAAACTTCAACCCACTACTTCCAGAACGTGTTTGAATACACAGTTCGAAAGCATAACAGTAAGTCCAAGTGTTCCTCTTCATAATTTGGCATCTACATCCACTAAGACTTATAGCTGGGCCCACAACTTTCAAGATCTTCCGGAGGATACTCCGCTTTCACCCTCACAACTTCCGTCTCCAGTTCATAGACGTTTTGCAAAAGACAGAAAGCGGAAGATATGACGGAAATGGACCGGAAATGCGTACTCTTGTTCGACGCAATGGTTGTTGAACAGGAGAAAGAGTACAACAACAAGGACGACATTCAGTACGGATACACTGATTTTGGAGAGCATGGACGGACGAATCTGATAGCCTCCAAAGTAATGGTATTTACTTTGCGAGGGTTTAACAGAAACTGGAAACAATCTATCTCCTACTATGTGGGATCACCGAAAGGAGACATGCTTGCAAGGATTATGCAAAAGATGGCAGCAATTTATTACGCAGGCTTTGCAGCTGGAAAGCTCAAGTCCAAACTGAAGTGTGAAGCCTGTTCCAACTTCATGATCAGCAGCTCGGTTGAAAGGAGAGATCAACTGCAACTTATAGAACTAAGGGCCTATGTCAGCACCGTTGCTACATCTGAATTTGGATCGCTAGCTGTTCCCTCAATCCAGCTCGAAAAATTGGCTGAGAAAGTGCAGAGGGTTTTTGAGGAAAACTTCAGAAGAAAACAGCATATAGAAGATCTCATGGAAAAATGGATGGAGACTGTACGTGATTCTAGAGATGCGAACCTGGAAATACCCTGCCCTAACACCGAACATAAAGAGACAATTGTCAGATTCCTTTTGCAAGGAATGATGTTGTTCTCTATAAAAAAGACAAACAAGGATCTTCGCGGGACTAGAAAATATAAGAAAAAGTATGTTTAAGTATTCTAAGGTTACCTATTTAAAAAAAAAAAAAATGTTTAAGTACCTATTCTAAGATTACTTTTTAAGTGCAATGTAAATAATGTTTCTGAAATTAAAAATGTATATGGAAAACCTATTAATTTTTGTTAAAATCAATAATTTAACCTTTTTTCTTTATAGGTACCTTAAAACTGAACCTGGACCTGACGTGCCTAGTCATTTTATTGCTTTGTTTTACTTTTTTGTTGTTTTTTACATTGATTTTTGTTGTTATGTATTTATTTTTTTGTAAATTCTAATTTATTTTACCTTTTCTTTTTCTTTACCCTTAAATTTTCTTAGTTACATAAGTATTCTTTCACTTTTTTTCCTATTTATTATATGCAATATGAAGTGCAATTATTTTTCTCCTTTTCTTTCGCTTTTTTATTTTTTATTAACTTTTTTTGAATGTGCAATATTCAATTCCCTTAGCTAGTCATTTTGTTATGTTATGCTTTTTTGTTGATTTTTTATAAGTTATTTGAATTCGTTTTTGTTATTTTGTGATATAGTTTTACGTTTTGTTTATTGATGATATCAATGACAAATCAAGCAAATCAAGCATGCAAAGTAGTTAGTGAGGCAGGCCTACTGGGGAACCTCATTAAAAAAAACGAATCTTGTATTTTACCTCCTAGGTGATCCGGAAAAAAATACACTTTCTTTGTAGTTGCCTATAGTTTTCCTTTTAAAAAATCTTTTTATCAAAATACTAACGTTTTCCACCCTTTTTCAGATCTGTTTTTACCTATCATAACCTTACATTTCCATACTTACTTTTATCAACTATAATTCCAACATTTCCGAAAAAATGTTCTTCAATATCATTTTTCACATATCAAATAATAAGTTCAAAACAAAAAAAAAAATTTCTGCTCATTAATACAAATTTCAATTTTTCATGAATTTGAAATGAAATTTGCTTGCATTGCAATATAGCAATTTCATTTTATCCCTTCAAATTGAAATTTCAGTACCTCAAACAGAACAGTATGATCAGATGTTCAATTGTACGTAAAATCTTTCTTGACCTACTACCACCACTATACCCCACCCTAAAAGAAAGACAAAACAATTCATGTAATTATTTTTTCATACCTATTCTGCTTTGCTTAACCATAAGATTACTGATTCTCTATACTTTGTCTTGTGTTTTCGATTCTCCTCCCCACCTTAAACAATTTGCTCTGATTTTGGTTCTCTCGGCACTTTCTGAAATTTAAGCGCTTAATTCTCTCTTGTCTGTGTCTCTTTGCTTAAGCGATTTCAGCGCACCACTCGGTGAATAAAGGTCTCAGAAAAAGCTATCTGATGATAGTACTATAGATTATATATACAATGGTTCAATATCAGTAACAGTTGGGTTTAATATCAGGAACAAGGGGATACGCCCTAACGATAGTCATATACGCCTTATTCCATGAATTAAGTAGAAAATGGTATAATGGTAACTTTAATTAAGTGGAGAATGGTATAATGGTAACTTAATCCATGGAATAAGGCTTAACCATTGCATTGTATATATAATCTATAGTACTATCGGTGCAGTGCAATAAGGCCCACGGCAATAAGACCCGCGGGTATTATTTCCTCTTTGTTTTGGAAGTAAGGCCCACGGGGGTTATTTCCATGATGAAATGGCAGTAACAGCCGCGGGCCTAAGTTCCTTTTTCTGCGAACTTAAATACCATTTCGTAATGGAAAGAAGTCTCACCGTTTGCACTTAAACTTATTTTCAATGTGAATAAACTTGCACAGGGACGTAACTCCACTTGACATAAGTCCATGCTCTGATTGTGGGTTATGACATACCAAAGAGGAACACACGTACATAATAAATATCTATGGAACTATGAATCATACTATGTGTTTATTGCGGTCAATTCGCACGTATTTCTTAAGTTCAACCGCAGGCACGTATTACACTACACGTATAGGCAAATTTTGTTCGCTTTGCTTTTCACTCACGGATAGAATAACGAAGCTAAAAGCGAAGCGGAAAAAATTTTCTCAAGGGAATATGGATGTGTGGTGTAAAAATAAAAATTCGTGCGAATTTTTATTTTTACACCACACATCCATATTCCCTTGAGAAAATTTTTTCCGCTTCGCTTTTAATTTAATTTAATTTAATTTAATTCAGTCAATCAGAATTACAAAATTCTTACAGACTATTCAATACAAAACATGGATTATATATATATACCTAGTTAACCACCAGAGTGCAAAATAGACTTCAAATTTGATTTAAAAATATTTCTACTGTAAGAAAAGTTCAAAATATCAATACCTGCATTATCACATACTGAGTTTGCTTGTCTTAAGCAACGCGCAATAGGTTCATTGAAACCATAATTAGTTTTATGATATGGTACAAAAAATAAATTATTGAATCTGAAAGAATATGATTGACAATTGATACCAATCAAATCAAGCAAAAAAGAGCATTCAATTTTATCATTTAAGACATCTCTTACAAACATTACATCAAAATATTTACGACGTGTTTCCAGGTCTTGTAGGTCAAAAAGCAGGCAGCGAGCATTGTATGAAGGTCTAACAATATTCCAGCGCAAAAGATAGAACAAGTATCTAGTGAAACGTTTTTGAATTCGCTCCAATCTGTTTGAATGTGTTGCATAAATCGGATTCCATATAACACAGCAATATTCGAGGACTGATCTTACATAAGCAAAATACAAACATTTAAGAGTGAAGAGATCTTTAAATTCTTTCGAATTTCGAATTACAAATCCCAACATAGAATTGGCTTTCGCTCCGATGTAGTCTATGTGGCTATTAAATGTAAGCATCGAGTCAAATACAACTCCTAGATCTTTTTTTTCGCTAATTTTACTAAGAGGTACGTTTCCTATAAAGTAAATAAAATTTACACAAGACTGACGACGACAGAAAGTTAAACTTTGACATTTTGAAATATTTAATTGCAATTTGTTTTGTTCACACCACATAAATAAGTTTAATAAGTCTTTTTGCAATTTTAAACAATCACATATGCTATTAACAGTGCAGTAAATTTTTAAATCATCAGCATACATAAGACATTGGGATTGAACAAGAACATTAGGAATATCATTAACAAGTAACAGAAATAATAATGGCCCAAGATGGCTTCCTTGAGGAACACCGGATGTTACATTCATGGCACGCGATAAGCACTTGTCTATACGAACATATTGAGTTCGACCACTGAGATACGAACTGAGCCATTCCAACATGTTTGAGTGAAAGCCATATCTTCGCAGCTTACAAATAAGAACGGCGTGATCTACTTTATCAAAAGCCTTCGAAAAGTCTGTGTAAACTACATCGCACTGTGAACCACTTTCAAGAGTCGTTAGCACAAAATTAGAAAAAATAGCAAGATTGGTGGTAGTAGATCTGCCGCTAACAAAACCGTGCTGATATGGTGAAATTAATTTTTTTAGTGAAGCAGCAAGTTTTTTATAAATAATTTTTTCAAATAGTTTTGGGATTGTTGATATTTTACATATTGGTCTATAGTTTGTTACTTCGTTCTTAGATCCAGCCTTGTGAATAGGGGTAACAAATGAGCACTTCCAACAATCTAAAAAGGAGCCTGCCTCGAGTGAACGATTGAAAATCATAGTTAGAGGCAGGGCAATAGCCTGCGCACAATTTTTTAAAAGTATAGGAGGAAAACCATCCATGCCCGGTTGCTTATCTAAGTTCAATGCACACAACTCTTCTAACACTTCAACAATAGAAATATTTAAAAAGCCGATATCCATCAAACTCGAAGAACCATTTCTATCAAGCACTGTTGCATCATTTAGGGGAACATACACTGAACTAAAAAACTGCGCAAACAGATTGCAAACTGTTGGAAGGTCGGATGAAGTTATGCCCGACAAATGCATAGTGCTAGGAATGCCCACCGATTTCTTTTTGCTGTTAATGTAATTCCAAAAACATTTTGCATTGCTTTTCAGTTTGCTTTCAATACAAAAAATGTGATGCTTGTACAAAAAATTATTTAGAAAATCAAACCTCTTTTGAACACTGCAATATTTTTCATATAATGAAGAACTATTGTTAGAGTTTCGATACAATTTATATGCTCTATTTTTACGATTATTTAGATTTAGCAGTTCTCTATTGAACCACGGCGGTTTGTTAGAGACATTCTTAATAGTCTTCGGAATGAATAAATTGACTGCCTCTTTAAGCTTATCTGTGAAGTTGAGGTATGCATTATTAAGATCTGAGTTGCTTAAGACAGACATCCAATCAAAAGAAACAAGAAAATATGACATGGAAACAAAATCACCTTTAGTGTAATCATAAGTGTTAATGTCTTGAGCAGCAGCTTTAAAATAAATATAGTATTTGAAACTTATGTCTAATGCTACATGGTGGTCTGATTTTGACAGCAAGTTAGAGGGAAGATTAACATCAGCGCAAAGTTCTTTGTCAATAAAAATCAAATCAAGAATACGATCAAGGTTATTAGGGAATCTATTTATTTGCTGAAGATCATACGCTGTCAATCTGTCGACAACTTCACTATCACAATCATTCCTTACATTGAAGGGTAATAAGCAGAGATCGTCTTCATCAAAAACCCACTTAACACTTTTAGCTTCGTTATTCTATCCGTGAGTAAAAAGCAAAGCGAAGCTTACGAAATTTCCCTTCAAGTAGTACGGGCTTGGGGTTGAACATAAAAAATTCACACGAATAGAACAGGAGAATGTAGCTAAAAGCACAACAAACATTAATAAAGTAGATTTAGTTATTATGTGCGCAAAAGAAAGTGGACTGAGCTTCCATCCTATGTCCTATGTCACGAAGTGGGAGACAACGTGAGCTATGAATTCATGTCCATGGAAAGCTGAAATAAGTTTCGAAATTTTGGAGCTTTGTTTTTCGGTACCTCAAAATGTTGTTTCCTTCAATAAAAAGAATATATTCATTTAGCGCATCCACTATGTTCTTCACCCTTTCTAAGAAGGAAAACTAATTTTAAGATCCCATGTTCATCAGACTCATATAAATGCTGCTTCAAAATGGCAACAAAAGACATGGGCCTTAATTCTTTTCTTTGGTGGGTCTTATTGCCTCTTCAATGTGGAAACAAAGCCCGTGGGTGTTATTTCCATTTCCTTGGGCAATAAGACCCACGGGTCTTATTGCCGCGGGTCTTATTGCATTGCACCAGTACTATCATCAGATAGCTTTTTCTGAGACCTTTATTCACCGAGTGGTGCGCTGAAATCGCTTAAGCAAAGAGACACAGACAAGAGAGAATTAAGCGCTTAAATTTCAAAAAGTGCCGAGAGAACCAAAATCAGAGCAAATTATTTAAGGTGGGGAGGAGAATCGAAAACACAAGACAAAGTATAGAGAATCAGTAATCTTATGGTTAAGCAAAGCAGAATAGGTGTAAAAAAATAATTATATGAATTGTTTTGTCTTTCTTTTAGGGTGGGGTATAGTGGTGGTAGTAGGTCAAGAAAGATTTTACGTACAATTGAACATCTGATCATACTGTTCTGTTTGAGGTACTGAAATTTCAATTTGAAGGGATAAAATGAAATTGCTATATTGCAATGCAAGCAAATTTCATTTCAAATTCATGAAAAATTGAAATTTGTATTAATGAGCAGAAATTTTTTTTTTGTTTTGAATTTATTATTTGATATGTGAAAAATGATATTGAAGAACATTTTTTGGAAATGTTGGAATTATAGTTGAGAAAAGTAAGTATGGAAATGTAAGGTTATGATAGGTAAAAACAGATCTGAAAAAGGGTGGAAAACGTTAGTATTTTGATTAAAAGATTTTTTAAAAGGAAAACTATAGGCAACTACAAAAAAAGTGTATTTTTTTCCGGATCACCTAGGAGGTAAAATACAAGATTCGTTTTTTTTAATGAGGTTCCCCAGTAGGCCTGCCTCACTAACTACTTTGCATGCTTGATTTGCTTGATTTGTCATTGATATCATCAATAAACAAAACGTAAAACTATATCACAAAATAACAAAAACGAATTCAAATAACTTATAAAAAATCAACAAAAAAGCATAACATAACAAAATGACTAGCTAAGGGAATTGAATATTGCACATTCAAAAAAAATTAATAAAAAATAAAAAAGCGAAAGAAAGGGAGAAAAATAATTGCACTTCATATTGCATATAAAAAATAGGAAAAAAAGTGAAAGAATACTTATGTAACTAAGAAAATTTAAGGGTGAAGAAGAAGAAAAGGTAAAATAAATTAGAATTTACAAAAAAATATATACATAACAACAAAAATCAATGTAAAAAACAACAAAAAAGTAAAACAAAGCAATAAAATGACTAGGCATGTCAGGTCCAGGTTCAGTTTTAAGGTACCTATAAAGAAAAAAGGTTAAATTATTGATTTTAACAAAAATTAATAGGTTTTCCATATACATTTTTAATTTCAGAAACATTATTTACATTGCACTTAAGAAATAATCTTAGAATACTTAAACTTTTTTTTTTTTTTTAATAGGTAACCTTAGAATACTTAAACATACTTTTTCTTATATTTTTTAGTCCCGCGAAGATCCTTGTTTGTCTTTTTTATAGAGAACAACATCATTCCTTGCAAAAGGAATCTGACAATTGTCTCTTTATGTTCGGTGTTAGGGCAGGGTATTTCCAGGTTCGCATCTCTAGAATCACGTACAGTCTCCATCCATTTTTCCATGAGATCTTCTATATGCTGTTTTCTTCTGAAGTTTTCCTCAAAAACCCTCTGCACTTTCTCAGCCAATTTTTCGAGCTGGATTGAGGGAACAGCTAGCGATCCAAATTCAGATGTAGCAACGGTGCTGACATAGGCCCTTAGTTCTATAAGTTGCAGTTGATCTCTCCTTTCAACCGAGCTGATCATGAAGTTGGAACAGTCTTCACACTTCAGTTTGGACTTGAGCTTGCCAGCTGCAAAGCCTGCGTAATAAATTGCTGCCACCTTTTGCATAATCCTTGCAAGCATGTCTCCTTTCGGTGATCCCACATAGTAGGAGATAGATTGTTTCCAGTTTCTGTTAAACCCTCGCAAAGTAAATACCATTACTTTGGAGGCTATCAGATTCGTCCGTCCATGCTCTCCAAAATCAGTGTATCCGTACTGAATGTCGTCCTTGTTGTTGTACTCTTTCTCCTGTTCAACAACCATTTCGCCGAACAAGAGTACGCATTTCCGGTCCATTTCCGTCATATCTTCCGCTTTCTGTCTGAGCATGTGCATCACAGTCTCAGTCAGGCCTGCCTTGAGTCGTATTTCTGAGTGCCATCGGTATATGGTACTCACTGCTGGTAGCTTAAATCCCGAACTAATCGAAAACGCATAGCACGCTGGAGACTTAAAGAAGATTTTTAAGAAAAAATCTTTTTCTTTAAGAGTCCAGTGTGTTTTCTTTTCGTGTAAAAGCTGTGCCAACACGAAAGTAAGAACTTCTTCTTTCGAATCTTCCAGCTTTTCTTCGACCGCTTTTCTTAAAATATACCTCTTACTCTTTCGAATATGGCGAGGGGTGTAAATGGTTACCCCGCGAGGTTTTTTGGGGGTCGTAGATTTCTGAGGGGATGGGGACTTTGCAAAACGTCTATGAACTGGAGACGGAAGTTGTGAGGGTGAAAGCGGAGTATCCTCCGGAAGATCTTGAAAGTTGTGGTCCCAGCAATAAGTCTTAGTGGATGTAGATGCCAAATTATGAAGAGGAACATTTGGACTTACTGGTATGCTTTCGAACTGTGTATTCAAACACGTTCTGGAAGTAGTGGGTTGAAGTTTTTTCGGCATTTTTGGGGCTTGGGGAGTTTTAAAAGAAGAATCAAGAAAATTCTCCAAAATTGTATCTAAGGCTTCATTTGAAATAAAAGAAGTAGACGGGCCTGAGCTGGTGCAAGGGGTTTCAAAAGTAACATTAGAATTAGAAGCACTTGTATGGACAGAGCTTGTAGCCGATTTTTGTGCAGAAGTTGTTGCCGATTTTCTGGCAGAAATTGCTGTTTTAATGCTTTGAGCTTTAAGAGCTTCATCATCCATAATTCTTTGACATGAATGGTCAACAGCAACATCCGTGCAACAGCAAATAACTGGCGAAGACATCGGAAGTGCTTTCTTTGACAGAACAGCTAAGTCTTTTTCATGAAAGTGCTTTGAGCACATCCTTGCCGTTTTTGGCAATGGCTTGATGGTAGAAACATTTCCATGTTTCAACCATATTGGCCTTCAACAATCCTTTATTATAAGGAAGAAAGATATACGGCTCGGATAGGTCTTAAACTGACCACAGCCTTTGAAAACGCACTTCGACATATCTGTTCAGAAGTGAAAGGTATATTTCGAAGTATTTAATTAATTTAATAGTAACAAATTACACAGAGTATTACAAATATAGTGAACATACACACTTAACTTCACCAAAATATCACTAGCTTATGATTCACTTATTACTTTTCACTATCACTTCACTCAAGTCGCGATAAGACACCTAACAAAATCGACTATTATTTCACGAAAATCCCTGCTCCAACAATATCGAATTCGAATTCGTAACGCGAAATATAAATTTTAAATAAATTATTGAAATTGAAATTGAAATGCTGAAAAGAAAAAGGAATATTATGGATTAAATACTCTTACTCTCCAGTTTTTATCGTCTGAAAATTTTTGTCTCGTTGAAACTTATGAATTGTTTCAACAGTAAAACAACAAAACACAAAAACAGATCACTATTTTAATATTTTTTTTTTTTTTTTCAATGTGTTTTTACTTGAATAAACTTCTTTTATTCTGCAAAGTTGATTTTATGATTGTTCAAGGTATGGCTGATGCAGATGAAAGTTATTGTTTTTGACGCACTATCACTACACAACACTGTTTTTTTCGAACGCTTGTTGGTTTTTTTTTTATTAAACAATTTTTAATTGCTTTGGCAAAATTTGTTATGATTTTATCAGCTTAGAATTTTTCCAATTGAAATCACAACGAATAATGTTCTTAACCCTCATTTACGAACAGCCAAAATTCGTGTCCACCCGAACTGGGGTCCAAATGGACGATTTTTTCTTCGAAATTTTTTTGATTTCTGACTTATATTGTTCAGTTATAGTTCTTCTGGCTATTGTATGAATTGCTTCTTAGTATTATTATATAGCAGGGATAAAGACATTTGAGCAGAGATGTCATTATGTAGGAGGTCAGCAATAAAATTTTTCAATTTCAAAAACTATGAAAATTGCCTAATCTCGCAAATCTGGGATTCCCGCTTATCCTTTTCGATATGTCTTTTTTACGTAATTACTGATTGTAAAATTCATCCACATCAATTGTTCCTGGCAGGTATGCCTATCTCAAAAAAAATAGTCATTAGTTCAGTTTGGTCAGGTCATCAAATAATTTTATGACCTCAAAAAGGACTGAATTCGCCATAATTCTCTGTAAGCCTTCACCAAATTCAGTTGTAACTGCCAAAAATAATAATATTCCTACATTCAATGATACATTGCAAACTCATTTATTCAACCGCACACAAAAAGCATACAAAAAAAGCCTACAAACGAATTTCTTCTACTCCTTCACTACCTCATTGCAACCATACAGGTAATCCACACAAGTCATGTCATATGATCACATCAGTTCATGACCTATATCAATAGCACACACACATCTTAACATGCTCTGTTGTCTTACCCCATGTCCGATGTCCCATACGATAGCCAAAATAAATGCTGACATATGCTATGGAGAATGAAGGAATGAAAACCCATAAGACAACAATAAGTTGTCTTCTTTTGCTTCGCTATCTGCCATACTCCATTGAATACACATTTCGCATTTCGGCATTATACACAACACACAATGACCATTGTATATAGAATCTATAGTACTATCACTTCGGCCTTACTAGCGCCATTTAAAGACGGTGAATCACGCTACTAAAATGGCTTAAGAGCAGGAAATCACAAGAGAAATGATTTCCCTTGCCATTTCTCTTGCTATTATAAATTCGGAGGAGTAGTAGGTTAAAATGCTTAAGAATACAATTCTTCTTCTTCTTTTTGTGTATAATGCCGAAATGTGAAATGTCCAAACTGAACTAATGACTATTTTTTTTGAGATAGGCATACCTGCCAGGAACAATTGATGTGGATGAGTTTTACAATCAGTAATTACGTAAAACAGACATATCGAAAGGGATAAGCGTTAATCCCAGATTTGCGAAGTTAGGCAATTTCTATCGTTTTTGAAATTGAAAAATTTTATTGATGACCTCCTACATACATGCATAATGACATCTCTGCTTAAATTTCTTTATCACTGCTATTTGAAATACTTAGAAACAATTCATACAATAGCCAGAAGAACTATAACTGAACAATATAAGTCAGAAATCAAAAAAATTTCGAAGAAAAAATCGTCCATTTGGACCCCAGTTCGGGTGGACACGACTTTTGGCTGTTCGTAAATGAGGGTTAAGAACATTATTCGTTGTGATTTCAATTGGATAAGTTCTAAGCTGATAAAATCATAACAAATTTTGCCAAAGCAATTAAAAATTGTTTAATAAAAAAAAAAACCAACAAACGTTCGAAAAAAACAGTGTTGTGTAGTGATAGTGCGTCAAAAACAATAACTTTCATCTGCATCAGCCATACCTTGAACAATAATAAAATCAACTTTGCAGAATAAAAGAAGTTTATTCAAGTAAAAACATATTGAAAAAAAAAAATATTAAAATAGTGATCTGTTTTTGTGTTTTGTTGTTTTACTGTTGAAACAATTCATAAGTTTCAACGAGACAAAAATTTGCAGACGATAAAAACTGGAGAGTAAGAGTATTTAATCCATAATATTTCTTTTTCTTTTCAGCATTTCAATTTCAATTTCAATAATTTATTTAAAATCTATATTTCGCGTTACGAATTCGAATTCGATATTGTTAGAGCAAGATTTTCGTGAAATAATAGTCGATTTTGTTAGGTGTCTTATCGCGACTTGAGTGAAGTGATAGTGAAAAGTAATAAGTGAATCATAAGCTGGTGATATTTTGGTGAAGTTAAGTGTGTATATTCACTATATTTGTAATACTCTGTGTAATTTGTTACTATTAAATTAATTAAATACTTCGAAATATACTTTTCACTTCTGAACAGATATGTCGAAGTGCGTTTTCAAAGGCTGTGGTCAGTTTAAGACCTATCCGAGCCGTATATCTTTCTTCCTTATACCAAAGGATTGTAGAAGGCCAATATGGTTGAAACATGGAAACGTTTCAACCATCAAGCCATTGCCAAAAACGGCAAGTATGTGCTCAAAGCACTTTCATGAAAAAGACTTAGCTGTTCAAGCGTTTCGATGTGTTCTGTCAAAGAAAGCACTTCCAATGTCTTCGCCAGCTATTTGCTGTTGCACGGATGTTGCTGTTGACCATTCATGTCAAAGAATTATGGATGCTGAAGCTCTTAAAGCTCAAACCATTAAAACAGCAATTTCTGCCCAAAAATCGGCAACAACTTCTGCACAAAAATCGGCTACGAGCTCTGTCGATACAAGTGCTTCTAATTTTAATGTTACTTTTGAAACCCCTTGCACCAGTTCAGGCCCGTCTACTTCTTTTATTTCAAATGAAGCCTTAGATACAATTTTTTTATCCTTAGGAGATAAACATATGTTGTCCCGTACTTTTTTATTCACTGTTTTAAGATTTACAATTCCGTAGTCCATAAATTTGAACTATCTCGTAAGTTTTAGCCAGTGTTTGCAATGTAGGCGCAGAAAAATATGTTTGTTAAGACATCACTTTACAAATCTTTAAATTTCTCGGCTTTTCTCTGCTATAATATGCATGCATTATACATATAAACCTTCCTCTCTATTCATTAAAAAAAAACCTCACCAAAATCCGTTGAGTAGTTTTAAAAATCTAAGCATACATAGGGACATAGGGACAGAGAAAGCGACTTTGTTTTATACTATGTAGTGATGAAGTGCAATTATTTTTATCCTTTTCTTTCGCTTTTTTATTTCTTAAAAACTTTTTTTTGGATGTGCAATATTCAATTCCTTTTTTTTTGTAGTTGCCTATAGTTTTCCTTTTAAAAAATCTATTTATCAAAATACTAACGTTTTCCACCCTTTTTCAGATTTGTTTTTATCTATCATAACCTTGCATTTCTATACTTACTTTTACCAACTATAATTCTAACATTTGAGAAAAAATGTTCTTCAATATCATTTTTCACATATCAAATAATAAATTCAAAACAAAAAAAAAAATTCTGCTCATTAATACAAATTTCAATTTTTCATGAATTTGAAATGAAATTTGCTTGCATTGCAATATAGCAATTTCATTTTATCCCTTCAAATTGAAATTTCAGTTTCAATCACAACAGTATGATCAGATGTTCAATTGTACGTAAAATCTTTCTTGACCTACTACCACCACTATACCCCACCCTAAAAGAAAGACAAAACAATTCATGTAACTATTTTTTCAAACCTATTCTGCTTTGCTTAACCATAAGATTACTGATTCTCTATACTTTGTCTTGTGTTTTCGATTCTCCTCCCCACCTTAAATAATTTGCTTTGATTTTGGTTCTCTCGGCACTTTTTGAAATTTAAGCGCTTAATTCTCTCTTGTCGGTGTCTCTTTGCTTAAGCGATTTCAGCGCACCACTCGGTGAATAAAGGTCTCAGAAAAAGCTATCTGATGATAGTACTATAGATTCTATATACAATGGCTTAACCCAGCTATTCCGCGTTTATTAATACGGCGGATAGAAAATATCCGTCATCTTCCGCTGCCTGAAAACAAACAAGACGTGCAGATATGTCTCGGTTTGTTTTCATATTTTTGACGGTTTATTCCTGGATGCTCCTCCATTGAACTACGCCAAATACTCAAAGAAAATGTCACTTTTAAGTTTGATGAAAGCTGCAAAGCCGCTTTCCAAACCCTACGAGACAAATTAACTTCCCTACCTACAGTTCAAGATCATTACTGATTGTCAGGCCCTAGCCCTAACCTTTCAAAATAAGCGTACTAACTCCCGAATAACTCTCTGCTAGAGAACTACGCTTATTCGATACAGCACCGATGTGGTGCTCTTATGCCTCACGTTGACTCTTTAAGCAGATACTTTCCCGATCAGCCCGCGCTTGAAAAAGCTTTCGCGTATTCCGTCTCCGGCCAATCCGTTAGCCCACCTGTAATCGCTCTTGTAGTACCCAAGGATTTATATGCACAGCTCCTAATCACACAAAATAGAGACCAAAAGATATTAAACTTTCGTGAAACCCTAGAAAATGAATTTTCGTGGACGCATTTATCAAAAACTGTTAACAGTGCATTATGCACTCCGTTCCCCCTCAAAGCCGTGCTAGAACGCTCCATCCGATTCCCAAAGCCTCGGTGCCTTTCGATACAATACATGTTGATCACTTCGGTCCACTTCCGTCTATTCGTTCGAAACGAAAATACTTGTTTGTTGTGGTCGACGCCTTCACAAAGTTTGTCAAGCTATATCCCGTCAATACAACCAGTTAGAAAGAGATTTGCTCTTCGCTTGAACATTACTTTGAGCATTATAGTCGCCCGCGACGGCTCATCAGCGACCGCGGATCATGTTTTAACCACCTTGACTTTAAACAATTTTTATCCGATAAAAATATTGAACATATACAGCCGCTCCGCAGGCTAATGGCCAAGTAGAATGGGTGAATCGCGTCTTGAAGTCCATGCTCTCTAAGGTCGTTAAGCCTCTGCAACATTCCGATTGGGTAAAACATTTATCGCCTGTCGAATATGCTTTAAACAACTCCGTTCATTCCGTTACACGTTATACCCCCAGCTCGCTGCTGTTTGGTGTATACCAGCGTGGTCTCATTGTTGATACTATGGCTGAATACCTCGAAGGCAAGCAGCCGGCACCTTCCATAGACTGTTCTGAACAACGCCAACAAGCCCATGCGCAAATTCCATTGAATCAAGAAAAAACTCTTGCTTTCCACTCTTCCAAATTCAAATCTCATTCCGCGTTTAAAATTGGAGATTTTGTTATGATTCGTAATGTTGACACAACGGTAGGCACAAATAAAAAATTATTTCCAAAATATCGTGGGCCAAACGCAATCCATCAAATCCTTCCGAATGACAGATACGAAATCAGGGACATTGAGAACTATCAGGTGACTCAAATACCATACGATGGAATTTTAGAGGCTTCAAGAATACGGCCTTGGGCTGACTGGAGGACGAATACACGGGAGGACCCCAGTGGTAGTTCGGAGTGGTAGCGCCGTCCTTGTTGAAAAAAAACGCAGTGTTCGTCTGATTCGTTCGATGTACCCATCAGAACCAGCCTTTCGCATATTGTAAACACTATCATTTTGACTGATGGCCTTCTGCCGCTTGTGCATTTGTACAAAGTAAACTTTCACATAAATTAATATCAGTAAATGATTGAGGTCAATCATTATGTCAGGATTGGCCGAGCTATTATAATTTTTTTTGTTCTTAAATGTAAGCAAACCCTCAATGTTCGAAAGGTCAAACATCATCGACTCATGTTCGAATTGCGAAACGTCATCGACGAGTAATCGTAGTAGTAGTAGTAGTAGTTAACTTTATTGAGATTTTTTTCTTTTTTTTTACACTGATATGTTCTAAAGTTTGGCCGTGTGTAGACTCAAAACGCTCGAAGAGTTTGTGGGGCCTGAACCGTCTGTTTCTAGGTTCTACCATAGGTGTTCTTACGGGACACTGTCTAATAGGGAGACACGCCAAAAGACTTGGTGTGTTTTCCAATGATTTCTGCAGAAGCTGCATGGACGAGGAGGAGGAAGAAACCGTTCAACACCTTCTTTGCTCATGCCCTGCACTACTTCATAGGAGGAAAACTCATCTCGGTGAATTCTTCTTCGATGATACTAGCGACCTAGCTTACATAGACCCTAAAAGTCTTTCGAAATACATTAAAAGTTCCACGTGGTTCGACTAGCAGGTGATTAACCGGCTAGTCCCGTAATGGAAGATTAATAAGTGATCAACTCGTTAATCTTACATCGGGTTTCTGAGATCAGTAGGTGATTAACTTGCTGATCTCTGTGGTATCACAATGGGCCCTTGCGGCCTAAGTGTGTCAGGCAATGTACTCATTGACTGACAGCCACTTCCACCTAACCTAACCTAACCTAACCTATGTTCTAAAGTTCTATGTATCACATAAATCTATCTGTACTTTTTGTGTATATTGGATTTGCCGACTTAGAATTGGTCTGGCTATACTGATTTGTGTTTAAATTCTATAAAGTTTTTTATATAATGCACTGTTTAAAGACTGTCGTCAACTTTTTTTTATTTATTATTAAATACGTTCACTCAAAAAGACGATGGCTATGAAAACGACTTAACCTATGAAAAAGACTTAACCTAAAAAAAAAGAAAATGGGGAGAAGGGAAAATATAAAAAGGAGAAAGAAACAACAATAGTTCGCTCGGTAGTGTTTCTGTCTCTACATTACAGAGCAAGCTATTTGATTTCAATCGATATAGATAAGGTTATGTGTGTCTCATAGATTTTGTGAAGACAAAAGTATGTTTGTTTACAAAATGATAATGTAATGGATTCATAGTTAAGGTATTTTTTGCTTGATTTTTGCTTACATTTGGAGTAAATTATCTTAAAGGTTCTCTTAGTTTAGTTGTAAATATATTATTTGTTCACAGCTCAAGTTACTAAATCTAAACTTACTAAGGTCAGTCCAAACATAACTAGATGATATATTTTATTTGCAAATTGGGTGTTCTTTTAGTTTTTTTTATTTTTTGACTCCGTTGGAATGAGCAATTTTCTTTTCGAGGAGTGTCAAGCTGCTTATCCTCTGTAGCTATTACTTAATTGTTTTTTATAGAATGGTTAGGTGCAAAGGTTGTCCTTTTCTAGGATGAACTCTGGATTGGATCCATCATTGAGGATACTTACAGGCAAAGTGTAATTTTTCTTTATTTTATTTTTTTTTTGTTTTTTTTTATAAAAAAATAATGGTAAGGCAGGGCATAGGCTGGCGATGAAGCCGAGGTATGCAAGAGGTTTTTGGTTTTCATTTAGTGTACATAGGCCAAAAGCCTCTAATTTTTGAAATGAGAGTTGTTATGGGGACCCCAAAAAGTCTCTCGGACTCATTTAAATAGTCGGACATTTCATTGCTGTTGTGTATGGCTGTGTTAGGTCCCGGTAAGTTAACAGGGGCCGGATGCCTTATATTTCCTCTTAGTTGGTCTGCATACGACATGCCATTTCGTGGGGGAAATATTGGAAAGCTATCATTAACTTTAATTGTATTTTTTGGATTGGAGATTGAGGCTTCCTCTTTCTTTTTTTTTTTAAAGGCAACGCGGTTAGGACATCCTCTATAACTGGCAGGGTGGCCTGTCTCTTTGCAATTAACACAAGACACGACCGAAGTCTCAGTTTTTTGCCCTATTTCAAATTGGCTGGATCCGTGTTCTTTAAGGCATTTAACACATCTTATTGCAAAACTGCAGTAAGTTGCCACAGGGCCAAAACGTTGACACCGGAAACATTGTTTCGTGTCCGAGTTACTTACCGTGTCCCAAGTAATCTTATGCCTGAGGATATATTTAATTTTTTTAATTTTTTGGAGGCTTTCCCTGTCCTCAAGAGAGCATAGGAAGAGATCCAGCGGAATGCTATTAACTTTAGACCATTTTGTCTCAAAAATTTTCACAGTAACCTTCAATGAAGGATCCAATCTGTTTAATTCATTTTTTATTTCCTCTGGGGAGAATTTGCTTGACATACCTTTTAAGATGGTATTATATTTTTTTAAGCTTTTAGGGGTAAAGGAGAAGGCATCGATCTTACAATCCTTGAAAATTTGCTTAAAATAGGAATGCATCTCAACATTCCGGACTGTTATTTTAAGTTTACCAAACCCATTTGCAACGAATTTAATATCATCTAAATTATATTTGGACTTACCCACGTATTCCAAAATTGATTTCGAGGATATTCCCTTAGTAAAAATGGGAGGGCACCATGGCTCCGGATTTTGAAATTGCACTCCGTTCTTGTTCTGGTTGCCCGTTCCTGTAGATTCGCTTCGGTTGTAGCTGGTGTTAATGCTGTCGCCTCTGTTGTTACTCACTCCTGATGAATTGGCTCTTCCCGCGTAGTCATGTTCAGTATTGCTGTCCTCTTGGCTGGCGTCTTGGGACTGACGCACATGATCATCAATTTCGTTTTCAAGAATTTTAAAACGATTAGATTTATTGATTATTTCCTTTGGTTTTTTAGAACTTGGAAGATTATCCTTTTGTCTTCTTTTTCTAGCTATAACTGCTTGGAAAGTTTCTGTTTCGTCAACAAGGATCTTTTTTAAAATAACCTCCGTTTGCTGTTCCACATCCAATTGTTTGGCGGGATTACTTGTGTAGTTGTGACCAATAATCACACATCTGCTGGTTGGTTGCAATGACTGCCTGGCGCCATAAATGGTATTCATTATTTCATCTTGCGTTATCTCCACCCCGCTTTGTCTACAAGTTGCGTTAGTATTGGTAGCGTCATTTTCGTCTCCTCCATTCCACTCTTCCGAGACTGATTTTAATGTTTTAATCTTATCTTCTTCTCCAATGATTTTTGAAGGCAATTTAATTCTTTCATATTGTAATGAACACCCAACATTTATACCAATTTCCTAATCAAAAACGTTTAACCGAAAACACAACTGGCAACACTATAATGGAATGGTATAAATGACAGGCATTGCCTGTAAGCCAGTGTGTGTGAGTGTAGAGATTTTTGACAGCAAATGTGGAAACCATGGAGAAGAAACTGGAACGCTCTAGATGAGTGTTGTTCTATATAAATAGGCCGCTGACGCAACGAGCAGTCAGTTTTGATTATAGAGTGATTAAGTTAAGAGTGAGATGTTGTTAACCAGTGATAGTCCAATAGTCGAGCTGAGATCGAATAAAGTATAGATACTGAATAAAAGTGGTAGAAATAAACAGAAAAGTGAAGTTTTATTTTGCGAACTAAGCGCACGTTACATTGGTGTCAGAAGTGTAAATAAAACTTATTTGACTAGTAAAGTGTAAAAAAAATAAAATTTAAATACAGTGAAAATGGGTAAGTTGTTGGAAGAGCTCAACTGCATTGAACTTAAAAGTGAGTTAGGTAAGCGAAATCTTTCTAGAGCGGGATCGAAAAATGAGCTCGTCCTGCGCTTGCGCAACTATTTGGAACAGCAAGTGGAAGACGTAAACACTTTTGTTTTTGAAACAGAAGTGGAGGAAGAGGAAGTAAGTGAAACTGTAGATTTTTCTAGTATGATGTAACTTTTGTTAGAACAGCGAAAAGAGCAAAAGAAGGAACAGCAGAATGTGCTCGAACAACTGGAAACACAAAGAAACGAACAAAAGAAGCTGATTGAAGAACAACGAAACGAGCAAAAGAAAGAACAACAGAATATTCTCGAACAACTTGAAGCACAACGAAACGAGCAAAAGAAGGAACAGCAGAATGTTCTCGAACAACTTGAAACACAAAGAAACGAACAAAAGAAACTGATTGAAGAACAACGAAACGAGCAAAAGGTGGAACAACGGAATATTCTCGAAAGACTTGAGGCGCAACAGAATGTTTTGGAAGGTCAGAAAAACATTCTAGAAGGCAAATTGGGTAACATTGAGAAAAATGTATGTGCCCTAGACGAACGCGTTGAAGGTGTGGAAAAACAGCTTTCTGTTGTAGAGAATCGTTTGGAAAGCCGATGCGATAAACAGTTTTCTGTTCTGACCAAGGAATTGGACCAGATCCGGAAAATCAAAGTTCGAGAATCTGCTGGAGAGTTTGCAAGGAAAAAGGAGATGAAACCGCCAACATTTGATGGACAGTCGTCTTAGCCAGTTTACAAGAGACAATTTGAGGCAGCCGCGACAACAAATGGCTGGGATGACGAAGACAAGTACATTGCACTGACTCTTGCTCTTAGAGGACCAGCAGCTGAATTACTTCAAACAGTTCCAGCTGGTAAGGGCGGCGATTTCAGTTCTCTCGTGGCAGCTATAGATAAACGCTTGGAGATAGCTACTTGAAAAAAGTCTTCCGAGTCGAACTCAATAACAGAGTCCAGAAAAGGG
This sequence comes from Melanostoma scalare, assembly GCA_949752695.1. Classification (NCBI taxonomy): domain Eukaryota; kingdom Metazoa; phylum Arthropoda; class Insecta; order Diptera; family Syrphidae; genus Melanostoma; species Melanostoma scalare. Next base: position 126,395,149 of record OX456985.1, read on the forward strand.
GTGAAAGTCTACAGCAGCTCCAAGCAGACGTCGAAAGACTGGTTCACCCGGCATACCCGGATGCTGGAGAAGAAATCATCAACCAGCTTGCTGTTGAGTCCTTCGTTCGTGCCATTTCGGATATAAATCTTCAGAGGTCTGTGCGAACTGCTAGAACACGTACTCTTTCTGAAACTTTAGCATTCGCATTGACAATTGAAGCAGCAGAACAAGCTTCTCATGGAGTACATCGACTTAGAGAAGCCATAGTCGAAGAGTGCTCGTGCCAAAGAGCTGAAATACAAAAGAACCAGCGGAGCGGACCAGCAAGATGTTGGAACTGCAACAAGGCCGGGCACTTACAGCGTCAATGCCGACTACCACCTAATAAAGCCGGTTGTCAACATTGTGGAAGCAAAAGATCCAACCTAGAGCAAGGTAACAACAACACCAGCGTTGTCTATCAATCCAACTTCGAGGGGCAGACGCTGGTTTCTTGTATCGATGGCCCCAGAACCACCATCCAGGTCTCACAGACCAAACGAGACAACAAAAGTCTGACTGTGGAGACTACTATTAACGGGACCAAACATGTGGCTACCATCGACACCGGTGCCACAGCCTCCATAGTACGTCGAGACCTGGTAAAGACGACGTGGCTTCATAACACCAATAGCTACCGTCTAAGAACCGCAACGGGAGAAGCAGCAAGGGTATAAGGAGAAGTGTGTCTTAAAATCCGACTGGCTGATCTAGTGTTTACTCATCAATTCCTGGTGGCAGATATATGTGACGAGTGCATCATTGGAATCGACTTTATGAAACAGCACCGAGTTATTTTGGACATCGGTAATCAGGTTTTGAAGTACCAAAATAAGAAACTTCCAATGACTTATTCGAACGAAAGTAGTTTTTTTTTTTTTTTTTAGTTTAGTTTAGTTGGTTTTATTAAATCATAAGTTTTTTTTTCAAAATTTAACAAAAACAAATGGACTTGGCTTTTGCCGTCTGCCAGATTGACAATTTAAAAAAGAACTAATAAAAAGTAAAAATGTATTTAGTTTAAAATTTCAGAAACTTCCTGTCATAATTCTATGTCTGTATGCAAGAGCGATTTTGGAAAACAAAAACAGTTTCTTCATATCGACTTGGTTCAACACATTAAAGCAATCTTCATCCGTTAGAAAACTTTTTCCAAAGACATGCAATCTTGTTTAGGGCATTTTCCAATAAAGTGCAGGACATCTTCTCGTTCTTTCAAGTTACACAATTCGCAAAGGCATGGTAAATCATCTCTGTGTGGCACATAATTAAGGTTCAAAAGTTCTCCTCTCAACCTTATCATCATGGATATTTCTTGTACGCTGTTGTTGTCATGAAAATAGTTTCTCTCTCCCAAATTATGATCTAAACGACTGTAAATAGACCTAAAAACTGATGATTCAGCATCTTCCCTGTATTTAGATGCATATAGCTCATCCACCTTCTGTATCAGCCTATACATCTCGTTTTTCCAATTGTCTTTATTTCCTAGACTTAAGTCAACGGTCATGTCGCACTGCAGTGCCAGATCTAACCATTCCGCGTAACAGCTTGTTCCATCCGCAATATTTTTTAGGGCTGCCTTTTTTTGGTAGACGCTCATTAGACATTTTCATCACTTTTAAGATATAGTCTACCTGCAGTTTTAAGGTCTTAATAAACAAAGGTGAAAGTCCCGTTTCGACCATGAGTAAATAGTTTGGGGCGTTTGAAGGAATATGAAAAATTCTTTTGATACAAAACCTTAGAAGTTTCTCGACCTCTTCATATTTTTTATGTCCCCATACCTGCGCAGCATAGAACATCACTGACACTGCAACTGCTTCAAAAACTTTATATTTGCTGCTATATGAAATGAAACTATTTCCAAAACATCCTTTCCACGTTGCGTTTATTGCGTTTTTAGACTTTGCTAATTTTTCTTTGAGATGCTTTTGCAAGGTAAAGCCGTTGGTGAGCAGAACACCTAAGTACTTATATTCCGCTACCACTTCCAATTCTACATCATTATAGTACCATCTTTCCTTTCTACTGCGCCTTCCTCCACCTTTCTTACAAATCATTATTTTGGATTTTTCCGAGTTAACGCTTATATTACAGAGCTTACAGTAGTCATAAAGGCGATTGATCATTAGCTGCAAAGATTCTGGTGTACTGGACAGCAAAACCACATCGTCCGCATCGCCCTTGGTACGCGTTCCACCCCACTCCACACCTCCAGGAAGTCCATCGAGTAAATCATCAATAAAAAGCGAAAAAAGTACTGGGCTCAAGGCACATCCCTGTCTTACCCCCGCTTTTGTCTCAAACCATGCAGATAATTCCTCTCCGTTCCAAACTGCTGCTCGAGTACCTGCATATAAGCTTTGTAAGACCCTTCCGAACTTATATGACATGCCCTTTCCGTAGAGTTTGTAAAACAATGCATTTCGATCTATCAAATCAAATGCTGCTCTAAAATCCACAAAAAATGTATACAGTTTCTTGCCCTGCCTTTGAAATTCCTCCGCTATGGTTTTGAGCACAAACACTTGGTCTACTGTCGAGTATCCTCTCCTAAAGCCAGCCTGGTATTCACTAAGAAGATTTTCTTCTTCCACCCACGTGCATAGTCGTTTTTTCAGTACTCCAGTAAAGATTTTATAACTAGCATTTAGAAATGATATACCCCTATAATGTTCCGGGTTAGATAAGCTTCCTTTTTTGTGTATGGGGTAGATAAGGCCTTCTAAAAAACTCTGCGGTACAGTTCCAGACTCTAATACTCCATTAAACAGAAGGTAGAGCTTATGCACAAGCAACTCGGTTCCATACTTATAAAATTCTGTAGTAATGGAGTCTGTACCTGGTGCTTTACCATCATTTAGCTGATGTTAAACATCTGTAATTTCCAACTCAGTGATAACCGGATCAAGCATATCATTCCGCAATCCTGGATTTGCATATTGGAGAGATACCGTGGAATCTAAGGGGTTGAGCAAACTCTCAAAGTATATTCGAAGCACTTCCGGTTTTAAATTGCAATTGATTAATGGCACCGTTCCATTGAGCTTCTTCGCTAGTTTCCAAAATTTGGAAGAATCCTTACATGTTCCCATCTTCATTGCTTCTCTTTCAAAATATGCTTTTTTCTTTTCCTTGGAAATCTCTTTATACCGCCGATTCGCTTCTAGATACGATTCTTTCAAAACCGTGGTGTTGTTTTCTCGAAAGAGCTTTAGCCGTTTAAAGAACAGGTTTCTAGCTTTGATGCAATCTTTATCAAACCATGTTTTCTCGAAAGAGCTTTAGCCGTTTAAAGGACAGGTTTCTAGCTTTGATGCAATCTTTATCAAACCATGGAGCTTCTTGTGTTTTTTTCCTAGAGTTTGTTGTTGGAAATGAATTTTTTATAATATTTTCCAGCTCGGAAAAGCTTAATGGGTCCTGATAAGCCATCAGTTGTAGGTTTAGATTTGCTCTGTATATTTCCCCTTTAGATTCTAACAATTTCAACTTGAGAACAGGAAGAAGCTCACGGTTTTCTTCTCCTATTTCGACCGTGTGTCCAAAATTTACAATGATGGGCATATGATCAGAATAAGGCACATTATTTACTTCGAAATCAAACACACATTTATTCCAACCTCCCCCTATTAGGCAATAGTCTACGACCGAGGTACCTTGTCCACTTACGAAAGTAAATTCTCCGTTAGGATCACCAGAACTTGTTCCATTGAGCAATCTCAGTCCATATGTATCACATATGTTTAATATTTTGTTTGCTCTTGAATTCGAAAACGAATCTTTAGATCGCCGATCTATACCCATTATTTGTACCCGCCACACACCCCACTCTTTCGTTTAAATCTCCTATCACCATAGCATTTGGGTTATTTGAATGCGCCATTATTTCAGTTAGATTTTCGAAGTCTCTTTCCCATTGGTTGCAATTCAAATAAGCGGGATATATCTTGAAGTTCTCTTTCTCAAATTGCAAATTCAAAAATTAATTATTGTTTATACCCTGCAATGAACAGTTGACGCCCTTGCTTTCAAGTTCCTTTTTAAACCCGTAGTAGCATCCACCACTGGCCCTTCCACGGTTTTGTATTTTAACAGCAGGTATCCATTAAAAAATATAACTTACAAATACTTTACTAAAATTATTATAATTTTCCTCGGTAACGAATGTTTCATACAAGAATATTATCTCAAATTGATTAACATAATTATAAAATTCTGTAAACAAATTCTTATTATTTAAACCATGTACATTATAGGACAAAATTTTAACATTAAATAATTCTAGTTTTTTGGTTTTAATACTTTGGCAGACGGCATTACATTTAAAAATAAAGTTGGAACACTTGATCAGTTCGAGATGCAGCTCGAGAGCCACTAAGCTCATTCCTTTCTCCAACTATTTGCTGCAGAAATGTCAATCCATTCTGGTTGTCATCGCACATCAAATTATTGTTGCTGTCATAATAATCAACCTATGCCCGCGAATTTGTGTTTTTAAGTTTTTGTTTTTCTTCATTATATCGGTTTTGAGTAGATGCAATCGTCTTCTCCTTAGCCTTGCCGCTGCCGGATAATCTCGATGCACGGATACACCAGTGTTATTACGTTTTCTTGCCGCTTCCATGATATGCCCAACGTATTCTCTTTTGTTCATTTCAACAATTACATCAGCAAATCGTTTATTTTTTGTGTTTATCGATCGTACTGATGAAATCAACGATGGGTTATTAGTTTGTAGTAATTCCAAACATAATGCTTTTGCCTTTTCTTGTGGGTTCTGATTGCCGTCTTTATTTATGATTGGTATATGAATTACAACGTTTCTTTCGTTTGTTTTGGTTTCGAGGAATTCCACCTGTCGCTCTAGTGTCACACACCTTGTTTCAACCTGATGCAGTTGTTGTTGCAATGACTCATTTGCTGTTTTGCAGAGTTTGGAGTTTTTGAGAAATGCCTTCAAAATCGGCCTTTGTAGGTAGATTTTTAAGTTTTTCGTCTAGGAGTGCTCTCAACGTTCTTCCAATTATTGCATTTAGTTCACTCACAGGCATATTTACACTTGTGTTAGATTGATTGGGTGTAATTTCATTGTTAAAAAGTTGTTTCGGTGACAATGAATTTGTTGTTCTATTGCGCTTATGCTTCGCGCCGTCATTGTCACTTAATTTAATCGGTGTTCTTTGCAATCCTGCACTAGCCATACCAAATATTTGTGTGTATATTTATAAATAAACTATCTCACCTTTTCTGACTTTTAAGCTTGATTTTGGATCGAATATACTTTTAAAATCTTACACAAACACAGAGCTACTTTTTGAACAACCAGCCACGTCAAACACACAACTGTCAACCTTCGAACGAAAGTACGTCGACACTGAGGACTATCATCACGGAAGATCTGATTCTGCCTCCTTCTTCTGAAGTGTTCGTTTGGACAAAACTGGAAGGTGAGTTTGGAAGCCTTCGATACCTAATGGTGGAACCAGACCCAGAGTGTTCCTCCCAAAGCGTCATCATTGGGAAAACACTAGTAGCACCGAAAAACAAAATGGTCCCCGTACGATTACTAAACACCAGACCGTACGATGTAATGTTGAAGAAAGGAGAAGTCGTTGGACGTTGCGAATCGGTTGCAGCAATTACGAAGATCACAGACGAAGCCCCGAGAAAAACTATAACTCCGGAGGAGCTCAAAACCATCAGAGCTAAAATACTGTATTCATCCAACCTTGATCACCAACAAACAAGGATGGCTGAAAATCTCCTACAAGAGTACACTGACATCTTCGCATCGCAAAAGGGACAATATGGTAGAATACAGTTGGTGCAGCATCGCATCAACACAGGAGATGCAAGACCGATTCGTCAACCAGCAAGACGCCTTCCACTGGCCAAACAAGGTGAGGTTGAGGACATGATAACAGCAATGAAGAAGGACGGTCTTATCGAAAATTCCAAAAGTCCTTGGGCTTCACCAGTGGTGCTAGTGAAAAAGAAAGACGGAAGCACTCGTTTTTGTGTGGACTACCGAAGGCTGAATGATGTGACTAAAAAGGACAGCTATCCCCTGCCGAGAATCAGTGATACCCTGGATGCTATGGAGGGAGCCCAGTGGTTTTCGACGCTGGACTTGAAGAGTGGATATTGGCAAGTTGACATCCACCCTGATGATCGGGAAAAGACGACGTTTTCTACAGGTAATGGGCTCTGGCAGTTTAAAGTTATGCCGTTTGGGCTATGCAACGCTCCGGCAACATTCGAGCATTTGATGGAGTGCGTTCTTCAAGGACTGACGTGGAAAGCGTGCCTTGTCTACTTGGACGATGTCATTGTTTACGGGAAAACATTTGACCAACATTGCAAGAATCTAAAAGCCGTGTTTCAGAGACTTCGAGAGGCTAACCTTAAACTGAATCCAGAAAAATGTGCACTTTTCAAAACCGAAGTTAAGTATTTGGGACACATCATCTCTTACCAAGGAGTGAAGACTGATCCTGAAAAAGTTGACTCCGTCAAAAATTGGCCAACACCACAGGACAAACATCAACTCCGAAGCTTTCTTGGTCTAGCCACATATTACCGACGTTTTGTTAAGAACGTTGCTGGAGTTGCAAAAAGTTTGCATCAGCTCACCGAAAAAGGGAAGCAGTTCAAATGGTCAGGTGAGTCTGAAAAATCTTTTCAGGAACTCAAATACCGCCTCTGTAAAGCTCCAGTGCTGGCACATCCAACACCTGGCAAAACATTCATCATCGACGCAGATGCAAGCAACGTTGGAATTGGGGCGGTACTATCCCAAGTGCATGATGGCGAAGAGAAAGTGGTGGCATATTACAGTAAGGTCCTCTCGAAGCATGAAAGAAACTACTGCGTGACCAGAAGGGAACTGCTAGCTCTTATCTTGGCAACAAAGCACTTCCATAAGTACATCTATGGACAGAAATTCCTTCTGCGGACAGACCATGGTGCTCTGAACTGGCTGTTGAACTTCAAAAATCCAGAAGGTCAAGTCGCAAGGTGGATAGAAAGACTGCAGACTTATGATTACCAGATTCAACACCGCAGAGGAAAGCTGCACTCAAACGCCGACGCATTGTCCCGAAGACCTTGCAAAGAGGATTGCAAGCATTGTAGGCGACAAGAAAACAAAGAAAATATTACCGCTCAGCGACTAAGAGCTGACCCCATATGCGGATGGAGCAATGAGGAAGTGAAGACCACTCAACAGGAGGATCCAGATATAGAACCCATTCTCGCATTGAAAGAAAATGAAGAGAAACCTGAATGGGGAGACATTTCTGACCGGAGTCCAGTTCTCAAAGCCTATTGGGCACAGTGGGACTCACTTTATGTGCAAGAAGGTGTCCTCAGGCGAAGATGGGAGTCCGCTGACGGTAAATCATATGTGATGCAGCTGATCGTACCGCAATCGAAAGTCAGTGAAGTTCTTCGGGAGATGCACGACGGACCTTCTGGAGGTCACCTGGGAGTTAACAAAACACTGGAGAAGGTGCGACATCGGTTCTACTGGTTACATGCTAGAGATGACGTGGAGAAGTGGTGCCGAACGTGTGACAAGTGTGCTGCAACCAAAGGACCTGGTAGGAAGATTCAAGGTAAGATGCATCAGTACAACATTGGATCGCCTTTTGAGAGGATTGCAGTAGATGTGGTGTGTGCCTTTTCCAGAGACCAACGCTGGAAACAAGTACATTCTGGTTGTAATGGACTATTTTAGCAAATGGCCTGAGGCGTATGCCATCCCAAATCAAGAAGCCAAAACGGTGGTCGACCAGATTGTGTTTAACTGGGTAAGTAGGTTTGGCGTACCTATGGAACTCCATTCCGACCAAGGGAGGAACTTCGAGTCAAACATCTTCCAAGGAGTGTGCGGACTACTTGGCATCAAGAAGACCAGAACCACACCGCTTCATCCACAATCTGATGGGGTGGATGAAAGATTCAACGGGACCTTGAAAGAACACCCTACCAAGGTCGTAGGCGACTACCAAAGAGACTGGGATAGGCACGTACCGCTATTCCTGATGGCCTATAGAAGTGCAGTACATAGCTCGACAGGACAAACACCATCTGACATCTTGTTCGGGAAAACCATGCGGCTGCCCAGCGAACTTAAATTTGGATGCCCCACAGAGGAGCCACAGGACACAAACGAGTATGTGGATGACCTCAAGGAGAGACTCGCTGACATCCATAAAAGAACAAGGGAACGGATGAAAACCTACAGCGACCGGATGAAGACACGGTACGACACAAAAGCGACAACGGCAGGATTCCAAGCAGGAGATCGTGTGTGGCTTTATAATCCTCATCGTCAAAATTGATTGTCACCGAAACTTCAGCAGAACTGGGAAGGTCCTTATACTGTTGTCACGAGGATTAACGACGTGGTTTACCGCATCCAAAGAGGATTAAGAGGCAAGTTAAAAGTAGTTCATTGTGACCGGCTGCATCGATATAGTGGCGAGGCTGCAGATGGAATTATTCGGGACGAACAATCTTAAGGAGGGGCAGTGTAATGAACACCCAACATTTATACCAATTTCCTAATCGAAAAGGTTCAACCGAAACACAACTGGCAACACTATAATGGAATGGTATAAAATGACAGGCATTGCTTGTAAGCCAGTGTGTGTGAGTGTAAAGATTTTTGACAGCAAATGTGGAAACCATGGAGAAGAAACTGGAACGCTCTAGATGAGTGTTGTTCTATATAAATAGGACCGCTGACGCAACGAGCAGTCAGTTTTGATTATAGAGTGATAAAGTTAAGAGTGAAATGTTGTTAACCAGTGATAGTCCAATAGTCGAGTTGAGTTCGAATAAAGTATAGATCACAGAGTAGATAATACAGAGTATCCACTTCCACCCCTTCAACCCGAAACACCCGCAAAAAATTTTTCAACACGAATTCAATATGGCGTCCTATTTCTGATAAAAAAAAATGGAGTAGTGGTAGATTTCCAAACTTCAACAAATAAAAAAAAACAAGATGACACTTGCCTTTGACAATTGCAAAATACTGCAAAATTATTTTAAGTTTTATTTCTTGCAGGTATTTCAAACTTATATTGGAAATTGTCGGTATTTACATCATTCCCATATTGTTTTACGAAAGTCAAAATAGTTCTTTTTCCTTTTTTCGTGCAGATAAATCGAAACATGAACAATTTCGTTTGGTTTCTGTTATTCTGAGATAGCGTCGCTGTTCGACCTGGATCCAACTACAATGACCAGAACCGACAGCCTTGTTCCACAGTTCAGCTATGTAAACCGGGGTTTACATCACATGGTTGGACAACATTACCAAGCCATTCCATTGACAACACGATATTCAGCAAATAGAAATAAACAACAGTTTGGCCTTAGGTTAAGCTTCTCACATTTCGTTAGATTCGACTATCTCGGAGAATCCTGCTGCTGATTCTAGCCCAAAAGAGGATGTTAAAGTGCAGGCAAAAAAGGCAAACATCGAAATACTTGAAAATGTTATCCTAAAACCAGTCCAAAAAATTCTAATTATAAATCGTCAGTATTGACAATAAAAGTAAACGTTAATTTGAATCTTTAAGTGTGGCTTTTATGTTTTTCTTGTTCCACTTTAACCAAAATATCTACATTTCATTTGATTTAATCTCTAAGATGTGTGTTTTGTGTTCGTGAAGCGTTGTTATTTCCAAACAAAAAAATTATTCACCGAAAGCATTTCAGTGTCAATTTCACGTTTCAAGAAAATTATTTTTTTGCTTCAAGCATACATTAAACCATGTAGACAATTTTTGAAAAACTTGTCACAATGAATATCTTTAAATACCAAAATATTGTCCGCGTTATGCTGAGGTCATAAAGCCTTCATTTGTCTCTGTAGCACAATTACTAACCAATTGCCAACAGTTTAAGTTTCCACTTTTGTTTGTGTTAAGAAAAAGTGGAAATGAAATGAAATGAAAAAAAAAAAAAATCACTTTTGATATTCATCAACACCAATGGTTGGATAACATCCAATCATCATTGGAAGCAATTATTGTATAGTTACAAAATATAAAATCAAAACTTTGTTGACAAAAAAACAACTTTTTTTCAGAATTCTCTTGTATTTTGAAAACACAGATAGCAAGTATGTAAACGATAAACTTGAGTTAAATGTAATGGTGTTGGGTTCGCTTTACTGCGCTTTGCTCAGTTCTTCTATCCAATCTTCGATCTGAGAACAAATTTCGTGCCGTTTTAAACAGAAGTGTGTGCTAATAACCTGTTGGAGAGTAACAACACAAATATATATCATACTCAGCATCGGAGTGGTATGTAAATTTTACCTCTTTGAGACATGGACTTGGAATGCATATCTGTTCTAGCATGGCAGAGAATAACTAATACGAGAGATCTCATATTGTGTTTGCAAGTGTGAGAATTATTTTCCAGATAAGCGAAGAATTTGTTGTCGTGTGTAGTGGAGTGTTATCACTACCTGAAGCGCTTAATGCATCCTCACTGCCAATCTGAAACGAATTTACAATGGTTAGAAGAATATTTGAATATTGATTTATATTTTTACCATGACAGGATGCTTCCACTAATTTAGTTTCTAGTTCCGAGATTCTGGTTAGCAAAGAATCGATATCTTTTCTCATCTTTCTCTCTACATCCATGTTTTCTGTTGTTCTTTTGAAACAATATCTTGTTGGAGCGATGCAACGCGGCGCTTTAATTGCTTATTGCTAGAACCTAAACTATTTACCTCAAGCTCAGAACGTCGCAGAGAAGTTTATTTTTGTTCCAATGTTTTTTTGTATTCCAGCACCCTTATGTGTTCATTTTCATTTGTAGAATGAGAAGGTCGCACACTGATTGATATGCCTATAAAAATTTTTTTGAGAAACTACCCTCCCTGTCAGTATTTAAGGATGAATTTACCGATTCCTGAATTTGCTGCGTTGGTCCGTCTCAAGTGAGCTGACAACAAGGGTTCATGTATTTATGTAAATTTGTTCGAAGCTCTGCACATCCACTTTGGGACACTTGAAATTTCACATTGGTGTTCCAAGTAAAACAAGCCCCAAGTCAATGAAAAGTAACACGCTTCCGTGCAGTAAACCAAAGCCTCGTTTGGCAATCCGCGACCGGGTTCTCCTTTGTCTGACTCTCCTCAATGTCTTGGTACAAAGAATCAAAAAGATTCCACGAATTCAAGTTGTGACAGGAAAACAATATCGGAACAACATTAAGGGAAATGATAATTGTGTAATATTTTCAAGAAACTTTTCGACAAAAATACTTTGCACTCACGAACCACGAAAGAAATTGGTTTGTTTTTATTTTGCTTATCTGTCATAATGAGTGTGGGGAGTTTAAGGCTATGTGCACATTGTTATTTTCTGTGAAACTTAACAAAGCGCCTGCATCGGTATGAAATTTTTTACTAATTTTTGTCTTTTTCAGTGAAATACTGGTCAAAATGGAAAAAAAAGTTATTTCCTGCAACTTAAATTCATTTTTCTAAATTCTAGGCTGTATGAAAATTAAAAATTATTGATTTTTTTGCAACCAAAAAAATTTTTTTTACTTTTTAAACTCAACTGACTTTTTTCTGTGGCCACACACAATGGCGGCTGTGGTAAGTGAAGGCCGGTGCGGGCATCCGGTGCGGGCATCCGGTTTAGTTTTAGCTTGTAGGCAAAACGCACTACCTTGCTGCAGTGGACTCTCTGGTTATACTCTGTGGTATAGATCACAGAGTATAACCAGAGAGTCCACTGCAGCAAGGTAGTGCGTTTTGCCTACAAGCTAAAATCAAACCGGGAACCCGCGTTTACCACGACCGGGAACCCACGTTTACCACAGCCGCCATTGGCCGCCATTGATTTTTCAGAGAATAAAAATCAGTTGAGTTTGAAAAGTAAAAAAAAATTTTTTGGTTGCAAAAAATTCGATAATTTTTAATTTTCATGCAGCCTAAAACTTAGAAAAATGCATTTAAGTCGCAGGAAATAACATTTTTTGGATGTGGATGCCATTTTTTTTCCATTTTGACCAGTATTTCACTGAAAAAGACAAAAATTAGTAAAAAAAATTTCATACCGATGCAGGCGCTTTGTTAAGTTTCACAGAAAATAACAATGTGCACATAGCCTTAAACTCCCCACACTCATTATGACAGATAAGCAAAATAAAAACAAACCAATTTCGTTCGTGGTTCGTGAGTGCAAAGTATTTTTGTCGAAAAGTTTCTTGAAAATATTACACAATTATCATTTCCCTTAACCTTCCGATAACAACACATTTAAAATATACGTAAATAACAACAGGGGTGGTATAACACCCCAGCCAGGATTAAATTAAAAAAATAATACTTTTACAGATAACTTAAAATTTTTATTGAAAAAAAACAACTCAGAAGCTTTTTCAAAAACAGAAAAAAGAGATTCATAAAAAAAATATATATATATTCACATAAAAAAAATAAGTCAAATGCAATTATTGCAAATTTCTTTTCTGTGCTCAGGCCATACAGAACACTGACATTCATAACACGAAAGCTTGCTCTTGCGGTCTTGTTTTCGTGGGCAAAATGCACAGCGTGATTGCCTCTGAAGTTAAAGAGAGGGCTCACCTTCATTGGACTTCATGGGGGGGCCTAGAACCCCTTTTATTACTTCAGGAAATTTTTTTAGCAAATGTTGATCTAAACGTCGCTCCATATGAGATTTGGTCAGTTGTAAACCTAATTCCTTTAGTTTACTCTACAAATAAAAATTTTTGCCTTTCAAAATCTTTTTCGATGCTTCTGCAAGCGGCTCTTTTTCATCCGATGATTGACCTATAAGTGGTCATCATCCATTTCAGATTGTATTGAATGATGATCTGTTATATCTGGGCAATCATTGTCTGAACCTGACTACATTCCACCATCCTCTCATTCCAAAACATTTTTTATATAATTTTCAATAGTTTCCCGACCAGTGGATGCCATTTTATTAACCTACTCAATGAAGAAAAAAAAATGTCCTACAAATTTTCGCATACGCGAATAACAACATGGGGTTCTATACAACCCCTACTGCTCATCAGTAACTAAGACCTGAGGTATTAAATGACAAATACATAGAATGATAGAAAGAGAAGTGAAGCGAAAACAAAATTACAGTTAAAATAAGAAGGCCTGGGGTACTATAGCACCCCTGTTGTCATCGAAAGGTTAATGTTGTTCCGATATTGTTTTCCTGTCACAACTTGAAATCGTGGAATCTTTTTGATTCTTTGTACCAAGACATTGAGGAGAGTCAGACAAAGGAGAACCCGGTCGCGGATTGCCAAACGAGGCTTTGCACGGAAGCGTGTTATTTTTCATTGACTTGGGGCTTGTTTTACTTGGAAAACCAATGTGAAATTTCAAGTGTCCAAAGTGAATGTGCAGAGCTTCGAACAAATTTACATAAATACATGAACCCTTGTTGTCAGCTCACTTGAGACGGACCAACGCAGCAAATTCAGGAATCGGTAAATTCATCCTTAAATACTGACAGGGAGGGTAGTTTCTCAAAAAATTATTTATAGGCATATCAATCAGTGTGCGACCTTCTCATTCTACAAATGAAAATGAACACATAAGGGTGCTGGAATACAAAAAAACATTGAGACAAAAATAAACTTCTCTGCGACGTTCTGAGCTTGAGGTAAATAGTTTAGGTTCTAGCAATAAGCAATTAAAGCGCCGCGTTGCATCGCTCCAACAAAATATTGTTTCAAAAGAACAACAGAAAACATGGATGTAGAGAGAAAGATGAGAAAATATATCGATTCTTTGCTAACCAGAATCTCGGAACTAGAAACTAAACTAGTGGAAGCATCCTGTCATGGTAAAAATATAATTCAATATTCAAATATTCTTCTAACCATTGTAAATTCGTTTCAGATTGGCAGTGAGGATGCATTAAGCGCTTCAGGTAGTGATAACACTCTGGAAAAGAATTCTCACACTTGCAAACACAATATGAGATCTCTCGTATTAGTTATTCTCTGCCATGCTAGAACAGACATGCATTCCAAGTCCATGTCTCAAAGAGGTAAAGTTTACATACCACCCCGATGCTGAGTATGATATATATTTGTGTTGTTACTCTCCTACAGGTTATTCGCACACACTTCTGTTTAAAACGGCACGAAATTTGTTCTCAGATCGAAGGTTGGATAGAAGAACTGAGCAAACCGCAGTAAAGCGAACCCAACACCATTACATTTAACTCAAGTATATCGTTTACATACTTGCTATCTGTGTTTTCAAAATACTAGAGAATTCTGAAAAAAATTGGTTTTTTTGTCAACAAAGTTTTGATTTTATATTTTGTAACTATACAATAATTCCAATCTTGATTGGATGTTATCCAACCATTGGTGTTGATGAATATCAAAAGTGATTTTTACTATGCTACCTTATTAAATGGCAAGTGAAATCACTTTTGATCGGGAATTTTTTCAAGTTTTGTTTTGATTGAAAATGTTATGATACAGCTTTGTGGTAAATATAATTTCTGACCAGGAAATATATAACTTATGGGATGGCTGTATGTCTACTCATATACATATAAAACCCAAAAAGGTAGAAAAAAATGTTCAATTTCTGTATTTTAGAAACTCTTGTTACATTTTTGGGGGTTACATCTATATTTTCTGATTAGAAATTATATTTATCACAAAGCCGTATCATTTTTTTTTTTAATAAATTTTTTTTTTAAGAAATTTCCCATCTAAATCCGTTTCTATTGGTTTTTATCAAAAAAAGTAGAAAATGATAGTTTTGAGCTAAACTTTTTTTGAAATATAGCTCGCATCGAAAATGTCATGATGCAACTTTGTAGTTAGTACCATAGAGACTCAGAAAATGTATAGTTCGTAACCGTAAGTGAAGCCATTCATCACCAAATGTTTTTTTTCATTGTGACAAGTTTTTCAAAAATTGTCTACATGGTTTAATGTATGCTTGAAGCAAAAAAAAATTTTCTTGAAACGTGAAATTGACACTGAAGTGCTTTCGGTGAAAAATTTTTTTGTTTGGAAATAACAACGCTTCACGAACACAAAACACATATCTTAGAGATTAAATCAAATGAAATGTAGATATTTTGGTTAAAGTGGAACAAGAAAAACATAAAAGCCACACTAAGATTCAAATTAACGTTTACTTTTATTGTCAATACTGACGATTTATAATTAGAATTTTTTGGAATGGTTTTATGATAACATTTTCAAGTATTTCGATGTTTGCCTTTTTTGCCTGCACTTTAACATCCTCTTTTGGGCTAGAATCAGCAGCAGGATTCTCCGAGATAGTCGAACCTAACGAAATGTGAGAAGCTTCACCTAAGGCCAAACTGTTGTTTATTTCTATTTGCTGAATATCGTGTTGTCAATGGAATGGCTTGGTAATGTTGTCCAACCATGTGATGTAAACCCCGGTTTACATAGCTGAACTGTGGAACAAGGCTGTCGGTTCTGGTCATTGTAGTTGGATCCAGGGGCTAGATTCCGCAAGAGTGTGTATAAAAAACTCACGTCGAACACCGACGCTATCTCAGAATAACAGAAACCAAACGAAATTGTTCATGTTTCAATTTATCTGCACGAAAAAAGGAAAAAGAACTGTTTTGACTTTCGTAAAACAATATAGGAATCATTGACATATTATATATGGACTGCTAGTTGAGTGTAATCTCCATATAAGACTGGCAAAGATTTTGAAGCCAAGCGACACTAGCCCTCTTGGTTCCCCTGTCCGCCATTTACGGCAACATTACAATTTTTTCCCAAGAATTAGGTGCCATCTAAAAGTTTGCTGTGCAAACAACAATAAAAACACTTATGCTTTTACGAGAATAACAAAAAAAGACAAGACAACATCTGCCAGTTTGACAATAATATGTCAATGATAGGAATGATGTAAATACCGACAATTTCCGAAATAAGTTTGAAATACTTACAAGAAATAAAACTTAAAAATATTTTGCAGTATTTTGCAATTGTCAAAGGCAAGTGTCATCTTGTTTTTTTTTTATTTATTGAAGTTTGGAAATCTACCACTACTCCATTTTTAATCAAGAAATAGGTCGCCATTTTGAAATCGTGTTGAAAAATTTTTTGCGGGTGTTTTGGGTTGAAGGGGTGGAAGTGGATACTCTGTATTATCTACTCTGTGGTATAGATACTGAATAAAAGTGATAGAAATAATTTGAAAGGTGAAGTTTTATTTTGCGAACTAAGCGCACGTTACAATATGTTTTATTTATTATGCCGTTGATTTCGATTAATTTTCGATGCATGGCTGCATGGGTGAATATAAAGCCCTTCAATATGGGCGATATTGAAGCATTTAAATCATTTAATTTTTGTTAAGGTGCTCTACCAATAACTTATGCGATAATTTCATACCGTATATTGCGATAACATATTTGATATTTGGATGTATATGAAGTCGATTAAGTTGAAAAATCGACAAGGTTTTCATTTTAAGCAGCAAATGTTATCACAAACTAGATAATAAAATAACAATAATGTTATGATGTATTGGCAGCATGTTGGCAGGGTTCTACGATTAACTTTTTCCGATTGAGAAGGTAGTACGTTTAATGGTAACGACAGGGGGCGATACCAGCGCTTTCCCCGGCATGGTGCTACTAAAGTTTCCTTATACAATGGAATATTTGTATCACAGTAAGATCTCGTATTACAAAAACAACAATTTATACAAGTGGAATTTGAGGTGCAAGAGATCTCCTCTGTGATCAGCTTGTTGGCAGGTTTAATGTCGATTTCCAGTGGTACACAAAAGCACTTTTAAAAGTGCTTTTTTGCTCGACATACGTTTCATGTAGGTTAGGTTAGGTTAGGTTTAAATGGCTGTCAGGAAAACAAACTGACACACTTAGACCAATATTAGGTCCATTGTGATACCATAAGTATTATGCGAGGGAATACCTCACTTAACAAAACCATTTGGAGCTTTTAATAAAGCGAAGGATATGCAGGGGATCTGTGTGTGCCAGATCGCTTGGATCATCAAGAAAATATTTTCCTAGATGCCGCTTTCTTTTAAAAGAGAGTGCAGGACATGAGCAGAGGAGGTGTGGGATTGTCTCCTCCTCCTCCTCATCTAAGCAACTTCTGCAGAAGTCATTTGAGGGAACGCCAAGTCTTATGGCGTGTCTTCCTATCAGACAATGTCCGGTGATGACATTGATTACGGAGCTAACTTGCAATCTGGCAATTGATAACAAATGTCTTGTGCGTTTTGGATCTAGACCAGGCCATTTCCGTTTTGTTGCCACGCACGTGGTGATATTGTACCACCTATGATTTGTTCTATCCATTGCCTCTTGCTTTAGCATAAGTTTACATGTAGCGATTGGTATACCAATATTCAACCTGCTGGTTGAGATCGGTAGAACGGTTCCTTCTCAGTTGAGGGCGGTTACTGAGTTCGTAGAAACAGCGCCGAGTGATTTGAGGGCTGCTTGACTATCTGAGAAAATCCGGATATTCGTTGAGGATATGACGTTTTCTTTTAGCCATGATAGGACCTCTTTGATCGCCAGAATTTCCGCTTGGAACACGCTACAATGGTTTGGAAGGCGGAACGAGAGACTTACGTTAAGTCGGTTTGAGTACACCCCACAGCCTACCCCTTCTTCGGTTTTTGAACCATCTGTATAGAAATGAATTGAATCATCTCTCAAAAATTCTTCGTCTTCCCAGGTCGTTCTCGGTGGGATTGAGACTTGGAACTTATTATCAAAAACCAATTGGGGGATGGTGTAGTCGGAGTGACAGGGGATTGATCCGAATAAATTCAGGATTGCAGCATGACCGATGTTGTTATCCGTCCATTGGGAGATAGCTCTCATACTAGTGGCTGCACTGGCGGCCATTTGTTTGCTGAAGATATCTAGTGGTGTGAGGTTTAGGAGTGTATTTAGTGCAGCTGAGGGTGTTGATCTCAGTGCTCCACTTATACACAGACAGGCTGTTCGTTGGACCTTGCTTAAATTATCGCAGTAGGTCCTTTTATCAAAAGCGGTCCACCATACCACTACTCCGTATTTGAGTATTGGTCTGATGACCGCGGTGTAGAGCCAGTGGGTGATTTGGGGGGAGAAACCCCATTTGTTACCAATGGCTTTTTTGCAGGAAAATAAGGCCACGGTGGATTTCCTGATTCTTTCCTGTATATTGGCTTTCCAATTCAGCTTTTTGTCTAGGATTATACCTAGATATTTGGCTTCGTTTGAAAGTACAAGTGAGATTCCATTTATTGATGGAGTTGTTAGTTGAGGAATTTTATATTTCCTGGTGAAGAGAACGAGTTCAGTTTTCTGAGGGTTGACCCCCAGATCACATTTTCCCGCCCATTTTAGAAGTTTATTTAGAGCGGTCTGCATCAGGTCCGTAAGGACGTGAGCATGTTTGCCGGACACCGCAATGGAGACGTCATCTGCATATGCAATCACTTTGAATCCCTCAGCTTCTAAGTCAATTAGAAGTTCATTGACGACTATATTCCATAGAAGAGGGGATAGGACTCCGCCTTGCGGTGTTCCTCTACTGACAGATCTCTTTGCAGAGAAGTTTCCTAGAGTAGAGTTGATTCTCCTGCTTTTTAGCATTAGATTTATCAACTCCACTATGGAATCATCTACTTTGAGCTTCGTCAGTGCCTTTGTAATTGCAGAGTTGCTGACGTTGTTGAAGGCGCCCTCTATGTCGAGGAAGGCGGCCAGAGTGAATTCTTTGTGATGGAGGGAATATTCTATAGTACGTACCAGGGTGTGTAGGGCCGTTTCTACAGATTTTCCCTTGCAGTAGGCGTGTTGTGCTGTAGATAACAATTTTGGATCTATAGCTGTACGCAGGTGGATATCAATCAGTCGTTCTAAAGTTTTAAGAAGGAAAGATGATAGACTTATTGGTCGGAGATCTTTTGGGTTTACGTGGGATGATTTCCCAGCCTTAGGTATAAACACCACCTTGACTTCTCTCCACTGAGTGGGGATATAGTTCAAGGTGGTACAGCCGATGAGAATTACTTCAAGGACAGGGATAATAATGTCCGCGGCCTTTTGAAGTTCGGCTGGAATTATACCATCAGGTCCAGGGGATTTGTATGGGTCAAAGCTGTTAATGGCCCAAACTAGTTTTTCCCTTGTAATCAGATCGGGGTTGTTTGTTGTTATGCTACCTGGTTCTGTGGAATCATAGTTGCATAAGTTCTTAGAGCTTCCTGGAAAGTGAGTGTCCAGAAGCAAATTGAGCGTTTCTTCGCAGGATTCTGTCCAGCTGTCAGCTGTTTTCAAACTGCTAGGCATGGTCGGACTCTTTGAGAGGATTTTTCTTAATCTAGAAGCTTCTGAAGTATCTTCTATTTTTCCACAGAAGTTTCTCCAGGAAGTTCTTTTATTCTTCCTCAGTTGATATTTATAAGTTTTGAGGGATTCCTTGTAGGAGTCCCAGTCTATTAAAGTTTTAGATTGTTTAGCTCGGTTGAAAAGTTTTCTACATTCCTTCCTGAGCGGTTCTAGCCCCGAGCTCCACCACAGTGGTTTCTGTTTTCCTCTTATTTTTATAAGAGGACAGGATTTCTGCAGTGAATGGTTAAGGGCAGTGGTAAGATCATTGACTTTTTTGTCTAGATCCTGTTTGTTTGTAGGGTTTTGTAAAAGTTCAGGTTTAATAAACTTTTTCAAAATTACCCGATATTTTTGCCAGTCAGTTTTCCGATAGTTTCGGAAGACTGGTTGCTTAAGAGGTTCCTCATTTAGATCAAATTGAATGTATCTATGATCAGCAAAGGAGTGTTCAGTAGATACTTTCCAATTAGTAATCCTATGATGAACCGAGTCGGAGACAAGAGTGATATCTAAAACTTCTTGTCTGTTTTTGGTAATGAATGTTGGTTCATTGCCAATATTATAGAGCTGTGTCAATCGCGATTGATTCGGTCTTTTCGACCCGTTCACTGGAAATGATTGATGATTGCAATCATACAAAACTAAAACAATCAATCACCATTTCAATCATTTCCATAGAACGCCACTGAAAGAAACTCAGTATTTTACTATTATATGCTGTATTTGTATGAGATGGGTGAAGATGACCGAAACTGAAACCAATGATTTGATAGAAACGAACGACGAGACCGAAACCAATCATTTGTATGAGCCGAACGTCAGAAAATGAAACCAATCACTTGAACGATAGACGAACGACCGAAAATGAAACCAATCGTTTGAACGAAATGAACGACCGAGACTGAAACCAATCACCAATCACTTGAACCAAACGAACGACCTAGGCTGAAACCAATCGTTTGAACGAGACCCGAAACGATTGACCGAAACTGAAACCAATCAAACAAGTACTACAGTACTCTGTCTACTTTAATGCTCATAGAATGGTGCTTTTGCTGAGTAGGTGGGCGATGTTTTATTTTCATTTCAGATAAAGCACATATACATACTTATGTTTATTTCATATTTTCAGCTTTTAGAATTTGATTCAGAACTTTTCTAGTGCTTGTTTCAAAGCGATATGGAAAAATTTCTACTTTGAATTTTTTAAAGCCATTCTCACTGAAAATGTGTAATGAATGTAATGTGTGTATGTATATGCACTTTTAAAAAAGAAAACCATCCCCCATCAACAACTCAGTACCATACTATTGGTTCTTGCCTACGTTTCTGTTTCGATGTTGACTCGACTGCACCTATGTATGTATGTAGGTACTAGGTAGACACGAAACGTAAACAGAGAGTAATAAAAATTAAAAAATACAACGCTGCAGGCTGCACTGCAAATGATTGGTTTCAATTTCGGTCGTTCCTCGTTCTCGAGGGTCTATTGGTTTCAGTTTCGGTCGATCGCCTCGGCCAGTTCAAGTGATTGAATGATTGATTGAAATGACCGAATCTTTCCATTGAACGATTGATGACTGGTTCGTTCACTGGAAATGAACGATTGACACAGCATTACAATATTACTTACTATAAGGTTAGTACTTAAAATAAAATCAAAAAGTGACTCACCCCTTTCATTTATGTCAGTACTGCCCCATACTGTGTGATGCGCATTAGCATCGCATCCAATGATGAGGCAGATCTTCTGCCGTTCTGCTGCAGCGACAATCCTTTTAAATAAGTCGCATGGAGGAGGGCCAGGATGGTCATGGCCGAGGTAAGCTGATACCAGCCAGTATATGTTGTCACTGGTCTGGTATCTTATTGTGGTTACATCACGATTGCTGTAATGAGGGAGTAAAAATACATTAGTGCTACTTCTTACCAATATGCAGGATCTGGGTTCACCTTTGTCCTTCATATACAGTAGAGTATATCCAGGAGTCCTTAGTCCTCGAACGGTGGACTTGATGATCCAAGGCTCTTGGATAAGGACAATGTCTTCCCCCCTCTTGTTTAGACGGAGAAGAAGGGAGGCCGAAGCCTGCTTGGAGTGTTGGAGGTTAATCTGAGTTAGCTGCACCATCTTGGGAACAACTAAGTAGACTAACCCCCACCACGGTCTGGTTGAGGTCGTCGTCTGTTTCGCTCACAGAGTTTGACCTAAGAAGGTCATCCTCGCTGAGCGAAACCTCGTTAGCGGAGTCATCAGTCTCCAAGTCGGAGAATTTGACGACGTTTTGGGCATCGGAGTCATCAGTCTCCAAGTCGGAGAATTTGACGACGTTTTGGGCATCCAAGTCGGATGTGGAGGGTTTGTTATCATACGTTTCAGCAGAGGATGTGCCGAGTTCGTCTATCTCCATGGATGGAGGGTCGACTTGCCCTGCGGGTTCTTCCACTGAAGACGCACTTTTTGTTATGGAAGATGGAACGATGTTCTGTTCTTCATCTTTTTTGTATATTTTTAAGGCAATATTTGACCAGCCGAACCGAATCACGCCTTTTGTCGCAGCCAGGGGAGCTAGGGAGTCCTTATTGATGACTATTATAGCCAATCTATAGTGACCCTCCGGCTCTTCCAGCTTCGCGACTTTCCAGTCATGGGTAGGAAGGGCTGGATTGCCGAATTGAATCATTTTCATGATTGTTTCTTTGCAGGAGAGTTCTGCTGGTAATCTAGCGCGAGCTCTAGGCCTGCAAGGGATATCCTCCCTTGACACGACTTCAAGCTTAGCACCAGGCCAGAGTCCCTCTAACCTGCTTATCGCAAGCTTATACAGATCGCGCGATCTTTCTCCATCAAACGCGATTAACCTGACGCACCCCTGATACCATCCTGCGTCCTCAAAGATGGCAGGTTCCCCTGGGTTTTCCATCATAAGAGTCCAGAAGGAGGCCTGGAGCTTGTTCATGATGATCGCCCATTGATCGAAAGAGATCGCACCATCCGCGTTACTCCTGTCAATGACAGCGAAAATGGGTTTGTCCTTCAGTGCGTCACTGTACGACATGTCTTTTTTGGAGCTGAGGGTGCTTGGTTTTTGCACCTTAGGCCTTTTGGCGTTCGGGGTTGACTGCTCGAACGAGCGTTGGCGCTTAGACGTTGAGTCTTCGCTGTGTTTTTCATTTATTGCAATGATTTTCATTGCCCACTCAAGTTTGGCAGATTGCGTTGAATCAAGCTTAGGTTTAGATACCGCACCTAACACCTTCGCAATTTTCTCCGCATTCCGCCTTTCTTTGTGGTTTGGGAATGTAGGGAGGTTGGGATGCCCTTCGTTGTCCGTTCCACTGTAAGACACAGTTTCACCTTCAACTTGGGGGTTAGGGGAATTGGAAACCCTTTCGTTTTCAGTTCCACTGTAAGTCACAGTTTCACATTCAACTTGGGGGTTAGGGGGATTGGAAACCCTTTTGTTTTCAGTTCCACTGTAAGTCACAGTTTCACCTCCAACTTTGGGGTTAGGGGGATTGGACACCCTTTCGTTGTTTGTCCCACTGTAAGTTACAGTTTCGCCTACAACTTGGGGGAGGGAAGGAGTGTTTCCGGGGCTCGAAGGAGGTCCTCCCCTTTCAGCCACGGAGCCGAAAGTCTCGGCACCCGTACCGTCCGGGTTGGTCGACCTTGAGTCCTTTGACATAGGATGGGATGAGGTGGGAGGTTGGGGCAGTGTTTTTGATGAGGGTAGCCCTTTCGTCAACATATCACAGTTCGCGTTGGAACCGAAAGTCTCGGCCCCTCTACTTGCTGCAAGTCTTCTCCGGGGTCCCTACAATACGGGCAGTATGAGTGGAAGTGCTACAAAGAGTCACTGCAACTCTTCCACTGGTATGGGCATCCTCCTTAGGAGGGGCGTTAGAACCAGAGGGCTCTCCACATTTCTTGGTTAGCTTGTGAGGCCTTCCTTGAACTGCAGTCGGCTCCCCAGCCCTTCCGCACGTTTCATGTAGACACTAGATCACTTTTTTTTGCCCCGAAAAATCACTTTTATGAATCTCGATTCAGAGGCAAGATTTACACGTACTTTCACGTACACCAACACAAAACATTTGACGTTTACCAGTTTGCAGTTTGAATACTTTGCACTTTTGGTTAAAGGACTGTGAAAGAGAGATAGTAAAAATAAACAATAAACTATTTTGTGAAAATGGATCGCTCAATTTTAGCTGCAATTTATCAAAATATATATGAGTCGTCATCTAGTTCCGATTCTGACGAAGAAGTGTTTGATGTTCTAAAATTGCTTGGACAAAACGAAAAGCATTCTGTGAATAATTTTGTTGAAAGTGTTGTGTATAATTATTCGGATGAGGAGGTTTCTTCCTAGTGCATTTATTAATAAATTTTCGAAAACATTCTTTCTATATAAATTGCAGAGCAAAACAAACGGGAAGAGTTGGCTGTCGAAAATAGCACACATACAATGATAAAAAAAGAATTTTGTCTTTTCGTTTCCAGTGAGCACGAAAAAAAGCACTTTCTTAGAGTGCTTTTGTTTTTGCAAAGACTGCTATTATACGGTGAAATTTGTCGCACGAAACTACTTCGAATTCTTCTTTGTTCTGTCATCCCGTGTCGCAAGTGTAATTACATGATGAAATCCAGTTTCATGAAACTAGTTTCACATTTCTCTTTATCTTTCATTCGGTGTTTTTATTTTTGGGAAAAAATAGTTATCTAGTAGTGCCTGGTTGCTTCAAAACCTCTTTTATTGGCAATTGAAAAGCAAAAAAGTCATTATTATTAGTATTATTACTTATTATTGAACCAAATGAAACAGAATAAACAGAAACACGAACAAAGACAAAGGGGGCGTTCGAGAATCGTATCCGGATAGCTTGTTGTTGTTGTTGTTGTTATTTATTGTTTTTTTTTATTTTTATTGTTGTTATTTTTGGTATACATTTCTATTCAAGTGATCAGCTGATAGAAAATTAATTTTTATTTCTTTCCATGTAGATTTTTTGTTTTGGTGTGCATTTATTTCAGCAAAAGAGTCTTTCAAAACGCATGGGAAATCGAAAAAAATAAGTTATAATCGTCTAGCAATGATATTTTGAATGTTTTATTGTTTTCAAAAGTCGAGTTTTAATATTTCACAGCTGTTGTCTGCAGCAATCTGGATCGTTCAAAAAGGTATCCAAGATACGGCTATCCGAGATAGGCTATCCGATAGGTTCTCGAACCCACCCAAAGAGAAACGTCAAAGCTGTTTCACGAAACCATAACCCATGCGACACACGGTAGCACATTGTCCATCTCTGTTTTTCGAACTTTCGTTCTCTTTTGCACTTATGGTGTTCGAACAGTTTCGTGCAACAAATTGCACCGTATAATAGACTGCTATACGGCTATTTATTTTTGGGGAAAAATAGTTATCTAGTAGTGCCTGGTTGCTTCAAAACCTCTTTTATTGGCAATTGAAAAACAAAAAAGTCATTATTATTAGTATTATTACTTATTATTGAACCAAATGAAACAGAATAAACAAAAACACGAACAAAGACAAAGGGGGCGTTCGAGAATCGTATCCGGATAGCTTGTTGTTGTTGTTTACGTGTTAAACTTTTAACAGAGTCACACACCCATTTCAACTAAAAAGCTATCTAAAGGTATCCGAGAATTTTTGGTATACCTTTCTATTCAAGTGATCAGCTGATAGAAAATTTATTTTTATTTCTTTTCATGTTGATTTTTTGTTTTGGTGTGCATTTATTTCAGCAAAAGAGTCTTTTAAAACGCATGGGAAATCGAAAAAAATAAGTTATAATCGTCTAGCAATGATATTTTGAATGTTTTTCTATTTTCAAAAGTCGAATTTTAATATTTCACAGCTGTTGTCTGCAGCAATCTGGAAAAAGATATCTGGATCGTTCAAAAAGGTATCCAAGATACGGCTGTCCGAGATAGGCTATCCGATAGGTTCTCGAACCCACCCAAAGAGAAACGTCAAAGCTGTTTAGCCCTGTTCACACTGTACAATTGGTTGGACAAACCTAGGTTTGACAAACCAATGCTTGATAGTGTGAACTCTTCATACGACCGCTTGTCCAATTTGTTGGATGGATTTCAAAAATTTTTGGAAATCTAGAAGTCGGATGGAGTGGAAGGGTATGTGACATAAAGTTGGACGACAAGCTTGATAGGTGTGAACGAAAACTACATCAGACCATCCAACTTCCATCAAACGAAGTCTGTCCAACTAATTGTACAGTGTGAACTGGGCTTTTCACGAAACCATAACCCATGCGACACACGGTAGCACATTGTCCATCTCTGTTTTTCGAACTTTCGTTCTCTTTTGCTCTTATGGTGTTCGAACAGTTTCGTGCAACAAATTGCACCGTATAATAGCAGTCAAAGGAAATCGACATAAATGTGTGTGTAAAGTTGGGCATCTTGATTTTGCTCTTCTGTGATTCAATGCATTGTCAAGGGGGAAATCGAGTTTATTCTCATTTCAATTTCCTTTGCAAAAACAAAAGCACTTTAAAAAAAGTGATTTTTTTCATGCTCACTGGAACAGAAAAGACAAAATTCTTTTTTATCATTGTATGTGTGCTATTTTTGACAGCCAACTCTTCCCGTTTTTTTTGTTCTGTAATTTATATAAAGAGTGTTCAATGACCTGTTCTAGAACAGTTTCAGACAGAAAAGATCAGCCTTTTGGTGTTCAATGAGAAATTTTCTGTTCTTTTCTGATCTTTTTTGTGTTCAATGAGCTGTTCTAGAACAGTTTAGCACAGCATTTTCTGCACCTCCTCTTGAGCAAGTGCAAAAGTGCAAGTTTGGTGAAAACTGTCAAAAGCAGCTGTTGACTTTTTGCTCGTAGTATTTTAAGCGCATTGTAATTTTAATTTGTTGTGAAAAGTTCAAAAATTTTTTAAAAAATCAGGAAAATAACATCTAACCTTGTGCTGAAAATAAAATTACTTATTCGTGACGAAAATACTCTAAATTAAATTGA
Source organism: Melanostoma scalare (assembly GCA_949752695.1). Classification (NCBI taxonomy): domain Eukaryota; kingdom Metazoa; phylum Arthropoda; class Insecta; order Diptera; family Syrphidae; genus Melanostoma; species Melanostoma scalare. The sequence continues at coordinate 126,421,607 of OX456985.1, forward strand.
TATCAGAAAAAGAAAAATTGGTGGTTGTTTTTTTTTCGTTTTTGTTGTTGCTTTTTTTGACAAGTTTGCTTGTTCTAACTTGCCTGACGTTTTTCACTGCTTCTGTGCTGTGCTGTGCTGTTCTGATCTAAAAAAAAGCCATTGAACACATCTATAGAAAGAATGTTTTCGAAACTTTATTATTGGGTGCGTTCGAAAAAAAATGGGTAGCATAACTAGGGTACCTTTGTATCCGGGTAAGTTTTCGAACGACTAAGATTAGGTATCTGTCAAATCAGAAACAGCTGATAAATCGAAGTGAAAACAAACCAAACCAAATGTGTTTTAAAAATTGCAAACAACACGTACCACTTATTATTCGATTGCAAACTTCTTCACAATCGTTTACTTCGTAAACAACGTCGTTTAGATTAATTAGGAGCACCATATTTTAAATTTTATGTTTACAAAAAACAATTTTGCAACAAAGCACTATGACAGAAAGCAAAACAAAAATGAATCCAAGTCAGCTGTTCTCAAATTTCAAATTGGGTAGCTTGCTATACCATGATTTTTAAGGTACCTTTGGATCGCTTTCCCCTCAAAAGATGTTTTGCAGTCAGCTGCTTTTTAACATGGGATTACACTAACAACAAATGTCACGAAAGGTATCTAGTTCGTCTTAGGTAAGAATCCGAACGCAGCCATTAAGTGCACTAGGAACAAACCTCCTCATCCGAATAATTGTACACAACAGTTTGAACAAAATTATTCACAGAATGACTTTCGTTTTGTGTAAGCAATTTCAGAATTTCAAACACTTCTTCGTCAGAATCGGAACTAGATGACGACTCATATATATTTTGATAATTTCAGCTAAAATTGAGCGATCCATTTTCACAAAATAGTTTATTGTTTATTTTTACTATCTCTCTTTCACAGTCCTTTAACCAAAAGTGCAAAGTATTCAAACTGCAAACTGGTAAACGTCAAATGTTTTGTGTTGGTGTACGTGAAAGTACGTGTAAATCTTGCCTCTGAATCGAGATTCATAAAAGTGATTTTTCGGGGCAAAAAAAAAGTGATCTAGTGTCTACATGAAACGTTTATCGAGCAAAAAAGCACTTTTAAAAGTGCTTTTGTGTACTACTGGAAATCGACATAAATATATATACAATCTACAATGGTTCTGTGTTCAAATAGTTCTTAAAAACTCTGTTCCAATGATTCTCTTTTAATAAAAGTGGTTGCATTTTACAAACCTTGTACATTTTCATTAATACGGAATAAATAATCTAAAAAAATGTCTTGAGCCAAGTTCTGAAACTGGTTTTGTATTCTCAGCGGTTAAAAGCTGAAAATAAAGAAGTTGTCTTTGCGTTTAGTGTTGTAAACGAGAAATGATTTTTATATTTATCGGTCGCAAAGAAATAATCACGAGTGAAAATATTCTAAAACCTACAGACAAGAAGTGAATACCTACATAAGCTTTTAAAACCAAATTAGCGAACTCAATTGATTGCTCTGACGAATATTGTATATCCACTAAGAAGAATATAACACGACATTAAAAGAAACATTTTTGCTGCATTTGCTTTAAATCCTTTGAGGAATGTAAGTGACTATTTTTCATTCTAGCTATTTTTGTTGTTTTTTTGTTTTTGTTTTGTATACTTCATACATTTATTTCGTTATGCACGAAAAAATTATTGAAATTCGAATAAGATTTGTGATATTAACAATTATACTAATCACGTATACATACATATACCTATATGTTTGTAGCCATAACAGGAGAAAAATTCCAATACCTTTTCTTATTATAAGCTATGGATTGGTTTTTGATAATTATGTCATTTATTTTTTCTCTATTGTTCTTAATTGAAGTTTCTCATGTGAATCTAAGCTTAACTCATAAAAATTATTTAGTGAAAGATTTCCCAATTGTAACATAACTATAAGATACTATAGTTTGTTGTGCATTGACGATGTTAGATGATGTATGCGGAAGGCGAATGTCAAAGATGATAGTGTAGTATCCACACCCAAAATACAAGATAATGTTTTGCCTCTTAAAATGCTACACTGTTTTTGGTTTACTGATCACCAGAGATGAGATTTTGTGAACGTTAAAATTAAAAAAACCCAATGTAAAACATTTAATAAGGTATAAAAAGGCATTTATTCAAACAATATAAACAATACATACCTACATATAAAACAATTTCTAGGCAACAACATGTATTACATACTTTAAAAAATTTTAAAAGACGAACAATGTAAGAAAGGGCTAAAATGACAAAATGAAATAATATGTTAATATATTTAGAGCGAGGGAAACGTCAAACATGTTTGTTTTTAGTCTTTAGTATCCAACGATTACACAAAAAAAGGCAAAATCTTTTCCCTACTGATTACTATCTTAAAATATAGGATTTTGGTAGTTTCCTTTAAATACATGTATACAGAGTGCCAGTAAAGCTCAGGACGAATAAGTTGAACCAAGTCAAGAAAAAATTCTCCCTCCATGTAGTATTACTTAATTAAAAAAAAAAATTATTTAAAATCAGCCATTTACAACCACATGTTATAGTGTTTTTCAAACCTAATACTTTATTCGTTAACTAACATTTTAGTTCTAGTTAATTTAGTAAATAGTTTTTGAGTAATCAGTCAGCTTTTCACGTCATCGATACATCCAGTTTAGCATCGGTGACAAAGTTCACTAACTAGAAATTTTCATAAACGTCAGGAAAACAAACTGGTCTAAATATAAAGATATACTTGTCTCAATCCAGTCAAAAGTCAACACTATAGATAATGATCGCAAGGTCGAAATATTCACTTTTACATTAAATCAAGCAGTGGAATCTTCCTGTCCCTTAATAACTCCTAGATGCAAGAAGAAACCACTATGGTGGAACCCCGAACAAGGTATTCTTAGAAATCAAAGTAGAAAACTCTTTCATAAAGCTAGATAGATAGATAGATTAAGGAGACCGGTAGAGCTTGCTCAGCTCTGGGCACTGCGGTGTCTGAATGAAACCTATTGTGTCATCTCTGTGCTTGGATTTGCTGCAAACACAAAATCCAGGAACAATAGCATCAACGTGTGTCATTCGCTCTAAAAACACGAACATCGGGAATGTGGTTGTGGAACTAAAAGACAAGGAAGATGTAGGCCAAATACTGCTGAACACTGTCAGACTGCGAAACACCGGTATTTCACTGCACAGAAACTACCCCGCGGCGTCAAGAGAACGACGAAGAAAATTAATAAAAATTAAGTCACAAGTTACTACGAAAAACAAAAATATAAAAACATTCATCCGAGGAGACATCATCAAAATTGGAGAAAAAACATTTTACTTCAATTCCAGCAATGTTTTGACATGTGACGAGGAAGGCGGAATGACGTTACTGCAGCAAGCAGCAACTGATCGATGACAGCTATGATTTGACACCAGGTGAAGTGCACATCAGTACTGCGTTCTTTTTTTCTTGGATGTTACGCGATGTAACATCGGGTAACATTATGTCGTTCTTAAATGCAAAAAAGTTACGATATGTAACATCGTGTCGTTCCTAAATGCAATGTTGAACTGTCAGAATGTTACGTTTCGTAACTTTTTCACTCATCTCTGGGACTTGAGTTTCGATGTTGATCTGTCAAACCCCTTTAAAATTGTTGTTGGTCAGAATTGTTTTGGTTTTTTTTTTTCATTTATCTTCCAAATTCTGTGAACAGTTATTGATTTTCAATCTTGTTCATTTCAGAATTCATTTTTCTTCATCAATAACGAGTTTCCTTTAGCTGGGTTCGTATTTTAAGAAATACTTTATTCATATTTTTGACAGACCAGCAAAGTGTAACATCGAGTCGTTCCTAAATGCAATCATGATTTTGTAACAAAGTCAAACATACACAACAACAACGATGATTTTGACACTACAGCATCGCGTAACATCGAAGGATAAAAAGAACGTCCTACAGAGGTGCCCAAACTGCAAGCAGTTCAGTGCTGCCAATACATATTTAATAATAATGCCGTCAGCCACGTTTACACTAAAAAATTTTTTAATGCTAAAGCTAATTTATGTAAGACTTCATTTAAAATTACTTCATACAATATATCAATCAGGGTTAGGAAATAAGTTGATATTTAAAAATTTTTTTGAAACCATTAGAGAACGATATTTTTTTATTACTTGAAACATTTATTGAACGAGACACTTCGCATTATGAGACATATTTCCCAGAATTTATACTTAAATGGATTCCGGCAACGAGAACGCATAACCATGGAAGAGCAAGTGGAGGATGCTTATTCGGCATAAAAAAATCACTTCACAAAATGTTAAAATGCTGCTTTGTAAATGAGATGGACAGAACTGTTATCGAACTGACAATAACGAATGAGAAATTTTTTATAGTTCCTGTATATATCAATTGAAATAAATGGATGGAGGAGTTTAGCAATTTTTACGACTTTCTTCTTTAAATTAACCAAGAAAATGTAATGGTAATCGGAGATTGTAACGCAAGGGTAGGTAACTCCCAGCTTCTACAACTAGAACCAGAGTTTATTCCCGGCCCCTTTAACATCACAAGATCTGCAATGGACACAAAAGTTGACGGAAACGGGAAAAAATTTATCGAAATGTGCGAGTCAATCGGTCTAACACTTTTAAATGGACGAACTATAAGCGATTCGGGTGACCATTTCACGTTCATCAGAGGAACCTCTTGCTCGATTATAGATTACTGTCTTGTGCGTGGAAGATGGTTGGAATGTGTGGAGGATTTAAAAGTCGGGGAGTTGATCTATTCAGATCACATGGCACTTACTTTTTTTTTTTGTATTGTATTGTATTTATTTATTTAGCATACGAAAGTATATAGCTATTAAATTACAAATTTAATATCTTAAAAACTATTCTTTACAAATTCTTTGACATACCGTTTATAATCATTGAAATTTGTTTCCGATTTAACATGTTCTGGCATTGAATTAAAAATTTGAAATCCTTTATATATATGTAATACTATTTTGTGTTATTGTGTTTCTATAGTTTGGAAGTCGCAAATCGTTCGAGTTTCTTAACAATTCAATCAATTCAATTTTTATTGAGACTTCAATACAATTTTTTTTTTCTTATGACTACATTCATGAATTAAAGATTGAAAGAAAGACCGACTTCATATAAATATGTCTGGCTACTCTAAATTTACAATAGAAAGGCTGGTTTTTGAACCTTTAACATTAATAAAATTGAAAATTTACATATTCGCTATACATTTTTCGTATGTTTGCTCCCGACATACGTACTCTTATGGCTCTTATTTTAATTTCCACCCCAATTTAATCTATCATTACATATGACCAACTGCTGGCACCATCTTTCTCGCATCATGACATGATTATTATAACTTTCAATTTGCTACTCGCAAATACAAAAAACGAAAAGATAATTTTTAACGATTTTTCGAATATCAACTTGGGAAATTTATTCAATGAAGTCCAAACTATCGACTGGTGACCATTATACACGACAGGTGGTACGTCGAAACAAGCTTGTATTGTATTTATTTATTTAGCATACGAAAGTACATAGTTATTAAATTGCAAATTTAATATCTTAAAAACTATTTTTTACAAATACTTTGACATACCGTTTAAAATCATTGAAATTTGTTTCTGATTTAACATGTTCTGGCATTGAATTAAAAATTTGAAAGCTTTATATATGATACTATTTTGTGTTTCTATAGTTAGGAAGTCGCAAATCGTTCGAGTTTCTTAACTGATATGGTTGAACTTCACCTACATATAAAATAAGATTACTAAAATAACTAGGCAATTCACCCATTTTCATTTTTTGAATTAACAAAAGAACATCAACTACTAATTTTTGTTTAACACTTTACCATTTAAGACGATTTAACATATTTAAAATACTTGTATAACGACCACATTTCAATATGATTCTCATTGCTTTGTTTTGTAGCTTTTGCAATCTATATATGTTACTATCATTTAACAGAAAAAGAACTGATGAGCAATATTCAAAATTCAAAATCAAATTGATTATAACGTTATACACTCTAACTGATGTATTAAAATCTAATTTGCTTTTAATTCTTCGAAAAAATTCACTTTCTTAGATATTTTTTTAACTATGTAGTCCACATGTTTGTCGAACTTTAGCTTTTGGTCTATTATCACACCTAAGTACATACTTTATTTGATTTACTTGCTCTATGTTTTCATTGTCTATACTTAAATTAATATTGCACTCTGTTTTAAATATCATCGACTTCGTCTTTTGAACATTCGTCTTTAGTTTGTTCGCCTTGAACCAGATGCTTAGGCCTTCAAGATCTTCTTGTAGCTGTTGAGTTATCATTGGTACATCCTTCCCCACAATGTATACAAGGGCGTCATCAGCAAACATAACTATCTTGCAATACTTTAAACATTTGTATACGTCATTTATATACAAGAGAAACAAAATGGGCCCGAGTACAGAGCCTTGCGGTATACCTAAGAAGGTTGATGTTTCCTCTGAACGTTTCCCATTGATTGATGTTTTCTGAGTTCTCTGTTCAAGATATGACGAGAACCACTTCAACTCCTTGTCACGAAAACCATATTGCCTCATTTTTTGAATTAATATCCCTCTATCTACTGTTTCAAACGCTCTCTTTAGGTCCAAGAAGACTGCAATAATGTTGGACCCATCTGCTAAATATTCTTTCCAATTTAACAGCACATAGTTTATGGCAGTCTCACAGGAAAGGTGGCTTCGAAAACCGAACTGATTTTCGATAATAATATTGTAAGTGTTTAAGTAGTTTTGTAGTTGTATTTTTACTATTTTTTCAATTACTTTTTCGTACACTGGTAACGCGTTTATTGGTCGATAGTCTTCACATCGTCTGGAGCCTTTAACTTTTTGTATTGGAGTTATTAACGATTCTTTCCACGAACTTGGAAAACATCCCGAAAGTAAAGACTTATTTACAATTTCAGTAATGACGTTTCCTATTTCTCCAAATGCATCTAAAAATATTTGTGGGCACATAAAATTAAAATCTTTTTTTTGTTTCATTGTTCTCAACACTTCAACAACATCAGATGGAGTTACGAGGTTGAATTTAAAACGACACGACAGTTCATCAATTTGGTTAACATACGGAATACTATCAATTGAGTGATTTATTTCTAGAACACTACCTACGAAAAAAGTGTTAAATTCATCCGCAACATCTTTTGGGTTATTTTTGGTTACTCCATTAAATATAATGTTCTCATCGGTTGCTCCTTTTTCCGACCCGATCACATATCTTTTTAAAGTTCTCCACATACTTTTTTGGTCTGATTGCATTAGTATTTTATTTTGTACGAAAAGCCCTTTAGTTCTTATTAGTTCTTTTTTATACCGATTTCGCGACCGTTTGTAATTTTCCCAATCACTCAATTCATCAGTTTGTAAAGCTTTATGGTAACAAATCAACTTTTCTGTCTTTAGATCTCTCAATGTATTATTGAACCACTCTACGTTATTTTCATTCACCTTTTTTGTCTTAACATAACTGTTCACAATTTTTAAAAGCTCATTTAAAAAAACATTACTCAAAAAGTGTATATCAACGAAATATTTGTAAATTGAGATTGCCGGATATCATTAATAAATACATCTTTTTCGTACTTTATGCACTTAACCGTTTTTTGTGCCAATGTATCTACTCTGTTTTCTTTTGATTTTAATTCCACTATTATTGTTTCATGATCAGTTATTTTTAAGTTCGTGTTTCTTTCTGTGAAAACTAGACGCGAATTTGTGACATTGTAATCAATAAGGGTTTTAGAGTATGCGGTTATTCGGGTAGGTTTGTCAATTATTTGTACTGTTGTATTTTCTGTAATAATTCTTTGCATATCTCTTTGATAAGTATAATTTTTATTAAGCCAATCTATATTAAAATCACCAACAATTATAAAGTCTTTCGCGTTTTCATTTAATTCCTCAAGAAGTTCTGCAAATCTATCACAAAACATTCTACATGATGCATTCGGAGAGTTATATAATACCACAAATGTTATTTGATAGCCCTTTGGCATTAAATTCACAATCATCCACCAATGTTCGTAGTCATACTGCTTCATTTTAGGAGGCTCAAATTTTATTCCCTCTTTAATGTAAATACTAACTCCACCTGTATGCCTAGAGTTACTATCACACCTAATAAGTTCATAATTATCAACATATAGTTCACTTGTTTCAACCTGATCAGTAAGGTGTGTTTCCGACAGTGCCACTAAATCAAAGTTATTTTCATGCAGGATAGTTTCAAGCTCACAAAAATTACCTGTTAATCCTTGAATGTTAAAATAGGCACAGTTTAAATACTTAGATGGCTAATAAGAAGCCCATTTTTTTCAATTTCTAATTGTTTTAAATAAACTGGACATGTTATGTCAATACAATCATGATTGCAATCCAAGCTCAGACCATATCTTTCATTTGACTTTGCACAATTTATACACTTCACTTGTTCTTGTTTGCACTCTTTTGTATCATGGCCTTGTCCACACTTTGCACATGCTAATTCATTTTTACATTTACTTGCAATATGCTTAAAGCCCCAACACTTATAACATTTTCTTATTGAAACATATTCAAAGATTCTGCATCGATCCCAACTAATGCACATTCTTCCCTCTTTCATCACTTTCGTATAATCCTCTGCTTCTAGTACAATAATTGCATTAAATACTTTAGTATTTTTGATACCACGGTAACACTTCACGCATTTCACTTCTCCTTTCAAATTATTTTGACTTTTCAGAGCTACTTCTATCTCACTTGTTTCATGCATTTCACTCATACGCGTTAACAAAATTTGCGGCACTGAAAGCTTTGGACTTTTAACAACATAATTTTCATTTAATTTTTCCTTCACTTCTTTGCATAATTTTTCACTAGATTCTTTATCCGAACAAACAATCGATATTGATCCATCTTTTTTTTCCTTAATATTATTAATTTTTATTGACAAATCTGACGGATTTATATTAACTCTAACGTCACTTTTCGTTTTGTTTATATTCTGCTTCTCTTTTGGTTTCACGATAACAGTAGACTTCGCGGTTTCTGAATAAGACTTTTTTTGTTACTTACTGTCGATTGCATGCTAAAAGAAGAATCGGCCAGAAATGATTCGGAGATGAAACTGCTACCCAAATTACAATGGAAGAACTCTCAACTGGAGCGCTATAAACGAAATCTAGACGGCATAATGGAATCAGTCAGCAGCAATCAACATTACTCGAACCTCACCGCGGATATCCTGGTCTCGTGTATCACTCAGGCCGCACAACCCTTTCAATCTGTCAGAAACCAGAAATGGAAAGAACCGTGGTTTGACAGAGATGACTCCTGAGGGTATCAAACTCAAGCCTTTCAAAAAACATTTTTTCAAGAGGCGAATAAGGATTTCAAAAGGATTTGTAAATAAAATCAGAAGTTATATTCGAACTACTTAAGCCAAAAATTATCAGAAGTAAACGACAGCCGTTCGTTCTGGAAAATAGCCCGTTCCCTCAATGGTATCTTTTTTGCTCAAAAAATAAAAATCAGTACGAATATATTAGCCGAACATTTCGAAAATTTACACAGTAAACCTGTAAATTTGAACCATTTGATTCTCTATGCCAATCCTTTAATAGAAAATGAAGAGCTTGATCGTGCCTTCACTGTTCAAGAAGTCTCAAAAGTTATACACCGATGTAATTTGAACTAAGCTCCAGGAGAGGATCGAGTGCCGTATGAATTTTTCAAATATTATTAAATACTTACTTAGGTGGGCATTACAGTTCGGGGTGAACCTGGGCCTCAACCAACATCCTTCTATAACGACTTTGATTTCGGGCGAGCTCTCTCCAGTTTCGCACTCCAAGTCGGTTGGGGTCTTCATCCACTTGATTGCGCCACCTAAGACGAGGTCTTCCCATCCGCGATTTCCCTGCAATGTGCTTTCGAACACCCGACGAGCCAGAGCGTTTGGGTCCATCCGCTCAACATGGCCCAACCATCGTAGCCTCGCGATGCGTACTCTTCTGGCTATGCCCATGTCGCGGTACAGCTCATACAGCTCGTTGTTGTATCTTCTTCTCCACACATTGTTTTCGCATACGGGACCAAAGATCATTCGGAGAATTTTTCTTTCGAAACGAACAAGGGTTTCCTCATCCGCTTTCGATAAGGTCCATGCTTCCGCGCCGTACAGCAGGACTGGGATGATCAAGGTCTTATACAAGGTCACCTTGGTTTTTCTAGAGAGGGTTTTGTTTCTCAATTGTCTTCTTAACCCAAAGAAGCAACGGTTGGCAAGAGTCCGTTTGATCTCCGCACTTATGTTGTTGTCCGTGTCTACAGCGGATCCTAGGTAGACGAAGTCCTGTACTACCTCGAAGTTATGTCTGTCTATTGTGACGATTTGTCCAATTCGTCGATGTTCTGTGTCCCTGTTTGATGACAGCATATACTTCGTTTTGCCCTCATTAACAATCAAACCCATTTTTGCCGCTTCTGTTTCAATACTCGCAAAAGCCATTATGACATCACGCTTTTTTCTTCCCATTACGTCAATATCGTCTGCGTAGGCGAGTAGTTGTACAGACTTTTGAAAGATTGTTCCTCTGGTGTTGACGTTTGAGTTTCTTACAATCTGTTCAAGTATGATGTTGAAGAAATCGCATGACAGTTTGTCGCCTTGCCTAAAACCTTTTTCGACATCAAATGTCTCGGTGAGTTCTTTACCGACCTTGACGGAGCCGCGTGAATTCTCCAAAGTCATCCTGCATAATCGTACGAGTTTTGCATTGATGCCGAAACTAGACATGGCTCTGTACAGCTCGTCTCTGTAAATGCTGTCATACGCGACCTTGAAATCGATAAAGAGGTGGTGAATATCGATATTATGTTCTCGGGTTTTTTCCAAGATCTGCCGTAATGTGAAAATTTGGTCTATTGTGGACTTCTCTGGTCTAAAACCACATTGATAAGGACCTATCGAGTTGCTGACGTGGGGTTTCAGTTTGAAGAGTTCGGCATCAAGTCCGTCTGCAGACAACTTCATACAATACACAATTTCATATTCAATAGGAGAATGGTTCCAGAAAGTTTTCGCAATTACTTAGCGAGTTTCAAGCCGGTTTCAGCAAAGAGTATTCCACAGTTGATAATATTTTTTTTATTAACCTGTATTGCCATTTCCTACCTTGACAGGGGGAAAAAGTTATATGGATTCTTCGTTGATTTCAAAGCAGCTTTCGACTCAATTGATAGGAATGCCCTCTTTTACAAGTTAAGCTGTCTTGGAAGGTCAACAAAAATGTTAACGGTAATACAAAGCCTTTATGAAAATAATGCAACAGCAGTTTGGGATGGAAGCGAGAGGTCAGCTTGGTTTCATACTAATACCGGAGTTAAACAAGGGTGTTTGCTTAGTCCACTTCTCTTCTCGCTCTTTTTGGATGACCTAACATCGGCTTTGACTGGAGGAATTAGTTTTGAGGGAGTTAACATCAAAGCACTTATGTACGCAGACGATATCGTCATACTAGCGGTGTCGCCGCAAACGATAAAAATGATGATCAACAAGTTGCGTGACTATTGTCGCTTGTGGAACCTCACGGTTATCACCAACAAATTCAAAATACTGGTTTTCCGTAATGGAACAGGCAGATACACAAGAGATGAAAAATGGATCTGGGAAAATGAACCGCTCGAAATTGTAAAGGAGTACAAATATCTTGGAGTACTCATTACACCACAACTTTCTTTTAAAAAACATCTACAAGGTAAACTCATCGACTCGAAAAAGGCTATCAACTGCAACTGGAAGGGAGTTCTTGGAAAAACAAATGTTGCCCCAAGCGCTAAGTACAAACTTTTTGAAGCGGTTATGCGAGCAATTATGTGCTATGCTGGTCAGGTTTGGGGTTTTAGACAATATGATGAAGTAGAGAAATTGTTAAGGTACTTTCTCAAAAAAATATTCCGTTTGCCGGAAAATACACCAACATATATGCTGCATCTGGAGACTGGAGTATCACCGCTCTACATTTTCTCATTCAGAATGCATTTTAATTATGTAAGAAAAATACTAGCCCTCTCAAATCATCGACTTCCGAACATAATTGCAAGAAATCTGCTGCAGCGAAAGTCCCAGTTTTTTGCGGAATGGTCACGGCTTGAACTTCAGTACAACGTCGAATTGATGGAGACAGGGTTGGAGGAATGGAGTAAGAACTTTGAGGTGTTGCTGGCAAAGATCGAGGAAACAAGTTTTGAACAATATGCTGAGATGGCAACCCGAAGTGAGTCTAGAATGATGTACAAAATCCTGCAGCATAACCATGGTGCCAATAATTATTTCAATGATCGATATCCGATTCGCACAATCACTACCATTTTTAAAACCAGAGGAGAGTTACTTCGTCTAAATTTCCAACCATATGCCCCAGTGAGAAATACAGAGTGTTCCCTGTGCAACCACAGAACCACTGAAAACACATATCACTTCTTAGCTATCTGCCCTGTTTTGAAAGAAATAAGACTTGCCTTTTGGGGAAAACCTACTTTAACTTTGAGTGAAGCTGTTGAAGCTCTAAACGGCCAAGGGTGGAATGCGTTATACAATTATGTGAAAGCCGCCTTAAGATATCGCAACCAAATCTTAAATGAAGCATTTTAAAAAACAAAATAAAAACTTGAAATTATCCTGAGATTACATATTTAACTGTCAATATTAGTTTACGATAGATATATATTTCTTTTAATTAAATATTTATAAAACAAATTAAATCGTAACATTGTCAAAGTAATACTCTTTTTCCTGGCTGACGGCAAAAGCCAATGCTATATATTGTGAATTTATAAACACGATTTTGAATCATTTTATTAAATAAAATCACTATTACTACTACTACTACTACTACTACTACTACTACTACTACTACTACTACTACTACTACTACTACTACTACTACTACTACTACTACTACTACTACTACTACTACTACTACTACTACTACTACTACTCTTTAAAGAACAGTGACCGGTTAGTAGTCCTGTTCAAATTTTTAGGGTTTTCCTATTGAGGTTCAGTAGGAATTTTGATGTTTTTTCAGTATATTTTGGCAAAAAGAGTTTTGAACAGATTTGGCTTTTTTTTGGAATGAGTTACTCCAAGCTTTATTTGATTCCTCCAGTAGGATGTTCTTGGCAGTATGTTTGAAGGTGCTTTTATTTACACCGCAGAAGGGTTTAGGTCCGACGAATGGTTTAGATGCGCCGTCTTTAGCTAAGATGTCTGCCTTCTCGTTACCATCATAGCCTTTGTGTGCTGGGATCCAGTGGAGGATTACAGTGTTTTCCCTTGCTAGTTCAGAGAGTGACATGACTTTCTCTTGGACTAGTTTGGATGTTATGACCGTTGAGCTTAACGCCTTCAGTTCAGCTTGGCTGTCTGAAAAAATTAATATTGTTTTGTTTTTCGTGTTCGATGAACATATTATTCTCGAACATTCGTTAATGGCAAAGACTTGGAAAATGGACGAGTAACTGCCCAGACTTACTGAGAAATTCGCTCTGGGACGGTTGCTGAAAATGCCGGAACCTGCACCAGTTTCCATTTTTGAGCCGTCCAAAGGTCTGTTATGTTATTGATATTCAACAACATGAAATTAACCTACTTGGCCCGTGTAAGGCGAGAACCCTAGTTCTGGTCAGGGGCACCTGACCACCAATGTACATTTGGATCCATACACATGGATCCAAGATTACTCAAAATTATAGGGGAAAAGGAAGGGGGAAAGCCAGCGGATAAAGGCACACTGGGGCCAATTATAATGGGAGGCGACGAGGCCTACTTAGCAGAGATACCATTTGGTATCTCTGAATGTACCTGAGAAATTCAAACAAGATGGGGTTATTTGCTTACAAAAGAACTTACATCTTTATTGGCTGCTAAATAAAATATACAAAAATAAGTTTACTAAATTGTTTACTGCAACTTGCTGATTGTTACTGACTGTCACTCACTTCATTTTTCATTTACTATTTATACCAAATTAATTGTCCATGAATTGTTATCGATGTTATCGACATCAATTCATTTTCTGCTAAGCCAAGAATTTACTTTCATTGTTTTGCAAGAATTTGCAAAAACGAATTTCGTCACTGCCCGACTTTCATGAGTGCAGTTCAACTCGTCAGCATTAGGTCTTTGACCTGTGGTTGGTTCATATGGTGATCATATGAACCAGCAACTAGGTTTTTATTATTCTTTTTGCCCTTCCGTTTCGGTTTGGCGACAAACCGATGACCGGGCATTTGTGAATTATTAATGGTCTATCAAGCGTGCTCGTTTGTTTATTTACAAACGAACCGCTTGATGACCTTGATTCGTATATTTTATTTGAATCATTTTGAGGTGGGTTATGGTTTATTGTGTTGTTTGAGTTTTTTATGAAACTCTTAATGCGTTTCTCATACAACACAACACCTCCCCCCTTCAAAACCGCGATTTTTGTTTAGAAGAGACAAAAATTGCCAATCGAGTTTACCGCCCACATGAGAGTCCGACGAATTTATACAAAAATGTTTGTTAATATTATCATATGCCAAAATATCTACAGAAGGTATTCTTGACTCAGCATTCCAGACAAAAAATTTGAAAACTCTTTAAGTAATCTTATAAATTAACACGGAAGGAAAAAAAAAAACTATAAAATAATTCTTAATTGTAATCCTCCAGTCAATGTAGTTGTTTCCAGGGGGATCGACATATAGTGGTTTCTAGATTTTGTTTTCTTCAGGTGTAATGGTACCTGGATGCCGTCGGTTTCATTGGGATTTCCTTCGCTTTTTAACGTATAGTTAATTTTATAAAACTTGGAAATATCATTATGTATTTTGATAAATATTATAAAATATCTTTCCTATTTTATATGTAATTTTTTTTTTTTGTGTTGTTAACTATTTTCATTAAAATTAAAAATGTTTTTTAAATGTATAACTTTTTATTTTACTTATATTTGGTAGGTATTGTATCTCTAGTAAAATTTGTTTAATCAATGGGAAAAATATCTTTTAAATGTATAGTTTTCGATTTTACATAAATTTCAATTCATTTTATAAATATTGTATATATAATAGTTCTACATCTGTTTTGTGTACTTTTAGCTTAAATATTATAAGTTTTAAAACAATTTTCTTCTTATAGTAATAGAAGTCTATTATACTCTTTATTTTTTTATTCTTTTTATTTAATTTTAGTGTAGTTGTAGCTTAACTGTTATAATTTTTATTTACATTAGTTTTCTTCTTATAGTAGTAGAAGTCTATTGTAGTCTTTATTTTTTGATTTCTTTTTATTTAGTTTTAGTGTAGTTGTAGCTTAAATGTTATAATTTTTATTTAAATTAGTTTTCTTCTTATAGTAGTAGAAGTCTATTGTAGTCTTTATTTTTTGATTTCTTTTTATTTAATTTTTCATTTCTTACTAAGTTTCTTAAAAGAATACATATTTATGGTAACTCAAGTTTTAGTCTATTTTTTCATAGAATCATGGTTTTAAAATAATTTTTTTTTTGTGTTTTTTATTTAAAAATGGTTTTTAAGTTTTTAAAATGGGTGTCATAAATTTTCAATATAATTTTAGCAATCTTAATAACTTAGATGAATTTTTACTTGTATTACGTTTAAAGCTTTGACGGGGTGTAAGGGTTTGTTTGTGTATGAAATGTTGTGTATACTTTAAGTATTTTAAGTGGAGGTATGTTGTATTTCGGTTGAGTGTGTAAAATTGTTTTGGGGCTCACTATCTCCCATTTTTTTTTTTTTTTTTTTTTATATATGGTGGCGCTTTAATTCTTTTCCTTTTTTTTTATGTATTTTATAATTCTTTTTTTTTTTTTTTTTTTTTTTTTTTGAAAACGCTTTTATTATTATTATTATTTTTTTTTTTTTTTTTATTTATTTTTTCAAAATTTTGTATCGAAATTCGGGATAATCCCGAATTTCTTCCTTCAGCGTTTCTGTGAATTTCTTCACATCGTCCTCTTTGGCTGGCAATTTTATTTTCTTCGTCATGTTGCTGTATTTCTTCTTCTTGTATGTTTATTATTGCTGATTGACTATCGTTCAACAAAATCGGAAACAAATTTATTTGTTCAAGTGTAAATGCTTTAATGTTAAAAAGTGGAAGTATTATGCGTATTATCAATTTTCCTCTCATTGGTTGTGTTTTAATTTGAAATGTTTTACCTAATATTTCAGTTAGTTTTTCTTTGTTGGGAATTGTGTTCTGATGGCATGCTTTCATATATAAATCTATTAGATCTGCCGATGTTATCAGAAGTGGATGAATTTGGTTCTGTCTTGTGGAGGATATTATGTCCAAAACTACCTGTTGTCTACTCTGAATCTCTATTATCAATAGTAAAAGAGTTTCTAAAATTGTTTGCACCTCATTTTCTTGCATTATTTCGGTGTTAATTTTTTCGTTTAACTGGTTTATTTCAGTAAAAAAAAATTGTTTGCAGATTCTATTTTATTTCTACATTAAATTCCGTAGTGATTCATTACTCCAAAAAAAAAATCATTGGGCTAATGGTTACTACTATTACAAAGAAAACAGACAGCAATTGCTGATTTATACAAAAGTTTTGTTTCGTATTTTCGGTTTTCGTTCAAGAGGTTTAGTGGTCGTGAATGTAATTTGATCGTTTATTGAAACTGTTTACTGTTGCGCATTATTGGCGTGTGCCGTTGATTTTTATCATGTTAATTTCAATGCGGTCTTTCTTTGATGAATTTAAACATGTGTTATTGAATGAATGTGAAATTCAAGAAGTAGTTTTAGGTAGTGACCTTGATATTTATTATTGTTATATATTTTTTTTCAAATCGACAGTTTTCGATTTTAAGGTAGGTTCAGTTTCTTTTACTTTTGCCTTGCCATTTTCACTTTATGAATAAAATGGAAACATGAATACAGACTTTCGTGGGGGTTAGTAATATGCATTTGTAGGCATTGTATATATTTTTGGTTTTTTAGGGGAGCGTTCCTTAGCAAAAAAAATTTTTTTTTAGTAGGAAAAAGAGTAGCTGTTATTCGTAATAATGTTTGAGACGATTATTATGAATGGTTACCAGTTATTTAGAATGATTCTATTTTTGGACATTTATTGGATTTGTTGACTTTGAGTTCTTCCTGCTTCTTTGAATTGAAATCTAGCAGTTTTACTCTTTCGTCATTTACTTGGACCTTTCGCAGATTTTCCCTTGATTCCACTTTGCGAGGTGAAATTTGAGATTGCAAAACGGAAGTTGAGTTCCAAACATTTAAATTTTTTGAAGATAAGCCCTCAGAGTCGATGTCTAGGCCGGTCGCGTTACAGCGCCGCAAAATACATTTCTCTTCCGGTGAATTGCTTGCAAAATTTAGTTTGGTTGGTTTTGGCTTCACCTTTTGGTCGTGGTTGTTATGAATTATCTGTTTAATTTCATTCGAGTTGTTCACATGCGAGTGATTTCCCGTGAAACAGCTACCATTGTGCGAAATGGGTAATTCATAATTTTCGGTCATGTTTGAACAATCCTTCATTGAAGTGGATAAAGATTCGAATTTAGTGCATTGACTTGCATTTTTATACTGCAGTTTACATTTTTCTTCTTGTGAATCCTTAATATTCAATTCATGTCCATTGAAGTGGATAAAGATTCGAATTTAGTGCATTGACTTGCATTTTTATACTGCAGTTTACATTTTTCTTCTTGTGAATCCTTAATATTCAATTCATGTCCTGCCTTTTCTTCGTGATTTATATGAGTTTGCTGACAGTTTGTGGTTGCCACATTTGTGTCAAGCCCTGTATAGCAACATCCATTGTGCGAAATAGTTGACTCATATATGTTGTTTTCAAAAGAATGTACCAGTGGTATGCTATACACCTTCGAGTCTCGCGCCGGTAGTGCAGGAAAAGTTAATAATTTGTTAGGGCCGTCTATGTTACAATAGTTCCCTAGGAAATTATATCCTAGTATTCCATCTCGAGGGATGGCTAGGTCATCTTCCACTACTTGAAAAGCGCAACGAGGAAATGAAGGCATTTGTATAGTGCCAATGCATTCTCCTAATGTAAAACCAACACCACAAGGCGTATTAATAGTCATTCTTTTATGTGGTCTGAGGAGGTTTATATCTCTAATAGCGCTCTTTTTTAAGAGGCTGACTTCTGATCCCGTATCTATTAGTAGTCGGGTCAGTTTGTTTTCTCCTAACTCAATCTCGATTTCGATTGAGGGTAGGGAAATTTTCTTTTTGGGTTGCCATGATTTTTTCGTTTTAACGTTTAAAGTCGGGGGAGAGTCTTTTCGCCCGACTAACGGGAGTTTCCCGAGTGGTTTGATTGCCACTTGTTCCTAAATGTACATTGGTCGATTGAATGGGTGTTTCTTCCACACCATTCGCATAGTGCCCCCATATTGTATACTTTGCGTTCATTATTATTAGTATGAACTGTTGTATTATTTGGGAAATGTGGGTTATTCGTTCTAAATGGGTTGATTCGATTTGATTCCGAACTCACTCCATTATATTGTCGGGGGTAATTATTTTTATAATACCCGTTTTGGTTATTACCCCTTTGATTTGGGAAAGTTCTAGGTTCGTTGAGATTATCTCTCCTAGGTGCTTCATTCCTACTGAATCGGGGATTTGTATTTGTTCCGCAGGTCGTTGCCTCATGTCCGTACAGTTTACATAATTGACAAACCGGAGTATTCTGTCTTTTAAGACAATCACTATATGTGTGTCCCCTGTTTTTACAGAAATTACAGGTAATGTTTAATTTAGTTCTATTTTCTGGGTATACTGATTCACGTTTTTGGTAAGACAGGGGATTGCTTTTTTCGTTTGTTAAAAATGTCGTGTTACAAGCCATTTGCGAAAATGGTATCGTTTCTACTCGTTGAACATGCTTCTCCATACTGAGGGCCGTTCGGACCAATTCTTCGAAATTTTGAGTTCCCTGGGTGAATAGGTATTGTCCCAGCTGTTTGTTTGCAACTCCTGATGCGAGAGCCGATTTTGCAAAGTCTGAGAGCTGGGTTTTCACAATCTCAGAGTTATCACCATATTTAATCTCTGCCGCTTCGCGGCATTGGGATAGGGCATGTCTTAGCCTGCTTATGAAAATATTCAAAGTCTCAAATTGGCTTTGGCGACTAGTTATTAGGCAATTAACAAGATCGTTGTAATCCTCAATGGGTAAGTAAGCCCGGTTGAGTATATTCTCGAAGTCTTTGAAATCTACTGGCTTAGTAGTTTGGATGAGATCGAGCGCATCTTCTCGCAACTTGGTATCGAGAATTTGGAGGAAAAGTTTCTCGTCCTCAGCAGGTATGTGATTAATAATCGGGCGAATGCATGTCAGGAATGTTTGTAACTTTTGGGCTACCCTAGCATCGGTTCCTCCTGAAAATTCAGGTATTCCGTGCGACAATTTAAGGAGCTTTTCAAATCCTAACGACATTTTGATTTCCCTTTTCGCGTCTGAAAGTTTGCTTATTTCCAATGGAGGTGCTTCCAATGTGGGTGTGTCGGCTTGTACTGAGGTTTGAGTGACTATAGTTTTACGAACGGTTTTATTTTTTCGTAAACCGACAACTTCGTCATTCAAAGATTGAATCTGATATTCGAAAATTTCCTCACGCCTTCTTAGTTTTTCTATCCCACTTTGGAACTCTGTCTCCTTATTTCTTAAAACAGCTTGTTTCTGTTTGACTTTCTCTTCTCTAGCCTCGAGGATAGCTATACGCTTGGACAGGTCTGAAATTATTTCTTCAGCCTGGCTGTTCGTATTTTCAGCTTCCTGTTGACTTTTCTCTAATTTTTTACGAGCTCTTAGGTGGTTGTTTAACTCAAGCTTGAGGTCTCGGATGTCTTTTTCAAGTTTCGATTCGAGGGACTTGACGGATTCTATATACTCAAAGAGTATAGCATCCGTTGCTTCCAGCCTCGTGAGTTGTCTCCACTGTAAGCTTATTTGGTTGTATTTAAGATTAAAAACTTCTTTTCCCACAAGAGCTTTCCACTCTGCTAGTAGGGTACTATTGAAGCTTTTAATCTCTTGACCTTGCTCTTTCTTTTCCTTATTTAACTGCTGGATTTCCTCGAGCAGTACCTCTACCTCAGAGGGTTTAGGATCCATAAACAGTAGTTAGGAAAAGAGAGAACAAAAATAGAAATAAAGAAGAGAAAGTTTTCCAAACGAACGAAACGTGCAACAGAAAAATGGCAAAAGTGAATCAATAGTAGGCAACTATAACCCTTCCGAACTAAAAATTGCAAACACACATTTTTATAATTTTCTTTAACCGAACCTTTGATAAAAAAGGAACTAAAAAAAATGAAAGAGAAAAAAAGAAAAAAAAAACGGAATTGTACTAACGGAAACCTTTGTAAAGGTAACTAGATTCGTAGCATAATACGCTGAAACATGGAGGGTGTTTCAGTTAACCAGGTTTATTCTCCAACTGGTCGTACTATCCTACCGGCTGCGCCATTGTTATGTTATTGATATTCAACAACATGAAATTAACCTACTTGGCCCGTGTAAGGCGAGAACCCTAGTTCTGGTCAGGGGCACCTGACCACCAATGTACATTTGGATCCATACACATGGATCCAAGATTACTCAAAATTATAGGGGAAAAGGAAGGGGGAAAGCCAGCGGATAAAGGCACACTGGGGCCAATTATAATGGGAGGCGACGAGGCCTACTTAGCAGAGATACCATTTGGTATCTCTGAATGTACCTGAGAAATTCAAACAAGATGGGGTTATTTGCTTACAAAAGAACTTACATCTTTATTGGCTGCTAAATAAAATATACAAAAATAAGTTTACTAAATTGTTTACTGCAACTTGCTGATTGTTACTGACTGTCACTCACATCATTTTTCATTTACTATTTATACCAAATTAATTGTCCATGAATTGTTATCGATGTTATCGACATCAATTCATTTTCTGCTAAGCCAAGAATTTACTTTCATTGTTTTGCAAGAATTTGCAAAAACGAATTTCGTCACTGCCCGACTTTCATGAGTGCAGTTCAACTCGTCAGCATTAGGTCTTTGACCTGTGGTTGGTTCATATGGTGATCATATGAACCAGCAACTAGGTTTTTATTATTCTTTTTGCCCTTCCGTTTCGGTTTGGCGACAAACCGATGACCGGGCATTTGTGAATTATTAATGGTCTATCAAGCGTGCTCGTTTGTTTATTTACAAACGAACCGCTTGATGACCTTGATTCGTATATTTTATTTGAATCATTTTGAGGTGGGTTATGGTTTATTGTGTTGTTTGAGTTTTTTATGAAACTCTTAATGCGTTTCTCATACAACACAACAGGTCAGACAATATCTTGCCTTGAAGGATGAGGCTTTGTGTTCTCCCGGTCTTCCCTAGGGGAAGATGACAACGGAGAAGTTGAGTTTGAAGTTTAATAAAGCTGAGGCCCTAAGAGATCCGAAACACTTGGACCATTACAAAGAATCTCTGAATGCCTACGAGAAGAAAATCAGGGAACCTAAAAGATTGTGCTGGAAAAACATCTGCACCTCTGTCAGATACAACCGAGGTTTCAAAATTTAGGAAAATCCTCTAAAAAAATTCAACGATACCATAATTTCAAAAAAAGAAGACGGTAGCTGGACAAATTCGTGTGAAGAAACACTCAACATGCAGCTGGATACACACTTTCCGGGCAGCTCAACCAATACTGGTGGATATCATAAATAATTTATTTACACTTAGTACAAGCAAAACTTAAATCTAAAGTACAAACAAAACTTAAATCTAAAGTAAAAAATAATTACAAAAGCAAAATGAAATTAGGAGGGTTCGATTCATTGTGAGTGGGAAGCAAGAGATTTACGAAGGGTTGATTTCGAGGTATGGAAATCGAACAGATTAAAGGAGTCATTGACATTACGTAACATACTTGACATAGGGTTGTAAAAACCATAGCTCGTACGGTGATAGGGAATTCGGAAAAGGGGAACAGTCCTAAGATTCCGTGAATTTAAGTTAAAACATAAACTCAATAGCGATGGACAATCAATGTTTCAACTTAAAAGATCTTGAACAAATATT
The DNA here is from genome assembly GCA_949752695.1 of Melanostoma scalare. NCBI lineage: Eukaryota > Metazoa > Arthropoda > Insecta > Diptera > Syrphidae > Melanostoma > Melanostoma scalare. The sequence continues at coordinate 126,443,828 of OX456985.1, forward strand.
AGACCTGAGATCTCACGTCTCCTTTGAAGAGACTGAAGATTAATAAGTTTTAAACGGTCAACATATGGAGGCAAGTGGCATCTATCTTCCCAAGGAAGTTTGCGTAAAGCATAAAGAAGAAATATGCGTTGGACAGCTTCGAGGTGTTTAGCTTGTGTGTGAAACACACTGGGGAGGCATACTCAAGAATTGGCTTAAGGCTAGGTGTCCCTTGCATTTTTCGTTAAAATTTGAAAGGTGCGTTGACTTATTGCTTCATAACTTTTGCAATTTTCTTGATAATTTTATGAAACAAAATGTATTGTAAAGATAATAAACACACAAATATTTGTGTATCATTCAAATGCTGAAAGTTATTCCCTAACGGTTTTTATAGGGACCGGAAGCCGTTTTTTTTATTGAAAATTTCGATTTGTTCACTATTTTGGTCGGGGCATCCGTATTTATGAACTTTTTATTTTTTTCTTTTTCGTTTTATAACTAGAAAATATATATGCAACTAACCTCCGAGCGTTTTTTTTTTTCAAATTTTGTCTCCTTATATGAAATAAACCTTCGTCAATTTAGTGTAATTTTTCGGTTTTCAGCATGCTCTCATGGTAATAACTTTGGCGTTTATTAATATTTTTTCATGAAATAAAAAGGAAATAGTAGATAGATATCAGGCGCATCTTATAAAATCATTGGTAATAGTTTTAAATGTTTTGAAACAGGTGTTATGATGAGAAGTTGGTGAAACTGCCTTTTTTTAGCTTATAAAGCATGGGGCAAGGCGTGGGTGTTTTCAAGTACATATATATATAAATTTTTTTGAAGGTAAAAAAGCTCCTCAACTAACCTCCGAGCCCAAAATCAATATTTTTTTCTCCACACCGCTAAAATTCAACTTCAATAAAGTCATATTTGCAAACGATTTTTGAAAAACGAGAAGCCAAAAGAACCTCAATTTTCTGTTTTTATTTTTCGTTGATATAATCTTAATTAGTTTCAATAAAGAAATATACTATTGTGGTCACAGAATTAGGAATATTAATTCCTGTTGTTTTTTTTTTTTTGCTGGTAGCAGTAGCTTGCATTGTAAAAAAAAAAGTTTGAAATGACGAAGGATTGAAAGAAACGGACATAGGCAAACGCACAAAGGGAAAGGGGTGAGAAAATAGCACCACTGCACTTATAGAATGGAATTCCTTGGTCAAGTGTACGCAACTTGATGAGAGTGTGTTTCATTTTTTTCTTCAGCTAAAAATTTTGTATTTGACTAGGTAGTTATTTTGTGTTTGAGAACTTCTATTATTTGTTGATGACATAATGCGGTTGGCGTTGGCATGAAAATGTATGTAGGTATAGGTCAGTAACTTATATAGGCATATAGAGTTCAACTTATTTGGAATAAGATATGCGTTTGGGTAAGGTGTATGCGAAATAATTTTTTTAACTTTGTTTCAAAGTAGTTGGTTGTACTATTCTTTCGTTATTGGTTTGTACCTATTTGTACCTATATTTTATTTATTTTATTTTTGTTTCATATTGTACATGTGGGAAGGCAATGTAAGGGTGGATAAGTGTGGGTAGGTACTTAATGTATATCTATGAAAATAAGTATCCGGAGGTTTATGGGCATTTAATTGCAATTCAGCGTCTTCTTTATTTCTGTTAAAGAAGGAACTTTTTTGTATTTGAGAATTCTTTCAATTGAATTTAAAATAAATTATACATTGAGAGTTACAGTGTAATTTTCTGTAAATTGTGTTGTACTTATCGTTAGATACATGTTGAATTTGAATTGGTATATTATAACAAAGTGCTCGTGTCTACTTTTGTTTATTCGTGCTGGTGACAAAATTTTAGCCCATTCATTCAACATAACAAAACTTGTAAAAATGTCTCAAAAATCTGTTGTGTACAAATCCAAAACAATCAAAAGTCGTTTTTCAAGAAAAAGTTATGGAAGGTAATTATTCATATGGTAGATTATTCCTAGAGAGATGGAATTCCTTTTTTTTCTATAAAAACAAGTAGGTATAGGTACCTAAGGAGGTGGTGTTGATACGGCCAAGTACATGAAGTTTTAAATTCTGTAGTGATGCGAAAGACTTTATTTACTATTATCTATGCATATACAGGGTGTCCCGTACTTCGTGTATTATCCTTTGGGCTGTGGTTCTTGGTCATATTCTTAGAAAAAAATTGTTATACAGTAAAGCTCGTTTCTCAACTTTGACATCACTTTTTGACAATTTAAAAAAAGGCTTTCTTTGGTGTACCCTGACCGATGTTAAATTCGATATCTCTGTCAATACTGATGATAGAGACCTAGACCCTATTGCACCAAACACTTTTCACTTTGCACTTTGCCACTTTTCAAAATAATAATTTCCTGCAAAGTAAAAGTGCAAAGTGTTTCACCAAAAATGAAAAGCCCATGACTTTGCACTTTGCAGTTTCTGATGTTTTTTTGCAAAGTGAAAAGTGTGGGCGTTTCACCAACTAAAAATGTAACTTTTCATTTTCAGTCGCATTTTGAAAAGTTGCAAAGTGAAACAATTTAAATGGTCTCAACTTCTTTTTGCTGTAATGACAAAACTAAAAACGTTGAGGCCTTGTTTTTTTTACTAAAACAACGAAATCCTTTTAAATCGCTGGCAATTTTGTTGCGCTTTACTTTACCATTTGTTTATTTTCTCTAAATTTTTATTTGGTATGTTGCTATGCTGCAATTATTGCTGTAGGTACACAACATTTGTGTAAAAAAAAAGTGATCGAATTTCTAATATCTATACCATTTCCCATCCCATCCTACGCAGTGTACACAAAGTTGTAAGGGACTTAGACACATATTCCTTCGACTGCTATATTGCAACTTATGTCCTACTTTGGATAAAACAAATTCTACATTTGTTTTTGTCAAGTGAAAACTTTCCACTGTTTGAAAATTATTTGGAATTTCAAAATTTACTCTCAGTTTTACATCTCTTACGTAACTATAATTATATTCATCGTTTTCAAAAAGTCGTTCAAAGCGATTCATTTTAATTTATTATTTATTATACCCGAACTTAACACTATAAATAGTGAACCGCAAATAAAATTTTCTCTTTGCAATTTATTGAAAAGCTTTGCAGAATATGAAATGCAAAGTGCAAAGTCTTTTTGTTTGGTGAAACGAAATCAAAGAATTCTCTGCGAATTGACTTAACTTTGCACTTTTCTGAAAAGTACTTTTCACTTTGCAGATTGGCGTTTGGTGCAACGACATTTGCAAAGAGGGAATTTTTGTTTTACTTTTCAGAAAAATAACTTCCTCTTTGCAAATTGGCGTTTGGTGCAACGAAATTTGCGAAGTAAAAGTGAAAAGTTGCAAAGTGCAAAGTGAAAAGTGGTTGGTGCAATAGGGCCCTAATCTTAGACTTAATTTTTTGTAGAAATAACAACCTTTAAGACTGTATTTCAGTTTAGCTTCCATAGGTTCAGGGTTATGGCCCACAAGATTACTGTTTTTGTTCAAATTTCAAGTGAAAAAAAAAATAATAATAATTGTAACGGAAAGTTTTTTAAATCAAATTTAACTTGAAAAATTTTGAATTTTTTGTCCTTCGATTGCAGTTTTCAAAAAACATAAATTCCTTTCTTTTCTTAAAATATATCTTCTTGCAAATGAAATTAAATACAAGTTATTGGTAAAAAAAAAAAAAAAAATAATAAAAATAAATAAATGAAAAAAAAAAATGAGTATTATCTAAGTTCCCTAGTTATCCCCTTTTTCATTAATTTTGCTGATCAAACTAAGCCAAGAAACTGACCTACATTTTCACACAAATATCATGTTTTCCACATCCGCAAAAACACAAGATAAGAAATATCGAACCTGCAACATCTTCATTATTTGTAATTATCTGTATTTATCTCAGCAAGCAAACTGACAAAAAAAAGTAACCGGTTTTCTTACTTTCCTGACTTGACACAAAATTTCTATTCTCAACCCATCCAAAAACAAAAAATCGTAAAAAATGTTCATTCGGACATATTGTGTACATGCATATATCTTCGTCAGTGTGCCTTATGAATGATATGTTTTTTTTTTTTATATTCCTACTTGCACAGCGCATGCTCGTATAATTCTCAACCCTTGTTCTGCATTCTGCATATGCAAGTGCGTAATTCTTTTCTAGTTTCTGGCTGTTGCCGAATGCCGAGACCAAAAAGAGAGAGAAAAAAGGGAGAATTTGAAATCGCACGCGATGATGGCAAGAGGGATCACTTTTAAGAGAATAAAATGATTTACTAATACAAGCAAACGCTTTTACATGAGTTCTGAGTTCGCTAAAAAAGTCCACCTAGCCTTAACGAAAGTAACGCACAGGGATTTGAGAATATACGGATTGGAAAATTCTTTCGACCAACGTTTTATGAATCCGAGCATGCTGTTTACTTTTTTTGTAACATGTTCAATGTGGGAGTGAAAGTTGAGCTCTTTATCACAAATGACACCTAAGTCACGAGCATTAAGGCAGTATTACACTATCATATTCTTATAAATGAACAAAGCTGTCATATAATGTATGGCACATTTTCTGTAAATATTGCAAGTGATATTGCACTATGCCATATATACATATATGGACAATTTGTATGGCAAACAATAATTATATGACAAATAAAAGTATGGCTATGTCACTAATATGGCAGCCTGTTCGTCATATAAAGTATGACAAGCATGAATATATGAACTATCGACTGATCTTATATGACTTGCGCTTGTCATATAATCGGCATCACTCATCTATACTCCCCCCTCCATGTACTCTTGTTCTACGTCTGATCATCTCATTCGAAAGCTTGCACCTTAAGTTTTCATTATTCAGCAAATCAGCACATATAACAACCACAGCTGTACTTTAACAAAAGCTTAAAAGATCGTTCATTGTAGTCTGTATTACAAACTTTTTGTCTAGCAAATACAACCACCAGCACCAATTCACCACATGAGTGTAAATTCAAATTTGAATTCAAAAAGACAGTTACGCGAGACATCTCCTGAGTTTAAATTAATTTCTGTGAAGAAAAACTGCTCAAACACTGCCATGCCTAACGATCCTTTAATGGAATCAATCTTATCGAAAATGGATGCGCTTTTAGATAAAAAGTTGAAAGATATTGCAACAAAGAAAGATATAAGTGTTATTTTTGAGCATGTTGCAGCACTTGAAGAGGAGAATAAGCATTTAAAAGAAGAGATAGAGAACCTCAAAAGCAGCGAATTAGTGTTGGAAAAAAGAGTCGAAGAAGGTGAAAAGTACTCCAAAAGACTGAATGTCATCGTTCGAGGACTAAATGCAAAAAATGCAGACGATGCCAAACATGAGTTTCAGCAATTATGCAACACTACTCTACAAGTATCTGGAACCATGAACAACGTTAAAAAAATTGGCCCTGTTAATCAAAGCAATTCATCATACGTTTTTGAACTTTCCAATATGAGTGACGTTAAATCTGTTTTATCTTCATCTATACGATTAAGAAATACTTCAATTTCTATAAATAAAGACCTTACGCAAAGCGAACGGGCCGAAAGTTACAATCTTCGTCAGTTAAAGAGATGCCTGCTTAAAGCTGACTCCAGTCTGCGCCTAGAAATCAAACGGTGGACCCTTTTGGTTGATGGACGTCGCTATAAATGCAACAAGGAGGGCGTAATATCTACATTCAATGAAGCTGATAGAGTATTTATTGTTAATCTTTTGCATAAAACCGATTCAAACTTTACTGTCGATTTAAAACCATTAAATAATAAGAAAATTAATTAGCAACCACATGCCTGTCAGGTTCTTTTTTATAATATTGCTGGTCTTGCTAATAAATCATTGTTATGTAACTTTTTCAAATATATTTGTAAATATGAAATTTTTTTTCTTTTTGAAACCTTTGTTCTTGCTGAAAACTTTAAAAAATTTGAAAAATTCTTTTCCGGTTTCAAGCTGAAATGGATCTCAGCAACAAAAATAAATATCTTCGGGAGGGCAAGCGGTGGCTGTGTTTTTGGCTACAGAAAAGACATCGAATCGCTTTATAAACTTAAGTTTTCAAATCTTGATGACATGGTAATTCTGCAGGGACATATCGTTGGAAATCTTTTGGGCTTTTTACCACTGTATTTAAACTGTAGTCATTGGAACAGAGATTTTATAGCACTAAAAAACTTTTTCTCAACATTCAACTTGCAAAACTTTATTCTTGGTGGCGACTTTAACGTAAGAACTGGCACAAGGGGCACCATAGAATGCAACTCAATTTCTCCAGCTTCTGTGGAAGAAGTGCGATGCTCTAAGGATTCTATGTGTGATAGCAACTGCAACACCTTCATTGAATTCCTTGAAGATATTGGTGCTTTTATTCTTAATGGAAGAGGATTTAACGACAAAACAGGCGAATTTACATTCGTTAGCACGGGGGGATCATCATCATGATTCGAACATGCCTAAAAATGATATGCGTGCACTACCGCGAATAAAATGGTCAGATAATAGATGTATTTCCTACAAGACACGTCTTGAGCTACTAGTACCTTCAAATATAATTCATACTAATAGTATTGAAGAACGCTGTATTGGCATCAAAAACTGCATTTATGAAGCAAACGGTGCTCCTGCTACACAAAAAATCAGGTTCGAGCCCAAGAAACCTTGGTTCGATCTAGCTTGTTATTTGGCCAGGAAAACTGCGTTTAAACACCTCAAAGTTTTTAGAAAACTCAACCTTGATACTTGTAGAAATAATTACAACGCTGCTAATAAGAAATTCCGGAATTTATGTAAAATGAAAAAGGAATTGTATTTTCGAAACCTTGCAAACAGTTTAAAAACTGTAAACACAGCCAGAGAGTGGTGGAAGATTGCCAGAGAAATACGCGGAGTCACTTTTAATACGCCAGCTCAATTATCTGCCGCAGAATTCAAAATTTATTTCCAAAACCTGCTGTCCTCATCGCCAAACTATAGTTCCATCAGTTCCTGTTCACCTCTAGTCATTACGCCTCAGTTAGACCGCATCATTGAGCTTAGTGAAGTTTATTCTTCAATATCGTCTTCGAAGGATCATAAGGCCTCGGGTATGAATGGAATACCATTTGAATTCTATAAGAATGCAAGCCCGTCTCTTGTCATGGCAATTCATAAGCTATTCATTGAAATTTTTGAAACTGCAATTGTTCCAAACTCGTTTAAAAAATCGATCATATATCCACTGTTTAAGAGAGGAGATACAAAAATGTGGTGTCTAATTATAGAGGACTGTCATTCCTCAACACGCTCTATTAACTATTTACCACTGTTCTTCTTAGTAGACTAACGACATGGTTAGAAGAAAACAGCATAAGTAACTATTTTCAAGCTGCATACAGATCAAACTACTTTACCGTCGATCAAGTTTATAATCTATCTTGTCTAATACAACTTCAACTTAGTCAAAAGAAGAAACTCTATGCGTTTTTCATCGATCTCAAAGCTGCCTTTGATAATATCAACAGAGAAGCGTTATTTTACAAGTTTTCTGCACTAGGAATCTCTACAAAAATGGTATCTATTATCAAAGCACTTTATTTGGATACTTCAGCTGCTGTCTGGGATGGGAAAGCTTTGTCCGATTTCTTTGCTACTAAAAAAGGAGTCAAACAAGGATGCGTTCTGAGTGCTCTGCTCTTTGTTCTTTATTTGAATAACCTGCAAGATAATCTTCCACTGGGTTTATCTATAGATAATACTGGTATCAACGTCCTCCTATATGCTGACGACATTGTACTCCTATCAGACAGTTCTTCGAAGTTACAAGAGCTCATTGACAGCTTCACAGTATATTGTAACAAATGGAATCTTTCAGTCAATCTTGGCAAGTCCGAAATAGTTATTTTTCGAAACGGCGGACGCAGAGCTGCTTGCGAGAAATGGTTTTATAATGACACAGAAGTTACGGTATCGAACCAATATAAATATCTTGGTGTTGTGTTCAACTACAACATGTCTTGGAACGAACATTTAAATAACAGGCTCGCATCATCCGAAAACTCCATAAACGCTACTTGGTCCAAGCTGCTCAGAAATAAATCAGTTCAACACTCAGCAAAATTTAAAATTCACGATGCTGCTACGCGATCAATTATGCTGTACTGTGCTCAAGTGTGGGGATATAACGAACATATACAAGTCGAAAAGTTACAAAGATTTTTTATCAAAAGATGTTTTCTCCTACCAGATACAACGCCCAACTATGCCTTACATATCGAGACTGGACTTCCTAAAGCGTTCCTAACAACCCTGGAGTTACATTTTTCTTATATACGGAAAACACTGCATCATTCCAACGGTAGGTTATCCAGAATACTGTCGGAAGCAATCATTAGAAAGAAAATCTTCTGGGCTAAGGAATGGTTAGATCTTTTCCACGAAACGTCAAATGACTTTGAGTTCACCATAAATGTAAATGAGTGGAAAGGATTGCATAACATACTTTTGTCGAAACTTAAGGAAAAACATTGGAATGGATTTGTCAGCAATGCGAAGCAATCCCAATTTCACGATGACTACTGTAATTTGCTCTACACCGAAGTTCCAAACTACTTTAATGACACCAACCCACGTGATATGATCTGCCTTATACTAAAAACCCGCTGTGGACTCCTTAATCTAAATGGAAGAGCTTTCCAAAGAAGCACCAATGGCTTATGCACACTCTGTAACTTGGATGCCTCTGAAAATACTTTTCACTTCTTTGGAGTATGCCCGATCTTTAGAAGTTATAGAAGAACATTTCTTGGTAGTGACGTACTCTCCCGAACACAATTTTTCCATGTTTTGAATGGCAGCTGCTACTCTAATCTCTATAAGTTTTTGAAATCTTCACTAAAATATCGAAATCTGATCCTAAATGAATTTTCTTAATTTATATTATCCACTAAGCTAAATTCTTTATTGTTACTTTTTAACCTGACAGGCAACTTAATGTTATTGTCATAATTAATTTTATACCAGCACATACAATGTTTTTGTTATACCTTTTTTATCTATCTAGCTATCTATAATCGGCATCCTATGTTTTGTTATTTTTATTTCTCTATTTGTAGTTATTTCTTTATTTGTATTTGCAAGTTTAAATAGTTTGACATTCAGTACCGAACCTTTAATTTTCGAAATTTTAAAATAAAAATATTTTAAAGCAGTAAAATGGACAAAAGTTCTATTCTGGTTCTTGCATTACTTACTTACTTAGGTGGGCATTACAGTTCGCTTTGAACCTGGGCCTCAACCAACATCCTTTTATAACGATTTCGATTTCGGCCGAGCTCTCTATTTTGTTTTTGTGTAAAGAGAGTGATTTTATTAGACTGCAAAGATTACAGAATAAAGCAATGCGATGTTTACGAAAGTGCAATAGATATTATGTCAATTCGTTATATGTTATTCGTTGAAATGGTTATTAGTTAAACAAAGAATAACTATGAATGTTTTAGTGTTTATACATAAAATAAAAAACAATTTAATGCCAAATTACTTATTTGATTATATGAGATTTATAAGAGACTAGCGGCTCGTCCCGCCTTCGCACGGGCACTAAACATGACATTTACACACATATTCACAATTTTTCGCGTCGAATTTAAAAAAAAGTAGGAAATTTAATTCTTAGCTAAACCCCTGCCCGCTTCGCCAGGCAATAACGACTTAATATAAAAAAATTGTTAATTTTCGATTAATTAATTTTTATTGTAACGCTTTTTGGTTTTTCTTTCACAATTACTTGTATATACAAATAGAGCAGATGGTTCTCTCTCTCACTCGCTCTCTCTCTCCATCTCTCACTCCCACTCCCACTCTCTCACTGTCTCTCTCTTTCTCTCTCACTCTCTTTCATCCTCACTCTTTCTCTCTCACTCTCTTTCATCCTCACTCTTTCTCTCTCACTCTCTTTCATCCTCACTCTTTCTCTCTCACTCTTTCATCCTCTCTCTCTCTCATTCTCTCTCTCTCTAATTCTCTCTCTCTCTCACTCGCTCTCTCTCTCTCTCCATCTCTCACTCCCACTCCCACTCTGTCACTGTCGCTCTCTTTCTCTCTCACTCTCTTTCATCCTCACTCTTTCTCTCTCACTCTCTTTCATCCTCACTCTTTCTCTCTCACTCTCTTTCATCCTCACTCTTTCTCTCTCACTCTCTTTCATCCTCACTCTTTCTCTCTCACTCTCTTTCATCCTCACTCTTTCTCTCTCACTCTCTTTCATCCTCACTCTTTCTCTCTCACTCTCTTTCATCCTCACTCTTTCTCTCTCACTCTCTTTCATCCTCACTCTTTCTCTCTCACTCTCTTTCATCCTCACTCTCTTTCATCCTCACTCTCTTTCATCCTCACTCTCTTTCATCCTCACTCTTTCTCTCTCACTCTCTTTCATCCTCACTCTTTCTCTCTCACTCTCTTTCATCCTCACTCTTTTTCTCTCACTCTCTTTCATCCTCACTCTTTCTCTCTCACTCTCTTTCATCCTCACTCTTTCTCTCTCACTCTCTTTCATCCTCACTCTTTCTCTCTCACTCTTTCATCCTCACTCTTTCTCTCTAACTCTCTTTCATCCTCACTCTTTCTCTCTCACTCTCATTCATCCTCACTCTTTCTCTCTCACTCTCTTTCATCCTCATTCTTTCTCTCTCACTCTCTTTCATCCTCACTCTTTCTCTCTCACTCTCTTTCATCCTCACTCTTTCTCTCTCACTCTCTTTCATCCTCACTCTTTCTCACTCTCTTTCATCCTCACTCTTTCTCTCTCACTCTCTTTCATCCTCACTCTCTTTCATCCTCACTCTTTCTCTCTCACTCTCTTTCATCCTCATTCTTTCTCTCTCGCTCTCTTTCATCCTCATTCTTTCTCACTCTCTTTCATCCTCATTCTTTCTCTCTCACTCTCTTTCATCCTCACTCTTTCTCTCTCACTCTCTTTCATCCTCACTCTTTCTCTCTCACTCTCTTTCATCCTCACTCTTTCTCTCTCACTCTCTTTCATCCTCACTCTTTCTCTCTCACTCTCTTTCATCCTCACTCTTTCTCTCTCACTCTCTTTCATCCTCACTCTTTCTCTCTCACTCTCTTTCATCCTCACTCTTTCTCTCTCACTCTCTTTCATCCTCACTCTTTCTCTCTCACTCTTTCATCCTCACTCTTTCTCTCTCACTCTCTTTCATCCTGACTCTTTCTCTCTCACTCTCTTTCATCCTCACTCTTTCTCTCTCACTCTCTTTCATCCTCATTCTTTCTCTCTCACTCTCTTTCATCCTCATTCTTTCTCTCTCACTCTCTTTCATCCTCATTCTTTCTCTCGCTCTCTTTCATCCTCATTCTTTCTCTCTCACTCTCTTTCATCCTCATTCTTTCTCTCTCACTCTCTTTCATCCTCACTCTTTCTCTCTCACTCTCTTTCATCCTCATTCTTTCTCTCTCAATCTCTTTCATCCTCATTCTTTCTCTCTCACTCTCTTTCATCCTCATTCTTTCTCTCACTCTCTTTCATCCTCATTCTTTCTCTCTCACTCTCTTTCATCCTCATTCTTTCTCTCTCACTCTCTTTCATCATTCTTTCTCTCTCACTCTCTTTCATCCTCATTCTTTCTCTCTCACTCTCTTTCATCCTCATTCTTTCTCTCTCACTCTCTTTCATCCTCACTCTTTCTCTCTCACTCTCTTTCATCCTCACTCTTTCTCTCTCACTTTCTTTCATCCTCACTCTTTCTCTCTCACTCTCTTTCATCCTCACTCTTTCTCTCTCACTCTCTTTCATCCTCACTCTTTCCCTCTCACTCTCTTTCATCCTCACTCTTTCTCTCTCACTCTCTTTCATCCTCACTCTTTCTCTCTTACTCTCTTTCATCCTCACTCTTTCTCTCTCACTCTCTTTCATCCTCACTCTTTCTCTCTCACTCTCTTTCATCCTCACTCTTTCTCTCTCACTCTCTTTCATCCTCACTCTTTCTTTCTCACTCTCTTTCATCCTCACTCTTTCTCTCTCACTCTCTTTCATCCTCACTCTTTCTCTCTCACTCTCTTTCATCCTCACTCTTTCTCTCTCACTCTCTTTCATCCTCACTCTTTCTCTCTCACTCTCTTTCATCCTCACTCTCTTCTCCCTCACTCTCTTTCATCCTCACTCTTTCTCTCTCACTCTCTTTCATCCTCACTCTTTCTCTCTCACTCTCTTTCATCCTCACTCTTTCTCTCTCACTCTCTTTCATCCTCACTCTTTCTCTCTCACTCTCTTTCATCCTCACTCTTTCTCTCTCACTCTCTTTCATCCTCATTCTTTCTCTCTCACTCTCTTTCATCCTCATTCTTTCTCTCTCACTCTCTTTCATCCTCATTCTTTCTCTCTCACTCTCTTTCATCCTCATTCTTTCTCTCTCACTCTCTTTCATCCTCATTCTTTCTCTCTCACTCTCTTTCATCCTCATTCTTTCTCTCTCACTCTCTTTCATCCTCATTCTTTCTCTCTCACTCTCTTTCATCCTCATTCTTTCTCTCTCACTCTCTTTCATCCTCATTCTTTCTCACTCTCTTTCATCCTCATTCTTTCTCTCTCACTCTCTTTTATCCTGATTCTTTCTCTCTCACTCTCTTTCATCCTCATTCTTTCTCTCTCACTCTCTTTCATCCTCATTCTTTCTCTCTCACTCTCTTTCATCCTCATTCTTTCTCTCTCACTCTTTCATCCTCATTCTTTCTCTCTCACTCTCTTTCATCCTCATTCTTTCTCTCTCACTCTCTTTCATCCTCATTCTTTCTCTCTCACTCTCTTTCATCCTCATTCTTTCTCTCTCATTCTCTATCATCCTCATTCTTTCTCTCTCACTCTCTTTCATCCTTATTCTTTCTCTCACTCTTTCATCCTCATTCTTTCTCTCTCACTCTCTTTCATCCTCATTCTTTCCCTCTCACTCTCTTTCATCCTCATTCTTTCTCTCTCACTCTCTTTCATCCTCATTCTTTCTCTCTCACTCTCTTTCATCCTCATTCTTTCTCACTCTCTTTCATCCTCATTCTTTCTCTCTCACTCTCTTTCATCCTCATTCTTTCTCTCTCACTATCTTTCATCCTCATTCTTTCTCTCTCACTCTCTTTCATCCTCATTCTTTCTCTCTCACTCTCTTTCATCCTCATTCTTTCTCTCTCACTCTCTTTCATCCTCATTCTTTCTCACTCACTCTCTTTCATCGTCATTCTTTCTCTCTCACTCTCTTTCATCCTCATTCTTTCTCTCTCACTCTCTTTCATCCTCATTCTTTCTCTCTCACTCTCTTTCATCCTCATTCTTTCTCTCTCACTCTCTTTCATCCTCATTCTTTCTCTCTCACTCTCTTTCATCCTCATTCTTTCTCTCTCACTCTCTTTCATCCTCATTCTTTCTCTCTCACTCTCTTTCATCCTCATTCTTTCTCTCTCACTCTCTTTCATCCTCATTCTTTCTCTCTCACTCTCTTTCATCCTCATTCTTTCTCTCTCACTCTCTTTCATCCTCATTCTTTCTCTCTCACTCTCTTTCGTCCTCATTCTTTCTCTCTCACTCTCTTTCATCCTCATTCTTTCTCTCTCTCTCTTTCATCCTCATTTTTTCTCTCTCACTCTCTTTCATCCTCATTCTTTCTCTCTCACTCTCTTTCATCGTCATTCTTTCTCTCTCACTCTCTTTCATCCTCATTCTTTCTCTCTCACTCTCTTTCATCCTCATTCTTTCTCTCTCACTCTCTTTCATCCTCATTCTTTCTATCTCACTCTCTTTCATCCTCATTCTTTCTCTCTCACTCTCTTTCATCCTCATTCTTTCTCTCTCACTCTCTTTCATCCTCATTCTTTCTCTCTCACTCTCTTTCATCCTCATTCTTTCTCTCTCACTCTCTTTCATCCTCATTCTTTCTCTCTCACTCTCTTTCATCCTCATTCTTTCTCTCACTCTCTTTCATCCTCATTCTTTCTCTCTCACTCTCTTTCATCCTCATTCTTTCTCTCTCACTCTCTTTCATCCTCATTCTTTCTCTCTCACTCTCTTTCATCCTCATTCTTTCTCTCTCACACTCTTTCATCCTCATTCTTTCTCTCTCACTCTCTTTCATCCTCATTCTTTCTCTCTCACTCTCTTTCATCCTCATTCTTTCTCTCTCACTCTCTTTCATCCTCATTCTTTCTCTCTCACTCTCTTTCATCCTCATTCTTTCTCTCTCACTCTCTTTCATCCTCATTCTTTCTCTCTCACTCTCTTTCATCCTCATTCTTTCTCTCTCACTCTCTTTCATCCTCATTCTTTCTCTCTCACTCTCTTTCATCCTCATTCTTTCTCTCTCACTCTCTTTCATCCTCACTCTTTCTCTCTCACTCTCTTTCATCCTCACTCTTTCTCTCTCACTCTCTTTCATCCTCACTCTTTCTCTCTCACTCTCTTTCATCCTCACTCTTTCTCTCTCACTCTCTTTCATCCTCACTCTTTCTCTCTCACTCTCTTTCATCCTCACTCTTTCTCTCTCACTCTCTTTCATCCTCACTCTTTCTCTCTTACTCTCTTTCATCCTCACTCTTTCTCTCTCACTCTCATTCATCCTCACTCTTTCTCTCTCACTCTCTTTCATCCTCATTCTTTCTCTCTCACTCTCTTTCATCCTCACTCTTTCTCTCTCACTCTCTTTCATCCTCACTCTTTCTCTCTCACTCTCTTTCATCCTCACTCTTTCTCACTCTCTTTCATCCTCACTCTTTCTCTCTCACTCTCTTTCATCCTCACTCTTTCTCTCTCACTCTCTTTCATCCTCATTCTTTCTCTCTCAGTCTCTTTCATCCTCATTCTTTCTCACTCTCTTTCATCCTCATTCTTCTCTCTCACTCTCTTTCATCCTCACTCTTTCTCTCTCACTCTCTTTCATCCTCACTCTTTCTCTCTCACTCTCTTTCATCCTCACTCTTTCTCTCTCACTCTCTTTCATCCTCACTCTTTCTCTCTCACTCTCTTTCATCCTCACTCTTTCTCTCTCACTCTCTTTCATCCTCACTCTTTCTCTCTCACTCTCTTTCATCCTCACTCTTTCTCTCTCACTCTCTTTCATCCTCACTCTTTCTCTCTCTCTCTTTCATCCTCACTCTTTCTCTCTCACTCTTTCATCCTCACTCTTTCTCTCTCACTCTCTTTCATCCTGACTCTTTCTCTCTCACTCTCTTTCATCCTCATTCTTTCTCTCTCACTCTCTTTCATCCTCATTCTTTCTCTCTCACTCTCTTTCATCCTCATTCTTTCTCTCGCTCTCTTTCATCCTCATTCTTTCTCTCTCACTCTCTTTCATCCTCATTCTTTCTCTCTCACTCTCTTTCATCCTCACTCTTTCTCTCTCACTCTCTTTCATCCTCATTCTTTCTCTCTCAATCTCTTTCATCCTCATTCTTTCTCTCTCACTCTCTTTCATCCTCATTCTTTCTCTCACTCTCTTTCATCCTCATTCTTTCTCTCTCACTCTCTTTCATCCTCATTCTTTCTCTCTCACTCTCTTTCATCATTCTTTCTCTCTCACTCTCTTTCATCCTCATTCTTTCTCTCTCACTCTCTTTCATCCTCATTCTTTCTCTCTCACTCTCTTTCATCCTCACTCTTTCTCTCTCACTCTCTTTCATCCTCACTCTTTCTCTCTCACTCTCTTTCATCCTCACTCTTTCTCTCTCACTCTCTTTCATCCTCACTCTTTCTCTCTCACTCTCTTTCATCCTCACTCTTTCTCTCTCACTCTCTTTCATCCTCACTCTTTCTCTCTTACTCTCTTTCATCCTCACTCTTTCTCTCTCACTCTCTTTCATCCTCACTCTTTCTCTCTCACTCTCTTTCATCCTCACTCTTTCTCTCTCACTCTCTTTCATCCTCACTCTTTCTTTCTCACTCTCTTTCATCCTCACTCTTTCTCTCTCACTCTCTTTCATCCTCACTTTTCTCTCTCACTCTCTTTCATCCTCACTCTTTCTCTCTCACTCTCTTTCATCCTCACTCTTTCTCTCTCACTCTCTTTCATCCTCACTCTCTTCTCCCTCATTCTCTTTCATCCTCACTCTTTCTCTCTCACTCTCTTTCATCCTCACTCTTTCTCTCTCACTCTCTTTCATCCTCACTCTTTCTCTCTCACTCTCTTTCATCCTCACTCTTTCTCTCTCACTCTCTTTCATCCTCATTCTTTCTCTCTCACTCTCTTTCATCCTCATTCTTTCTCTCTCACTCTCTTTCATCCTCATTCTTTCTCTCTCACTCTCTTTCATCCTCATTCTTTCTCTCTCACTCTCTTTCATCCTCATTCTTTCTCTCTCACTCTCTTTCATCCTCATTCTTTCTCTCTCACTCTCTTTCATCCTCATTCTTTCTCTCTCACTCTCTTTCATCCTCATTCTTTCTCACTCTCTTTCATCCTCATTCTTTCTCTCTCACTCTCTTTCATCCTGATTCTTTCTCTCTCACTCTCTTTCATCCTCATTCTTTCTCTCTCACTCTCTTTCATCCTCATTCTTTCTCTCTCACTCTCTTTCATCCTCATTCTTTCTCTCTCACTCTTTCATCCTCATTCTTTCTCTCTCACTCTCTTTCATCCTCATTCTTTCTCTCTCACTCTCTTTCATCCTCATTCTTTCTCTCTCACTCTCTTTCATCCTCATTCTTTCTCTCTCACTCTCTATCATCCTCATTCTTTCTCTCTCACTCTCTTTCATCCTTATTCTTTCTCTCACTCTCTTTCATCCTCATTCTTTCTCTCTCACTCTCTTTCATCCTCATTCTTTCCCTCTCACTCTCTTTCATCCTCATTCTTTCTCTCTCACTCTCTTTCATCCTCATTCTTTCTCTCTCACTCTCTTTCATCCTCATTCTTTCTCTCTCACTCTCTTTCATCCTCATTCTTTCTCTCTCACTCTCTTTCATCCTCATTCTTTCTCTCTCACTATCTTTCATCCTCATTCTTTCTCTCTCACTATCTTTCATCCTCATTCTTTCTATCTCACTCTCTTTCATCCTCATTCTTTCTCTCTCACTCTCTTTCATCCTCTTTCTTTCTCTCTCACTCTCTTTCATCCTCATTCTTTCTCTCTCACTCTCTTTCATCCTCATTCTTTCTCTCTCACTCGCTTTCATCCTCATTCTTTCTCTCTCACTCTCTTTCATCCTCATTCTTTCTCTCTCACTCTCTTTCATCCTCATTCTTTCTCTCTCACTCTCTTTCATCCTCATTCTTTCTCTCTCACTCTCTTTCATCCTCATTCTTTCTCTCTCACTCTCTTTCATCCTCATTCTTTCTCTCTCACTCTCTTTCATCCTCATTCTTTCTCTCTCACTCTCTTTCATCCTCATTCTTTCTCTCTCACTCTCTTTCATCCTCATTCTTTCTCTCTCACTCTCTTTCATCCTCATTCTTTCTCTCTCACTCTCTTTCATCCTCATTCTTTCTCTCTCTCTCTTCATCCTCATTCTTTCTCTCTCACTCTCTTTCATCCTCATTCTTTCTCTCTCACTCTCTTTCATCCTCATTCTTTCTCTCTCACTCTCTTTCATCCTCATTCTTTCTCTCTCACTCTCTTTCATCCTCATTCTTTCTATCTCACTCTCTTTCATCCTCATTCTTTCTCTCTCACTCTCTTTCATCCTCATTCTTTCTCTCTCACTCTCTTTCATCCTCATTCTTTCTCTCTCACTCTCTTTCATCCTCATTCTTTCTCTCTCACTCTCTTTCATCCTCATTCTTTCTCTCTCACTCTCTTTCATCATCATTCTTTCTCTCTCACTCTCTTTCATCCTCATTCTTTCTCTCTCACTCTCTTTCATCCTCATTCTTTCTCTCTCACTCTCTTTCATCCACATTCTTTCTCTCTCACTCTCTTTCATCCTCATTCTTTCTCTCTCACTCTCTTTCATCCTCATTCTTTCTCTCTCACACTCTTTCATCCTCATTCTTTCTCTCTCACTCTCTTTCATCCTCATTCTTTCTCTCTCACTCTCTTTCATCCTCATTCTTTCTCTCTCACTCTCTTTCATCCTCATTCTTTCTCTCTCACTCTCTTTCATCCTCATTCTTTCTCTCTCACTCTCTTTCATCCTCATTCTTTCTCTCTCACTCTCTTTCATCCTCATTCTTTCTCTCTCACTCTCTTTCATCCTCATTCTTTCTCTCTCACTCTCTTTCATCCTCATTCTTTCTCTCTCACTCTCTTTCATCCTCATTCTTTCTCTCTCACTCTCTTTCATCCTCATTCTTTCTCTCTCACTCTCTTTCATCCTCATTCTTTCTATCTCACTCTCTTTCATCCTCATTCTTTCTCTCTCACTCTCTTTCATCCTCATTCTTTCTCTCTCACTCTCTTTCATCCTCATTCTTTCTCTCTCACTCTTTCATCCTCATTCTTTCTCTCTCACTCTCTTTCATCCTCATTCTTTCTCTCTCACTCTCTTTCATCCTCATTCTTTCTCTCTCACTCTCTTTCATCCTCATTCTTTCTCTCTCACTCTTTCATCCTCATTCTTTCTCTCTCACTCTCTTTCATCCTCATTCTTTCTCTCTCACTCTCTTTCATCCTCATTCTTTCTCTCTCACTCTCTTTCATCCTCATTCTTTCTCTCTCACTCTCTTTCATCCTCATTCTTTCTCTCTCACTCTCTTTCATCCTCACTCTTTCTCTCTCACTCTCTTTCATCCTCACTCTTTCTCTCTCACTCTCTTTCATCCTCATTCTTTCTCTCTCAATCTCTTTCATCCTCATTCTTTCTCTCTCACTCTCTTTCATCCTCATTCTTTCTCTCACTCTCTTTCATCCTCATTCTTTCTCTCTCACTCTCTTTCATCCTCATTCTTTCTCTCTCACTCTCTTTCATCCTCATTCTTTCTCTCTCACTCTCTTTCATCGTCATTCTTTCTCTCTCACTCTCTTTCATCGTCATTCTTTCTCTCTCACTCTCTTTCATCCTCACTCTTTCTCTCTCACTCTCTTTCATCCTCACTCTTTCTCTCTCACTCTCTTTCATCCTCACTCTTTCTCTCTCACTCTCTTTCATCCTCACTCTTTCTCTCTCACTCTCTTTCATCCTCACTCTTTCTCTCTCACTCTCTTTCATCCTCACTCTCTCTTACTCTCTTTCATCCTCACTCTTTCTCTCTCACTCTCTTTCATCCTCACTCTTTCTCTCTCACTCTCTTTCATCCTCACTCTTTCTCTCTCACTCTCTTTCATCCTCACTCTTTCTTTCTCACTCTCTTTCATCCTCACTCTTTCTCTCTCACTCTCTTTCATCCTCACTCTTTCTCTCTCACTCTTTCATCCTCACTCTTTCTCTCTCACTCTCTTTCATCCTCACTCTCTTCTCCCTCACTCTCTTTCATCCTAACTCTTTCTCTCTCACTCTCTTTCATCCTCACTCTTTCTCTCTCACTCTCTTTCATCCTCACTCTTTCTCTCTCACTCTCTTTCATCCTCACTCTTTCTCTCTCACTCTCTTTCATCCTCACTCTTTTTCTCTCACTCTCTTTCATCCTCATTCTTTCTCTCTCACTCTCTTTCATCCTCATTCTTTCTCTCTCACTCTCTTTCATCCTCATTCTTTCTCTCTCACTCTCTTTCATCCTCATTCTTTCTCTCTCACTCTCTTTCATCCTCAT